>CM068744.1:75509335-75883698 GCA_035084275.1 Hydrolagus colliei | reverse complement strand
TCCCCCCCCTCCCCCCCTCCCCCCCCTCCCCCCCCCCCCCCCCCCCCAGAGGTCCCGACCTGACTGTTCAGTGCTTTGGGACGTCCTCCTGACATGAAAGGCGCGATACAAGTGCCATTTTGTTGTTGTTTGCCTCGCCCCCTCTCTTCCTATTTTCAGGACCTTTTCGACCGTACTTTTTACTCACCTTTTAACCCCTCCCCCTGGTTCGGCCCTGGGTTTCCATTATTGGGAAGTGCTCAACGCCATCCGACGTGGAAGGGCGCTATATAAATCGAAATAGTTGTTGTTATCAAATCACTATTTCAAAAGAGAAGGGAGTTTCTCTCTCCTGACGTTCTGGCCAATAATTCTCCCAATAAAATTGGTCACTCACTCCATGGCTAATTGAGTGAATTTACTGTGCTGTGGTATTTGTCTCTAAAATATACAATCACTGCACTCTGCAGTAATTCCTGTGCTTTGAAGTGCACTGACAAACATGATACGGTGCTATATCAAATACAAGAATTATCTTTATTAGCCAGTTTCCTGCACTTTTCTTTTTAAGAACTATATTAAAATTGTCCTTAATGTTAAGATCTGAATTCAAACATTTGTTAATTTCTGGACAACTTTAAAATGATAGGAAAAAATAGAGTAAATCTCGTTTCTGAGTGGAATCTCTCCCCAATGTTGGATCTCAGTGTTAGAAATGCTCATTGAATTGGACTTGAAATAAAAACCGTGGCCTTTGTTGGTCCTACAAATTTGATGTTTGCATTGGTTTGACCTTGACTGGTAATGACCAGCACAGCACTAGATAACTATGGATAACACACTAACATTCTTCGTAGCTTTTTAATACACTTGTGTATCTGTGTGGCTGTTGTGTATAATGTGATTGCAAAATATTTACTCTTTGCTATACTTTGTTTTAAACAAAATTCAGCTTCAGTTCCAGTTGGGTTTCATGATATTTCGGTGTTTCACAGGTAGAAAGAGCAGGCTGAACCTGCAAGTGTATGATCTACTTATTTGATTTCGAGGTTGTTAGTACCTCGGCATTTTCCTTACAACCTGGCTGCTGCAATTGACTGCAAAAAAATATATACAGTAAAAGCCCGTTTATCCGGCACCACCGATCAACTGAAACTTCTGTATAACCGGCACCTTCAAAAAAAAAGGTCCGCATTCAATTAACCGGAATTTATCTGGAAAAATGCATTTAAATTTTTTTTTGGTATGTTTTCGGCTGAATATTTGGCACAGCGCTTTAACCGGCATTGGCCAGGTCCTGCGGGGTGCCAGATAAAACAGGCTTTTACTGAAGTTAAACTCAGATAAGTCTTAACTTGGTGAATCGTATAATCATCTAAGATGTACATTGACCCAAATCCCATTCTGTTTTCTATCAAATCCACTTAGATTTCTTTGCACAACTCGTATTAACCATCTCCTAACTCTAACAGCGCTCCCTTATCCTCCATTAGACTGTTCTTTAGCCGACTGCATTGAATCGCGGGAAATTATATCCTGACCATTGGCTCACACTCACTTACTGTCTGACTGCGTTAAATCGTGGGAAATATAGTCTTGATCCATCAATACATGCGCAAAAGAACTTCATTTCCCCCAATTCAGTACAATTCCATTTTACCTGTAAGACACTGGCACAATGATTTGGGTCCACATGGCATCCATGATCAACCTGCTAATAATAATGCTGGTTATGTGATAGGAGCAAATTGAGATGATGAATTATGAACATTTTACAAGAAGTGAATTGGAAAATTCAGTACATTGAAGTACAGTTCAGATGTCAGCCTAGCTCATTTGGAAGCACTATCACGTATCAGTCAGAAGGTGGGCTGAAGCCCGCACAGGAATGTGAACTCACAATCCAAGCTTATACTGTATAACGGTGCCTGGAAGTGAGCTGCATTATTGAGTTTGGATAAATTGTTAAACCCTGGTTACATCTGCCCGTCCAGGTAGAATTAAAAAATGCCACAACACTTTCAAAAAGGGAAGGGAGTTTCTCCCAGTTTCCTGACCAGCGAATCCTCTGGATAAAATTGATTATTCACTTCTATGGCTTCAATAGGACATTGCTTTGTTCAAATTGGATGGCAAGTTCACTTACAAATACACAGTCATTACACTATTTTATTCATTTTGCAGTAAATTCCTGTGAAGCGCTTTGGGACATTATCCAGATGTCAAATGAAACGATGATTTATTTTACGTATACAACGCCAAAAATAACACTGCGGTCAGTCTGGCTTGGCCTAACATTCCAAATTGGTCATAATGTTAATGTGTGTTGAAAACTGTGATTGTTTTTTTTCCTTTATAGTATTTGTGCCAATGTTTTAAAAATACAGACTGAACACTAACATTGATTTATTTTCACAGTTAGAATGCCTGCTCCAACAGCAGAGGAGAGGAAGGCCTGCTGGGGAGCAAGGGATCAGTACTGGCAGTGTCTGGACAAACAGGATAAAGATTCTTCAGAGTGTCAGAAGCTCAGAAAAGAATTTGAAGGCTGCTGCCCTCAGCAATGGGTAAGTTTAACATTATAATAGGGTCCGGCGATATGGAATTTTTCTGATATTGATATATCGGTGGGCTCATAGAGATATATACCGATATATCAATATCACCGTATTTTTTTATCTTGTGCGCATGCGCGGAAATGGTGATTAGTGGGAGGAGGGGGAATGACCGGTCTGCGCATGTCTGATTGTGTTTGGTGGTGGAGGGAAGGCAAGAAGGGAATGCGCTCGCATTCAGATATGCGTGCTGTACGCCCAGGAGGTTTGCAATGCAGGCGACAAGGTCAGTTAAATGCTATCTATGGTTTTTTGTTAGTTTAAGGGAGCGTAATGGGCATTTGAACCTTTGGTTGTATATTTTCTGTATGCTGTAACGTGGCATTCGTTGACGATATACTGATATTTTGTGGATATACCGTTATTTTTTTTCATACCGAATTTTTCGATATACCGATATTTTCAAATTTCCGATATCGGTATATTGATATGAAAAATTATATCGATATAACTGATATATCGATATATCGCCGGACACTGGATTATAATATCAGAAACCACACAGCATGCTACTTGTTAGTGTTAGGAGATTCAGCAGTCAGACTCATTGACATGACAGCTTCTCCAAGTCTCATTAAGGAGCCAGACTAACAACAATAACAACAACAAAAGTACATTTATAGAGCGCCTTTCACGTCGGGAGGACGTCCCAAGGCGCTGAACAGTTAGGTCGGGACCCAAGCAGTGGGGGAATGGGTCAGGGTAGAGGCAAGGGGAAGGAGAGTAGGAAAGGGGGGAGAGTTAGGAGGGAAGCAGAAGGCACAGTCGAAGAGGAAAGTTTTGAGACCAGCCTTGAAAGAGGAAAGGGAGGAAGTGAGGCGAAGGGATTGCAGGGTGGAGTTTCAGAGTGTGGGTGCAGAGAGGCTGAAAGCCTGGCCACCGATGGTAGGGTGGTTCGGGTGGGTGACATGGAGCAGGCCAGACCCCGCTGAACGGAGGAGTTGGGCGGGCTGATAGGGAGAGATAGGTGGTGGCAAGGCTGTGAATGGCCTGCCAACCCATAAAGTTAGCACCCTCCTCAGGTCTTCATAAATTTTCCAGACAAATTGCCTCAGCGGTTAGATCATTCCCCCCCCCCTCCCCCCGTCCCAGACAGAGACCTTCTAGCCTCCTTTCGGCAGAAATACTACCTGAGCATGGAGTTACATTTCAAAGTAAATATGGATGATCGAAAGGTACACTATATATTTCTGGGGTTTCTAAGAGATTAATTTTCTTTCATGAAATGTTTGACATAATAAATCATGTGAAATGTTTCATACACTTTTCAGATGTGAAACGCACAATATCAGCTTAGTAGGGTATGTGGAATTATTTTTGAATGTATTTGAGATGCAACCCAAATCCTTTTAAGCAAATGATCTGAATGTTGTAATATGCTTGTTAATTTCATCTATTGGAGTGACTGAACCCAATCTCAGTGGTTAGAGCACTCGCCTTACAAGCGTGAGACCTGTGTTTCGAATCCAGGCAGGTCAGGGCAAAACCATGGGCAAATTTCCTTACTCATCACCCCTAATAATAATCAGTCCCCCAAAAAAACAATAATAAAATTGGTCATTTCAAACCACGATTGTTTGTGAGACATTGCTGTGCGCAATTGGTTGCTGCGTTTCGCCCACAAATATACAATCAATTCACTTTACAGTACATTCTGTGAAGCGCTTTGAGATGTCTTGAAGACGTGTAAAGCGCGCTATCAAATGCAAGGATTATTATTATTATTGCCATCTCATAGTAACAACTGCATAGATTGCCATTGTAAACAGTCTGGTGAGTTTCCTGTTGCTTGTCCATCTTGGGAAACCCTAGCCATTAAGACATCGCTTGCAAGGTTAACAGGAGCCAGAGGGGAAGAACAGTTCTATCCTCTCCCAAATTCTGCCAAGAGTTATCCTTGGAACACTGCAAACGTGCATGACTCCAGAGCTGGACTATTGATACTGTCTCAGAGGGTTGGACTCGATGCTGACATTGCATTGCCAAGCATGTCACATTGGAGCAGGCAGAACTCCGAAGAGACCCCGCTTTTCTTACTTTCCTCCCCTGAGGAGGATAGTCACTAGTTGGTTATTTGACCTCAAGGATAGATTTTGCTCACACTCTCCTCATCAGCCTCCACAGCTCCACTCCCAAGTTTTGAACCAGAATTCTGCTGCTCAAGTTCTTTCCAGCATAAAATCCAACTCCCCCCATCCTCACCAAACTTTAGTCAACCCCTACATGTCAAAGGATTGGTCTTTAAATGGGTAGATCCTACCCATCCTACCCATGCAATTTATAGCAGCTTATGCCCTCTTTTCTGAGTGATATATTCCTCACTGCCCACGCCTAATGCTCTGCCAACAATGGCTGCACCATCATTTTCCTGTGCTCTGAACCTCAAGTTCAAAATCTCTCTTTCAAAATGTTTTCCCTCTGTTTTCAAAACCTTTTCAAACTTTTCAGCCGCGCCTTTCATCAATATCTGTAAATCTCTCGGTTCCCTGCTCTATTATCCAGGCCTATATTGATCATGCTTTTCAGTCCTTCTTTTATGTGAAAGTGATTGTGCAAGGTATTGTTCAAATTTGTATCTCCTGCTTTTTTTCCACCAGATAAAGTATTTTGACAAAAGAAGAGACTTTTTAAAGTATAAAGAGAAACTGCAAACAGAAGGATTCCAGCCACAGGAGAGGACCACAAAGCTATAACTCTACCGCTGAAAACAGTGTCGAAATGATGACGTGAAGAGAAGAATCAAAACTTTTTTTGGTTGTGTGGTCGACCATGACTATACACAGTAACTGAAAACAATTCCTCTTTATTTGGATAATAAATTAAGTCGGCTGCAATGGTGGCTATTTAATTCAGACGGCATTGTATCCAGCTTTAGAAGTGGCAGGTTCCTTAGTTCCTTTTAACCAATCTTCTGTTAAATGCACTGAACCAAGTGTTTCTGTGGGTATGAAATAAAATGCAGGACAAAGGCTGGTGACGTCCTTGGTGGATTAAGTGAATTTAATCATCCCCAGGCACGTCACCTTGTCCTGAGGATTCTGGTTAATGTTAATATGGTCACAATTTAATCAACAGTTTGGGTTTTAATCCATATAATAAATTGATCACTCCACAGCTGTTTGTGGACATTGCTGGGTGCAAACTGTCAACTTGACTGTGAAGTATATACAGTACATTGAAGCATTTTGAGATTCAGGTAACTCCCTATTTAGGACGGTGTTGCATTCCTGAAAAACGGTTCTCAGATCGAAACATCCTAAATCGAAACACGGTTTCCCACACGGTCCCATTATATAACCCGAGATGCATTCTTTTCACAACATTTTAGGACCTTAACCCCACTAAAATAACACACAAAACACACAAAATAATTCACATAGGCAAGATATAGTATCTAAAGCAGTGTTTCTCAACCTTTTTGATGCCAGGAACCGGCTGACTTTCTTCCTGAACTGCTAAACTAAGCAGAGTCTGCTGCTACTTTTGGGGGCGCGACTTTATGGCTTCTCTTTTTCTGTAATCGCTAATCTCACATGCGTCCCAACCTCGGGTCCCGACCCTGTCCCTCCCTCCCTCCCACCCCCCCATCTCTCCTTCCCTCCCCATCACTCTCTCCCCCACATCCTTCCCTTGCCATCTCTCTCACCACCCCTCCCCCCCCACATCTCTCCATCCCTCGCTATATCTCTCGCCCCCCCCCCCCCATCTCTCCTCCATCTCTGCTTCCCTCCCCACTTCTCTCTCCCCACCTCTCTCACACCTCAATCTCTCCTTCCCTCCCCATCCCTGTCTGTCCCCCACATCTCTCATTCCTCCCCGATCCCGCGCTCCCCATCCCGCGCTACCCCCCACTAGAGATGGCGGAGAGCATACTTACAAAAGAGCTGAGTCCACAAAACAAACGGGAGATAATGTTTCGGCTGAGCAGAGCATCAATTGCGATATTGCCCTCTAGTGTGGAGGATCTGTTAGAGGCTAATTTGGGTCGCAGCAAAAATTGGCCAGTTCAAACGCTTGGATACAGTATACGACTACGATTTTACTGCGAAACACACTATATATTGCGCATGTGCAAAAATGTGCAACATTTTTCGGTCATTAATACAAAACCAAATGCCAAGACCAGATAAAAAAGTGTTAAAAAATTATGCTTGTTAAATTGAAACGATGTAAATAGAAGCGTCCTAAATCGGGGGTTACCTGTATCTCAAAAACATGATGCGGCGCTATATCAAATGTAAGGATTATTATCATAAAAAGAGTGCTTATCAACTGGCTGTTCAAGATGATGAGCTCTTAACAAGAGAAGTGGTTGTGTTCATGAGTGAACTATTAAAATGAATGCCATCTCTTCACATCCTCGAATCTGTACAAAAGTATTGGGGTCTAATCCACCAGATTTTTAAATAAAAAACGCTAAAAACATTGAAAGTGTGCTGTTGAAAACATGTTAAAATGCTTCAAATATTAAAACAACTCACGTTAAGAAATCTGTTAGGGAGAATTACATTTTTAAACCCACCATCTTAAAATGCAATGAAAAAATCTTGATTTTATAACTTATATCCCTAATTTAATGTTATTTATGTATTTCTGAAAATCCGTGCCAGTTTGTAGAAATGACTTGCATTTGATATTGCGCCTTATTATCTCATCAGTAGTTACTGTGTAACAGCGCCTTGGGACGTCCTCCCGACGTGAAAGGCGCTCTATAAACATAATTTGTTGTTGTTGTTGTTAGGCTAACACAGCAGTCAATAGCAATGCCTCAAACAGACATGAAGTGAATGACCAATTTTATCTGGAGGATTGTTGGCCAAGACACCGGGAAATATATTTAATAAGTCATACTTAATTTGAAAAAGGCAATTTTCAACATTTCTTAAAAAGAACTAGCTTCCAAATTAAGTTTGAATTGAAGGGATTTTCCACAGTTCAGCATCATTTTCCGTTTTAGAACAAAATTGGCTTACAGGCTAAAAATAGATGGAATTTCAGGCTCAGGTTCAATCAAGATGCTTTGCTATGAGGTGCCTTTTATTTACACATCTTTAATCAGTGTCTTGAAGTCCCTTCGAAATCAAAGAATTGTGAAGTACAAAACTAAAATCAATTAGTTGGACCTCACTATTTGCAATGTTACCATTAAGAGCAGAACAATCTTTTGATCAATTGACTATGGGATTGAAATTTCAGAAATGAAGACGCCATGTAACAATCATTGAATCTGTTTAAAAATTTTGTAATTTTCACCCTCACATTACATAAAATATACAATGAAATCTCAGCCTGTATTGTTGCTGTTAATATGGAAAGTGGCAGTTTGCTAAATAATTTTTGATATAATTGCACTTGTGAGTCATAGTGAATATCTGCCATTGACAGTGAATCAGTGTTCAATTATATCAGACCAGTTGTGATGTTGTAACATTCACTGCCATACAATTCAATTAGCCTAGATGTGCTATATCAATTGTTCTTACACTTCCCCTACCCCACCCCATGCATTATACTGGAGGAAAGTCTCATAGGCAGCCCTCTCCTTAAAGGCCATTATACGTGGTGAGTCTCATCAGTAAGTTTAATTCAACCATGGGTGTTGAACCTGTAATGAAATTTAAAAACATATATTTGGGAATTTTATGTGTTCTTTTAGTCCATTCTGGATTAGTGTCACATTGGATCCAAAGCAATTTTATTTTCCACCATTGTTCACTTTACAGTATATTCTGTGAAGCACTTTGATATCTTTGGAATAGCGCTTCTCAACCAGGGGTAAATGTACTCCGTGGGGTACAAAATTACTTCCAGGGGGTACAGGTGGCAGTACATTAATTTGTTTAGCTCTCTTATTTAATGTTTTATAGTCTTTCAAATTGTATATTTAATTGTTATTCCCCTTGTTTTGTATGTGCTAGTTATTTTGTTATATAAGAAAAGCTTGGTCATAAAATGCAAGTGGAATGAGGGGGGTGGTGTGTGTATGTGGTTGGGTGAGGGTACACGATAATGTTGTAATGTTGTAAATTAACAAGTGGTACATTACTGAAAAAGGTTGAGAACCACTGCTGTAGAAGACGTGAAAAGTGTTATATCAAATGGAACGATTATTATTATTATTGTAAATAGCTCACGGTTTCTGCTTCCTAGGACATCCTGACATGAAAGGAGCTATACAAATGTAATTTGTTGTTATTTGGGGTTTTAGAACAAATGTTCAGTGAGTATTTTGGCTGGTGCTGACAGAGCTGAGATACAGAGCCTATTTTTATATTAAAGTTTATATTTTTATATTGTGCGCAATTGGCTGCCGCGTTTCGCCCACATATATACAGTCAACTCACTTTACAGTCAAACGCTTTGAGACATCTAGAAGTCGTGTAAAGCACTATATCAAATGCAAGGATTATTGTTATTATTCGGTGGTCTGGTCTAATGTCTTGTGTTCTATATTGTTTCCCCTGTAATGTTCCTCAATGGTATCGTATTTCTGGTTTCTCCTACATTCTTCGTATTATTATCATTATTATTTCAATACAAGTGTTACAATTAGCATCAATTAATGAATTGCACAGTTGAAGTTTACCAGTTCATACAGCATTTCCAGTAAAGTGGGTCATCGTGAATTGCACAACAGGAGGACAATGATCAGCCAGTGGTCACTGTTCTGTGCAGAATCTCAAGCCTCGTTTCCCTGGAGTTCACTTCCATTTCATTTTGTGGTCACTGTTTTAAAAAATTATTGTAAAAAGTGCTGCTACGCACAACTGACTGTTGAGTTTTGCCCACAAAATATACAGTTTATTCACTTTACAGTATATTTTGTGAAGCACTTTCACACAGTCTGAAAGACGTGATAAGGCACTATATCAAATGCAAGGATTATTATTATAATATCATGCAAACTCAACATCTTGGAGAAATTACATTTTTCTCCAGTCCTCTGATGGAATCTAAAGCTGCTAAAAACACAAACGTCTCAACTTCTAGGTAACTACATCACTGAAATCTGCCCTCGTACCTCTCCGCCCTCCCTCATCCCAACCCTGCACAGATAAGTCCCCTTCCCACAGAATCTGAAACAAGCTGAATTTTTCTTTACAGCATGTTTTATTCTGCTGTCTGGATCAAAGTGGTCTTCTCCAGTGTTAGCAAAAACACTGTTTCTCACCAGCGTGAAAGGTGTACTGATGCATCAGTCTGATAATTGGTCCCTAAAACGTGTGATCATAATGCAATCATAATGCGGTTGCAAAACTTGTCTCTTGGTTACTCATCCTCACCTTATGAGGGTCAAATTATCACAACCAGCTAAAAATACGCTTGAGATAACGCTTATTAACCTGTTCAGTCACAATCAACTCTTCTTCCTGATCAGTCAGATGCCATTGTTATAGTACCTATGCTACATGATGACACAAGTTGGCAAACATGCATTCTCAAATTGTGATGGTCAGTTAAACCAAACTAACCAGGCATAAGATGAAATGTCATTTACAGATTTGCTCGTGCCTTACCACAGAGGTCACGGTGCATGGAATTAAACACTAGAACTGCCAGCCAATGTGGTTTCTGAGAGATAATAATCAAATTCTTAATTGAAAAAAAAACATTAATCGCTGGGAACACTCAGAAGGTCAAGCTGCATCTATGGAGAAAGGAAAGTGAGACGTTTTGGTTCCACATCCCTTTGTTAGAATTCAGAAAACTGCACTGCATCTGTTCTGACCAAGGGTATTGGGTCCAAAAGTTGACTCACTTTTCCTTTCTCCATAGATGCTGTCTATCCTGCTGAGTGTTCCCAGCGATTTCTGTTTTTGTTTCAGACTTCCAGCATCCGCAGTGTTTTTTTTTTTTAACTGAAAATGTCTAGGTAACTTGAATCTGGAATCACCAATCTAATTGAACATTTGGATGCATCTCGAGCCATTTTATTATCAATTGCAAGAGATTATTTTAGCACTGTGTAGCTTATTGGTGAGGCTTCACATGGAATATTGTATTCGGTTTTAGGCTTCTTTACCTAAAAGTAATGTTAACTCATTGGAAAGAGTTCAAAGATGAGGCCACACAAGAATAATGGTGCCAGGTTAAGAGCAAGAATTTGGTTTTAGAACCCAACTCAAAAAGAAGCATGCGGGGGTGACTTTTAGAATGCTGAAATGTCTGAATAGTGCAGTTGTAAGCAAATGATTTCACTTAGACTGTGAGAATAGAACCAGAAGGTACAGGTACAGTATAAAATGAAATATTAAATACTCAGCCAGTTTATTTGCTGAGCAGTGTACACCTTGCAGACTGTAAAGCCATAAATTAAATCCACAGTTTGCATTAAATTGTCTAATTTCAGATCAGAGGGCAGCGGCTATAGTGCAAATTGGCTTTTTTTTAGTCAGCGGGATATCTGTCACATGGAGAAAATATCTGTCACTTGCTCAAAAGTATCCAACCAGAATAAGGGTTCCACATATACATGGAAATTTCCCTTAGTTTGAAATGCAGTATAGACATTCTCCCTGGAGGGACGCAGTGCAGTCTTCTAACCTTGGGACATCCTCCCAACGTGAAAGGCGCTGTCCAAATGTAATTTTGCTGTTATTTGTGGAAAGTATTCAGTGCAGGTTGAGAAGACCTAAAGTTTGGGGACTGCACAGTGTGTGCTGGGGTACTGGTAGAATGTACCATCTAAACCAAGTAGTTTGCTTTTGCAAACAGTTAAGAAGAGACAAGAGGGGATGGCTTTTAGAACAGTTGCTTGTTAGCTAGGAGTTTCATATCTCTTCATCAACTCTTCCTGGAGATGCTTATGGTCAGTAGCTGAGGACATGGTTACACTCATCTGTGACTGCCTCTGTGATGTAACCAACACTCAGGTCAAGGCTTACAGATGAGTAATGACCCCATAAATGCTACTACCAATACAATGATGGATTCGATATACAGTAATGTACTTTGTGTCAAAAGGACGTCTCAAAGTGCTTTACAGAATTTACTGTAAAATGTAGTCACTGTGCATTTTGCAGGCAACAGTAATGGTAAGTGAACTCTTTTGAACCAACCTGGTTACTAGTGTCCGGCGATATATCGGTTGTATCGGTATAATTTTTCATATCAATATGCCGATATTGGAAATTTGAATATATCGGTATATCAAAAAATTTGGTATAAAAAAAATCAGTATATCGCAAATATGGGTATGTCGTGTCCGGCGATATATCGGTTACATCGGTATAATGCGAACTTTTTCAACTTACCTTGTCGCCAGCATTGCAAACCTCCTGGGCCTAGAGCACGGAATGCGCGCGCATATCGGAATGTGCACGCACATCCGAATGCGCGTGCACACTGGAATGCGCGCACACCTCCGAATGCGCGCGAACCTCCGAATGCGCGCTCATGCGCAGTATAAAAAAACCCGGCGATATCGATAAATCAGTATATATCGATATGAGCCCACCGATATATCAATATCGGAAAATTTCCATACCGACGGACCCTACTGGTTACACTATTGCTAATAAATTCGTTCAAACAACAACAACTTGGATTTATATAGTACCCTCCATGCCGAATGGCATCTCAGAGGGCTTCCCAACAATGGATCCCAGGCCCAAGCCAGGGGGAGGGGGAAGAAGGTGGCCGAAAGCGTGGTCGAAAAGAAAGGTCTTTAGCCGAGACCTGAAAATAGGAAAGGAGGGGGCGAGGCGAAGGGAATGAGGGAGGGAGTTCCAGAGCCTCGGGGCGTAGTGGCTGAAGACATGACCGTCGATAGTGGAGCAGAGGATTTGGGGGACAAGGTGGAGGCCAGATCCGGTGGAGTGAAGGCAACAGGTACCGTTGTGAGGGGAGAGGAGGTCAGAGAGGTGCAGAGGAGTGGAGGGATTTGAATACAAACCTGAAGACACATAAATGGTGGAAAGTAACTGTTTAAGAATAGTTTAAGGTTACAAGCATAGGGATAGTTGATCAAATGAATACTCAGTTCAATTCAATGATTCTTGTTTTGCTGAAATCGTGGATGTTTTAGCTGCTCAATTCAATCTGTGTCAATTTGGGTTGTGGATTGGTATCTGTCTTGGATGTGATGATTTTTGGGGTCAAATCTGGAGAGGCGAGAGAACAAAACAAAAATAAATCTTGTAGCTTAGTGGTTAGCATGCTTGACTTGCAAGCGAGACCGTAGGCAAATTTTCTTATTCCACTCGCCTCTGTTTACATAAGAACCCTGTTAGTTGATTGACGGATCACTTTCCAGGGGTAATAATCCCTTCAAAAATAATAATAATTTGGTCACTCAATCCAGTGGAACACTGCTGTGCACAATTGGCTGTCATGTTTCACCCAACAAATATATAGTCAATTTACTTTACAGTAATATTCTGGGCTTTGAGACATCTAAGCGACATTATCAAATGCAAAGATTGTTATTATTTAATGATCAGAAGAAAACATTTGATGCACACTTTTAATTTAACATGAGCAATACTTGCGAGAGGAACTTCCTGACAAGGGGGAACAAGACTGAGCATTGGAAACCTGCATGAGCTGTACCTGCTCACAAACGATGCATCTCCAGAATTGTGAGTAACCTTTCTGCTTATCTACAATTACAGCTGAGACTTGGTTGCTTGCCCTTTAGGCTGTTTGACACATAATAAATCAGATACAGACCAACAGCAAGGACAGTAAGGACTCTGAAATCAATTGAACAATTTCCAAGCATTTTATTATCAATGTAGGTAACCACAACGAACTAAACTTAAGAGTCTCTAACAGGAAAGGCACAAATGGGGGGGCTGATTCTCTGATCATCTCTGAATCTGCTGACCCTGGTGGCACAAGCTTATAATGGAAAAATACCACCACATTGACCGGCCAGCGGAGAATCAAACAGGCCTGTCCACCAAGGTCGGTAAATTTACCAACAGTCGGGAGGATAAGTTTTTATAAACAGGACGCTTGTGCTGCCAAGATTTCTTATTAAGAAGGTTAGACTGCACCCATATCATTCCACCAATCAATCATTTAGTAATGCAGTCAGCGATGGTCTTTTTAAAACGTTGGTTTTATTTTGTGCAAAAGAACGATATAGAGATGTTCATTTTTTTTCCCCAATTGTCGGAAGCTGCGGTATTCAAGGAAGCAAATCCTTCGCCTCTCTCTTCCTCCCGGTGTATTGTACTGGAAAGAGCAGGTTGTATGTGAGTTTGCTTTGATCACTGTTTACTGTTATTTATGTGACACTACAGTATTGTTTACTAGAAGCTAGCCTGTCTCCTTCTCTTGTATAAAAGTACACATCCGACACATTAAAAATGGTTAACTGATGAAATATTGTTGCAAAGGGAAAATTATTTTTCATTTCAGGTGAAATTATAGTTTTGAAAATATTAAATTAGTCAGTTTACTTATTCCACGGTAAATTACTAAATAAAGAAACTGTATGTAGAGTAACACTCAGTGATTTAGGTCTCTTTCTCTCATACACAAAGTTGCACACACACATATACACACACACCCTCCTAAAATTGCAGTGTTCAAAATTTTGAGAGGTTTCTATAAGATAAATAGGGAGAAATTATTTTGGTTGGTCAGTGAATCAGTCACTGGATGAATTTAATATTTTTTTGAACAGGGAACGATTGTTAGGTAGGACTTGGAATGTCCATACAAAAGACATTAGTTGAAGCCGAATCTATAACAGCTTTTAAAAGAAAAATGGACAGGTATTTGAAAAATATCATTTAACCATCCCTTCTTTTCCCCATTTTCCCCCCCACAAAAATATCTTCCTGGTCCCACTCAGCTAATATGCGCAAAGTATTAAGCAAATATGGTGATAAGATCCACCACTTTTCTGCATCTACCTAAGGGTTACAAGTATTTGCTTCTACAGTGGCAGAACCAATTCATGGGCCTTTAGGGGATTTTCAAGTGTTCATTGACTCCAGTGGAATGCGCATAATCAAAGAAGCCTGTAAGTGACACTAACTGAATGGAACATGAAGAATGCACCATCAGATCAGTGTGTGTGTGTGGTGATGTGTGTATGTGTGTGTGTGCTCACAGGAGCCGCATCTGCAAACAGCTCTTACATTCAAGGCTGCATTGCAAATAGGGGACATCCCACCAGTGACTCAAAAAATCTGGCCTTCCTTATAGTGTTTGGCACTTTCATGGTCTTACAGAAGGAACAAGACTCAAACAGTCGGATTAAAATGTAAACCGTCTACAAGTCGAGTGCATCATTTTCAACTTTAACTACAATATTTCCAAAGACATATGTGGATTGCCTCTCACCGACTGTTTGAGATGGCAGGACCAGATTTTCCACTTCCAATGGAAGCTGAGGGACTTTTAAGTACTGTTTTGATAGATCGCCTTTCAGGAGTGCGCTGTCCCTTTGATTATCCGCTATCACTTTGTCATGTGGTGCCAACATCTGAGAGTCCGGGGTGGAGATGTGAGCAGACAGAAAATCGTCAAAGAGTTCGTCAGGCCTAGTCACCCCACTGTGGGGGAAGGAGCTGATAGAGAAGACCGAGCATGATCGCCCATTGAATCGCTGCTCGTGGGGGCTGATGTGCGAAATGCCCGTCACATTGGAGCTGGTCCTCCTCTGTTTGAAGGGCGGGTTAGTGTGAAACACAGAGATGCTGGTCTCTCTCCTGGCACGGAGGTGGAACTTGGCGCGCAGCTTCTGCTGCAGGTTCCTCAGCGCCTTGCGGAACCTCTTGCTGAGCAGGGCGTACAGCAGCGGGTTGATGTCGGAGTTGAGGAGGGCGAGCCAGTGCACCACGGTCACCACCGTGGGTGGGACGCTGGAGGGCCGGTCGCTCAGAGCCGTCTCAATGGCGCGGACCAGGCTGACGATCTCGGACGGCATCCAGCAGCAGAAGAAAGCAAAGATGACCATGAAGAGGCGGAAAGCGCCGTGGTACTCCCTGCCCGGGGAGCTATACTTGGAGAACATGTCCTGCTTCTTGCCCTGGGCTCCCGGGTGCTGACCTAGGTCCGAGCTGCTCGTGGTCTCCTCCGAGATGATCCTGGAGTTGACGCTGGAGATGAGCTTGGAGAAGGTGGGCTTGTCTCTTTGGGAGGCCTGGACGCTGACCACGTTCCTCTGCAGCTGGTTCTCGATGTCGTGGATCCTCTTGGCGTGGCCCCGGGCTACCTTGACGATCCTGACATAGCAGAAGATCATGACAGAGGTGGGCAGCAGGAAGGACAAGGTGCTGACAAAGCCCGTGTAGCTCAGGCTGTCTGTCCACTCCACCGAGCAGCTGTACAGCGCCGGCGAGTAGGAGAAGCGGCCCCAGCCCAGCAGTGGAGGGCAGCTGCTGATCGCTGCCTGCAGCCAGATCCACACCACAGTGGCTACTGTCCGCCGCACTGTAGTCTGGGAGTTGTACTGCAAGCAGTCAATTATGGCGTGGTAGCGATCCAGTGCTATGGCCGCTAGGGTCAGGATGGAGGCCGTGCAGTAAACGGAAGAGGTGTAACCCACGTAAAGACACAGATCCTGCAATGAGAGCGGAAAGTGAGCTATGTTTCTGATCCTGACATCCCCTCCATACACACACACACATACACAACACACACAGAGTCTTACAGCACAATAGGAGCCCATTCGGCCCATCGTGCCTGTACAGGCTCTTTGAAAAGAGCTACCAACTAGTCCCAATCCCTCTTTCTTACCCCATAGTCCTGCAAATGTTTTCCTTTTCAAGTTCATATCAAATCTGCCACCAGCCTTTCAGGCAGTTTATCCCAGATCGTAATAACTCACTGGCTAAAAAAGTCTCCATACATTTATTTTGCACCCCCAAAAAACTTATCATTGGTACAACAAATAAACGTTGATGTGAACCACAGCGCTTGATCACTCAGACTCCTTTTAAATGTAAGACGCTTTTGAGTGCTGGCAGGGGGCTTAGCGGTAAATCACCCACGTGGCTCAGCACTGAGCTAACCAGACCAAGAAGGCCCCAGGTTCAACCACTGCCTTGTGCTGACTCCGCTAAATTTAGCGAATGCAACAGTTGGGGAGGAGAGTGGAGGTGTATGCCACAATTTGTCTCAGTGTCCCTGGGAAGGAAAATAATAATCAGAAATCATAATCCTTGCATTTGATATAGCAGCTAATCACATAATTGAGACCAAAGGGTTTGTCCAGAAAGGAGTCAGCACTTTTCAGAGCAAAAAGAAGAATACTTTGGATCAAATCACACTGTTTCTAAGATTTTTTATCAATCTGGATGGTTTGATCTTTTTATCTGACCAAGTTGTGATTTTTGCTTTACAGCTCCGTGGGACAATCTCTGACAATTTTAGCAGGAGAGATTGGGACTGTGGAAGGGAAATAGCTGAATAAGCATCCTCAGAGACATGGGTGCTCACACCAGGGATGCTATTGCAGTAATTACATACAGGACAGAGGCTGTGGAGTAAACTGAAGAGGTGTAACCCACATAAAGACACAGATCCTGCTCAGCTCTCCACAACACATTGGTGCTGGAAATCCTCGCAGATTGTTACTTGGACAAAGTCATCATTCAAATTATTTGTTTTGCTACAAACAAATAAAACTTAAATGTTAATAAATCATTGCTTATTGTAAATTGAGCGCAAGACAAAAAGAGTCACAAAGTAGCCTCACAGATTTTCTCACTTCAAAAACACAATTTAGAATGAATACGCAGCTAGCTGATATATACAATCTAAAGGATAAAAAGTAATTTAAGAAAAGGAGGCATTAATAGTTTAAGTGCTTTGGGATGATTTCCTGACATGAAAGGCACTGGATAAACGTAAATTTATATTGTACTATAAAGGAGTTTATTGTCCAGAATAATTAGACTTTCAATGCACACACTAATGGTAATTTTCAAAGAACAGTCATCAGTAATTTTCAATGCACTCACCAATAATTTTCAATGCACACTCACCAGTAATATAATAGACTCAGTTAATTTCCATGGCCACAGAAGGTACTTCCTAATGCTCCAATACATCTACTGGACAATAGCACGTTCCTTTTGTATAGAACAAAACATTTTAGGCATTAACCCTCTTCACTGTGCTCCTGTGTTCAGTACTGAACATGCAATTTTCTATTAGTTGTTAAATTAGTCATCCCCTTGATAGTTGTTTGTGGGACATTGCTGTCTGCAAATTGGATGCTGTGTTCACCTACAAGTAGACAGTCATTACCCTTAACTCACCTGTTTTGAGATGATCTGACGTGATAAAACGCTATTTCAAATGCAAGTATTATATTTGTTTAAACACCAAGCATGAAGTCTGTGGGTAATTTGTTTCAATAAACACATCAGTAATTGTCAAACAGCAGAGGGCACTACAGCTTATTCCACAACAGAGTCATTGACTTCAACTGTTACCCAAGATTAATTTGAGGATTTATTCAATATAAAACTACTTATAAAAGAGAGGTAGACGTTTATTTGGGGAGGACGGGTTTGCGAGGTTATGGGGAGAGAGCTGGGGAGTGGGATTGAGTTGCTCTTTTCAAAGAGCCGGCACAGACTTGATGGGCCGAATGGCCTCCTTTTGTGCCGTAAGATTCTATGATTCTATATGGTACTTTTGTGATTAGTGTATGCAACAGCAATATCAGGGATTTCTGAGTTCAACAGGGTGACAGACCTAAACTACTGATAATCACTGTAACAACTGGTATTGAGGCTTTCACATAAAGAGGACATTCCAAATGGCCTCCCAATGCCTACTTCTCTCTCATGATTATGATAACATGACAATTCATAAATGGCTATATATCTGCTGATGTGAATTCAGATCTTTCAATGAGTCTTTGCAACACTACTCTGCTTAAAAGAAAGTGAATGCTGATTCTTTCATACACTGTACAGTACTTGCTAACATATATGTAACAATGAGCCTATATTTGCCACAATTGGAATGGTTCCTTTAAAACAAGGACTGCCTCTGACAACTCATGTATTTTAGTCCAATGACACTTACTGTCCTGAGCATCATTTATTTAATATTTCTTTTGAAAGTTTTCAGTGGAGCAGATAAGGTCAAGAGTGGATTTGACAGAAGTGTCCAAATGATAACCAGTGTTCACATGATAAATAGGGGAAGCTCTTTTCACAGGTAGGGGAGTCAGAGAACAAGTGGACATAATTCTAAAATAGTCACAAGAGCAAAAGGAGCACTTGGGAGAAATTTTGTTTGCACAGAGAATAGTTGGGATGTGAAAAGCCCTTATCAAATAAGGTGGGAGAAGCAGATTCAATTTCGTCAAAAGGGAAATAGATGGGTATATGAAAGATAAAGGCTTAAAGGAATATGGATACGGGCTAGGGGAGTGGAGGTGAATGGGCAACTTGTTCTGAGAGCCATTGCAGACTTGATGGGTGAAAAAGGCCTGACTTCCAAGCTGTAAATTCCTATGATTCTAAAAGTTTTCAAATAATTTCTGGCAATATGGAAACATGAAGAAAGCCAGAATAAAAACTGATAGAAACCAATATTGGGAATTACAAAAAGCAACTAATTACACATATGATAAGGGGTCTGCTGGTGTGGCACTGGAGAGCAGGTAAGGGGAGGGTATGTATGTCAATGAAGCAAGCGAGTCCAGCTGGCAGGAAGGTCCCAGTAATGTTACTGTGTAGTCGGTTAAGTCTCCAATCCTGCAACATGTGCATTATCCAGGCCATTTCCTAAAGAAACAAACATCCCCATTAAATGCTGGTCCCCCTGTCTGCAAAGGGGTGTAAACTCGTGATTATTAGCTGTAGGAGGTTACAAGATATTTCATTAAATTATTAGTTTACACAAGGGTTGCTGCAGTGTTTAACATTTTACAAGTGGGTGTTGAAGCCGAGATCAATTGGGTCCATGAAAGAGAATTAGACAGAAACCTGAAAAATGAAGATATAAAAAAGATTCAAAAAGGAGAAATGGGATTAGATAGCTCTACTACGGAAATGAGCATAGCAAAGCCACAAATTTTGCTGAAATTTCTATGATGAGACAAACGTATCCATGGCCAAGAAGGATTGTGTTAAGTTGAGAGGAAAGAAACCTATGCAGTTTAATACAACATGTTTGCCCAGATTGGTGTTATATCACAATTTTCTCTCGCACTGCAATAGGCCAGTTGCAATGCCGAGAAAGCCCTAACCATACCGCAGTCAAAAATAGATTTGTTGCAGCACTAATCAACACTTCAAATAACCAGGAGAGGCTGAGGAAATAAACCACGAAAACAAGATGTGAGCACTATTTATCACATTATTTAAATCCACGACTGTTTGTGGGACACTACCGTGCGCAATTGATCACCGTGTTTCGACCACAAATTATACAGTCAATTCACTTTACAGTATATTCCGTGAAGCGCTTTGAGGTGTCTCACATGCTAATAATAATCCTTGTATCTGAATAAGGCACTATATCATTTTGCATTTTGTTAAGGCACTATATCAAATGCAAAAATTATTGTTATTACTTCCATAGAAATGCTTCAATATACTTCTGTGACTGAAATTGACTGTGTAATTCTAAAAGACACTGAGTGGCTTATTTCACTGTAATCTGGTGCTATAAAAAAGTACACCCTTAAGGGTCTATCTCATAATTTTAATAATATTTCAGTTAACTAACCCTTTATCTACCAATCTCTGGGCGCCAGCTGCTTAACAGTAAAAATAGTCAAAAACAATTTTTCTTTGAAAACTCTTCTCAACATATTTTCCTCTTGCCAGCAAGCTTAATGCATTTTTAAAGATAAAATGTATGCTCAGCAAACAGGTTTGTTAGTACTGGCAAATAGCTCCCTCCACTCTGCCCAACCACAGGCTATTCTACTCTGTTCCAACCACTGTCTTCCTCTACTCTATTCCAAACACAGGCTCCTGTACTCTACCTCAACCACTATTTCCTCTACTACCCAACCATGTAATTATTTACTTTGGTGACAATCACTTAAATTTTTTTTAAATTGTTTACGCTTCCCAACATAGAGTGTTACTGTTATTAATTTTGAAAAACGATTTAAAAAATGCATATATTCATTCCAGCGCTTGACTCAAGAACAAATTCACAGACTGTTTGTGGGACACTGCTGTGCTTAACTGGTTGCCATATTTTGGCCACAAAAATACAGTCAATTCACTTCATGTGAAGCTCTTTGAGACATCTAGAAGATGTGAAAAGCTCTATATCCAATGCAAGGATTATTATTATTATATTTGTATAGAACCTTTCACATCAGGAAGATGTCCCAAGGCGCTGGAACTATCCTGGTCTGTATGTATCAGTGCAACATCACACATGGCAATTATTGTATGAGCCCATAAATATAGTTATTTTTCCTACTTTTCTTCATCCTGCCCCGACCCCTCCCCCCTGCTCTTGTCCCTACCTAACTGTACAGAGCCTTGGGACGTCCTCTTGACGTGAAAGGCGCTATATAAATATAAGTATTGATTGATTGATTGATTGAGTGATTGATTGAGTGATTGATTGGTTTTTTGATTGATTGATTGGTCGATTGATCGATCGATCGATTGATTGGTTGATTGATTGATGCCTCGATTGATCGATCGATTGTATCTCACTCTATCCCTAGCAGCATTCCAAAACAGACTTACTTCATCAGCCTATCTATAGCTATCTAATTCCTTCATCCATCGTGGAAAAGTGCCATAAGTTTAAGTCACTTTACCAACTGTCTATTACATCGGCAGGTGTGATTTTTATATGACTCAGCCCCAACATCTCTTTAGCTTCTCCTGTTTCCATGGAGGGAGAGAATGATTAGTCCAGTCACTCTAAAGATTTATGAGCTTTAGCCCACAGGAAATACTTTGCACTTACAATGCAGATTCTTAAGTGATCCTCCCCTAACTGGGTAAAATACCTTGAACCACATTTCCCCCACAGTCAATTTTCCTATTCTTCTTCATTCTGCCCCAACCCCTCCCCCCCTGCTCTTGTCCCTACCTAACTGTACAGCGCCTTGGGACATCTTCTCCACGTGAAAGGCGCTATATAAATGTACGTTTTGATTGATTGAACAGTGATCTTTCATTGTGGTTCAGAATGGACATTATTAGGAATAGACAAAAAAAAATATTGCAAATGCTGGAAATCTGAAACAAAAACAGGGATTGCTGGGAACACTCAGCAAGTCAGGCAGCATCTGTGGAGAAAGGAAAAGTGAGTCAACATTTTGGGTCTACGACCCTTCGTCAGAACTAGGGCATGATGAAATCAATATTGAGGCCAGAGGGCTGTTAGGTCCCCAGCAGATAGATGAGGTGCTGTTCCTCGAGCTTGCGCTGTGGTTCATTGGAACAGCGTAGGAGACTGTGGATGGAGAGGTCAGACTGCGAGTGGGAAGGAGAGTTGAAGTGGCAAGAAACTGAAGTTGAAACTACAACTTCAATGTAGTTTCCTCTACATTGAAACTCAATGTAGAGGAGACTACATCGTGAGCAACGGATGCAATATACTACATTGGTGGTATTTCATGTAAATTGCAGTCTCATGTGAAAACCGTGTTTGGGGACTTGGACCATGGACTGAGAGGAGGTGAAAGGAACGGTATTGCTGGCATGGGAAGGTGCCGGGGGAAGGAGAACAACGGTTGGTGGCAATGGAGGAATGAACCAGGGAGCCACGGAGGGAACGGTTCCTTTGGAATGCTGGGATGGGAGGGGAATATATGATTTGTGGTAGGATCATGCTGGAGGTGTCAGAAATGGCAGAGAACTATTTACTGGACATTGAGGCTGGTGGGGTGGAAGGTGAGGACTAGGGGGATCCTGTAGTGGTTCTGGGAATAGGGGGAAGCAGTGAGGGCAGAGGAGCAGGAAACAGGCCAGACAAGGTCAAGGGCCCTACCTACTACCGTGGATGGGAACCCTCAGTCGAGGAAAAAGAAGAGATTTCAGTTGCTCTGGCATGAAAGGCGGCATCATCAGAGCCGATATGGCAGAGATGGAGGAACTGGAAAAAGGGAATGACGTCCTTGCAGGAGGCAGGGTGGGAGGAGATGTCCTCCAGATAACTCTGAGAGTTGATGGACATAAAAGATATCTGTAGATAATCTATGCCCTGAAATAGAAATGGTGAAATCGAGAAAGGGAAGCGTCGCAGATAGTCCATGTGAATTTTATGGAGAGGTGGACGGTGGAAGTGAAATTGGTGAATTTTCCCAAATCACGGCAAGAGCAGGAAGTAGTCCCGACACTGTCATCAATGTTTCCGAGGAACAGGTCAGGGAGCGGAGCGGACCTAAGTAGAACCGGAACAAAGAGTATTCCAGGTGGCCAACAAAGAGGCAAACCTAGCTGGGACCCATGTGGGTTCCCATAGCAACACCTTTTACGTGGAATAAGTAGTTGGAGGTGAAGTTGTTCAATTTCAGAACAAGTTCAGTCAAATAGAGGAGGGTGGTGGTGGATGGAGACTCGCTGTACTGCACTTCGAGATGGAACCGGAGGGCCTGCAGGCCATCCTTGTGGGGGATGGAGATGTAGAGGGACTGAACATGCATTGTAAATGAGAGATGTTTAGGACTGGGGAACTGGAAGTTGTTGAAATGGTGGAGGGCTGCAGAAGAGTCACAGATATAGGTTGGTAGGTCCTGGACAAGAGGAGCAAGGATGGAGCCAAAATGAGGAGATCAGTTTGGTGGGGCAGAACATAATGAAACAATAGGTCTCCTGGGACCATCCTGTTTGTAAATATTGGGGAGGAAATACAGGTGGGCTGTGTGGGGTTGGTGGGGTGATGAAGTTGGAGACTGTGGAGGAAACTCCCCAGAGATGAGGTCATTGACTGTCTCGGTGATGATAGCTTGGTGTTCAGATATGGGATCATGGTCCAGGGGATAGTAGAAGGGGTTGTCAGAGAGTTGGTGTTCAGCCTAAGCCAGAGGTCTTTTTGCCAGACGACAACAGCATCTGCAGTAATTTGCTTTTGTTTAGTTGCAATATCCCCCTTTGTTTTGCACCATTAACACCTCTTCAACCCACCATCTCCTGTCCTCTACCACATTTCCTCCTTTGTTTTCCTTGCCTTGCTTCCTCCCTCTCCGTTAGTCCTTCCCAACATCAACAAGAAAATCACATTTACAGAGTGTATAAACATGCCCCAGGTCTGACAAAGGATCATGGAACTGAAACACTGACTCACTTTCCTTTCTCCATAGATGCCATCTGACCTGCTGTGCGTTCCCAGCAATTTGTGTTTTTGTTTATTATTAGGAGTAGATTGCAGCTACTAAAACACTTCCTATCCAGGAAACCATCTGACACATGGTATCCTTTTGTGAGTTGCTAGTCACTATTTCTCAGGGAGGCCTTATAGGGGAATATAAGGTGTTAAATGGGAAACAGGAAGTAAACGTCGAACAATGCCTTCAGGATAACCAATAGAGCAGAATAAGGGCGCACAGGTTCAGGGTTGCAAAAGGTAACTTGTAGAGAACACCATTAAGTATTTCTTTACACAACACATAATCAACAACTGGAATGGGTTACGAGGTAGCATAGCCCAGGATCCTGAATTCATTTTAAAACAGCTCTGATACTGTTATGAAAGGTCAGCAGGGTGGGCGTTCTGGAAATCTGAGATCCAGTGGGCCACAGATCCCTCTTTATCTGAACCTCTCATGTGTTCTGTTTGGTCAATCTGGTGTCTGAGATGCCGTCCAACGTGGAGGGCGCTATTGTTGTTGTTTAACAAATGTGGAAACCCATCACCATGCTTAAAAGTATCCAAACTAAGCTAGATTTCAATGCATCCCACCTACACAGGGAAATCCTAGAGCTAGATTGTTGGAAAGAATGTGCACTCGCTCCCTGGAGGGACACATCCCGCTTACCTAATTCCAAAAAATATTACACATAGGTTGGCAAGAGCCATGACTCGAGTGTGTGCTAAACCCACATAGCTTGCCATTGATATTGAATCTAACCAGCTAAAACCTGGCAAACTTTGCTGCTTTTTGTCCAGCTAGGACCACCTTTAGGGCTTTGGCTCGTGGGGTTAACAGGAACTAAGTCAACTGACTCCCTGTCCCCAGTGAGTGGTCTACCCTTCCAAGTCTTGCCAATTAGCTAGGCTGACTGTGCTGTCATTAGCTGTGCCCTAGAATACTGCAGACCCAGAAACCAAAGTACCAAGACCACCACAGGGGACTGGCTTGATTCTGACATTCCATTGCCAAGCATGTCCTACAAGTTTTGTGAGTACCTTTTCAGGGAAGGAGGAATGAAGGTGAACTGTTATATGGCTCCCCTATTAACTACTGTATGCAGAATTATATAATTCAGTTGCAATATGACAAGACACGTGGTGACACTGTAAGAAAAGTTCTAAATCAAACAATGTAAATTGATAGAAATACTAATAATAAAAATAATATTCCTTGCATTTGATATAGCACTTTTCATGTCCCCTAGATGACTCAAAGTGCTTCACAGAATATACTGTAAAAAGAATTAACTGTACTGTATATATGTGGGCGAAACATGGCAGCCAATTGTGCACAGTAGTGTCCCACAAACAGTCATGGATTGAAACGACCACATTTCTTAATTACTTTTTTTTAAGGGATTATTGTCAGGCGTGCGGAGTAAAGAAACTTGCCCAAGGTTTCACCCTGAACCTGCCAGGAATCAAATCCAGTTCTCTCACATGTAAGGCGAGTGCTCTAACCACTGAGCTACAGGACTCCACATTGACTGGTAGGTGCATGTTATCACTTGGAGAACAGAGTGAATATTGGTGGTGAGTTTAGAATGAACAAGGTGGCACACAGAGAAGCTCAGAATGCAGGCCTGATAATGTATAAAGTAGGGTCCGTCAATATGGAAATTTCCCGATATCGATATATCGGTGGGCTCATATCGATATATACCGATATATCAATATCGCCGGTTTTTTTTTAATCCTGCGCATGAGCGCGCATTCGGGGGTGTCCGCGCATTCTGTGCTCTGGGCCCAGGAGGTTGGCAATGCCGGCAACAAGGTTAATTGAAAAACTTCGCTTTATACCGATATAACCGATATATCGGCGAACACGATATACCAACATTTGCGATATACCGATATTTTTCATACCAAATTTTTCGATATACCGATATATTTGAATTTCCAATATCGGTATATCAATATGAAAAATTATACCGATATATCGCCGGACACGGACACTAGTATAAAGTATATAATAATAATAATTTGGTCACCCAATCCACAGCTGTTTGTGGGAGATTGCTGTGTGCAATTGGCTGTCACGTTTTGCCCACAAATATACAGTATATTTACAGTGTATTTGGTGAAGTACTTTGAGATGTCTGGAAGACATGAAAAGTGCTATATGAAATGTAAGGATTATTATTATACTTAATCCTTAATTATTCATGCCCATTGCTTAATGCAGCAAACCAATCAGTTTAAAATTACTATTATATCACAGCATTGCTCACAAACAGAGTAAACAAGGACTGTTTGTCTTACAGAAAAGACAAAGACAGAATAGAGACACCAGACCTCACTCCATCTTTTAAAACCTGACTCTGCCTTTCATTGTGCGGAAGCTTATTGATCCTTTTCATGAAGTGCGATAGCAGTGCAGACAGCTGTCACTGCCAATGAAGGACTGTTTCATTTCACTAGAAAAAAACTTACGGGACACGAGTACATTAATTCCATTATTTCACTTTTTCACACATAATCTTTCTTGCAAAACTAAAAGCATTAAAATGCCATCATCACTGGTTTACTGTCTTGCCAAATAAATGCCATGTAGCCGAAATAAATCACAGTTTTAGCAGTTTCAACGAACCTATAGCAAGGGTAAATTACCCACATCAATTTTTAAAGGAACTGACATTTATTTGAAACCATCTATGTACAGTATTCAGGATATATTTTTATATTAAATATTCTTTACAGACAATTTTGGGACATCACAGTCCATCTATTAAAGAAACTGCAGGTTGCTTCATTTTGGCATTGTTGGTGGCAGAATGATTAATACCGTGATCATACCTGAAGACATCTGCTCAATAATATACTCGAAAGGAGTGGAAGTGGCCACACAGATTGCAGCTTCACATTTCCACCTATTTGCAGCCTGACCCTGACTGACATGACTGACAGGAAAGGAGACAACAGAATTGGAGGAATTCAGGGAGGAAAAACAAATGAGAAATTCCAGTTTCCAAACAGGCCTATAATAATGAGTCCATAGATTTATGTAAAATTTCAATGTAATGTCCAGAATAGAGCAATTTTTTCAATATGACCTTAATTTTGAAGCAGGTTTACTGTAATTATTTTTCAACAAATTACAGAATACCTGCTTCAAAGGTAATAGGAATTAAGAGCAGGAGTAGGCCATTCGGCTCCTTGAGCCTGCCCCACCATTCAATAAGATCATGGCTAATCTAACCTAACTCCATCTGCCTGCCTTATCCCCATATTCCTTCATCCCTCCACCTTTGAAGATGGAATTTAGCAAATTTGTCAAATTCTGGAGTCTCTAAAATGGTATGTAAATAAAGCAAATCTATACCCAGGTGGATTTGCTTTCCACTAATGTCAAAAACAAAACCCAAATCCACCAAACAACGTCACCAGGACAAGCATCAAATCAGTGTTTCAAAATAAAAGAAAGACTTACAACTCTATTAATCACATGAAATCGATAAACAATTATGTAAACTTAATCCACTTGCAAAGTTCTCAAACACACTAAAAGATGGACTTATTATTATAGGCTTGTTTGGAAACTGTGGCGAATATGGATTTTAACACATTTTTTGCTGCAAATTATTAGATGGCAAATGCAGCAAAATTCTCTGGAGGTTTGGAATATAATTAATAAAATTCTCTCTTGCTACTGATGCCTGAGAAAAACTAAAAGCTGCAGAATTCAAGGTGTTTGCGTGGTTAAATCCTTGATGTAATGTTACCCTGTTTCAAGCAGAAGGTACACAGACTTTATGCTCCATTTATCTTTGGCATGAGGCAATGTCTGTGTTCTGCAGATTCTGTTCTTTTCTTAGATTTGATTGACAGGTGTTCGGCAGAATACAGAATGATTGGAAGTGTGCTACAAGGGGGTGATGCACTCACAAGGTTCAACTAATGGTTGAACTAAAAGCAAAAATAACGCTGGCACTTATGCATATGATATAATGCTTTTCATGTCTTCTAGCATTTCAAAGTATAGGTACTTCACAGAATATACTGTAAAATGAATTGGCTATATATTTGTGGATGAAACATGGCAGCCAATTGCACACAGCAGTGCCCCAAAACAGCCATATATTGAGTGACCAAATTATTACTGGGTCTCTTTGAGGAATTATCCCCAGAAAAGTGATCCGCCAATCAACTAACAACCAGGTTCCTACATACTGCTAGGTAAACGGAGGAGTGTGGAGTAAGGAAATTTACCCAATATTTCATGTTGCTCAACACTTGATAGAGTCAAATGACATCAAAATGTCTTGAGGTGATTCACCCAATTAGTTAGGTTAAAGTGTAGGGACCATTTCAACGATGACCAATGCAGCAGGATCCTTCCACAAGCAAGTGAGATCTTGCTGCATGTTTGCCAACAAAAAGCCATCACAACACTTAACAAACAATTTTGAGTCAATCCAACACTGATAAGGAGCTATTAAAATGCAAGCTATTTTTCTTTCCTGATGTAGTGATTTCCGTAGTTTATTGTGATAAAGCCATTATTTGTCTATGGATCATATTCCAGAATATCCACCTTTTTGGGGGGAGGGGGTCAGTCAGGTGCCTGACACATGTTGAAACCCATCACCATGCCTGAATACCCAAATCAAACTGAGAGTTCCATGAATCCCACCTATACATGGAAATTCCAGAGATATTTATCAGAATGGAAATGAGCATTCCCTCCCTGGAGAGGCACATCCTACTTACCTAATTCCAGAAACTAATCGCAGAGCCAAGACACAGAAACCCCACTGCTGGAGTCTAAACATCTGAAACAGCATAGCTTGCCATTGAAAGCACTGTCTGGCAAGGTTTCCTGCTGTGTGTCTAGCTAGGATCACTCTACCAATTAGGGATTGGCTTGCAAGGCTTCCAGAGTGGAATGTCACTCTGCCCTCAAGTTCTGCTGATGCCAGGCTGGCAAGTATGTAATCAGCAGTGCCCTGAGGTACTGCAGCAACAACAAAATTACACTTGTATAGCACCTTTCATATAACCTTGCCTGGCACAGCTACTGGACTCCCTAAAGGGTGGGGGTGGTGGGGGGCAGGGGGAACTTGTTTCTGACATTATACCTCACTTTGGAGCCAGTTCAATTCCATAGAGAATCCCCCCCCACCCCCCCACCCCACCAGTCAAGGTTGTTCATTTGGAATCCAACAAGTGCATATTTGAGCCCCCACTATGTGGATGCACACAACAGAAATTCCTTGCAGGCTTCCTGGTGGGAAACACATTCTCTTCCCTCTCTGTTTCCTCTTACATCTTCTCATTAATGTTTTCAGAATCTCTTTTCAAAGATGCTTCCAGTTTGGTTTGGAGCTTCTTGTGAAAAAAATTTGGGATGCTCATTGTGAATGGTCGTTCATGGTAATATATCAATACAATTCCCTGTCTGAAGAGTAGATTTCCTAAATGAATGCGTAGCATCATATGCAGTGATGCTAGTTTTCTTCGATTTGTATTCATAACTGTATTATGTGTATTTATTGGAGTCCTGTAGCTCAGTTGTTAGAATCAATTCTAGGCGGGATGAAACCGTAGACAAATTTCCTTACTCCACATGTCTAATAATAATCCTTCAAAATATAATAAAGTGATCATTTTAATCCACAACTGTTTGTGGGACACTGCTGTGCACAATTTGCTGTCACGTTTCTACCCACAAAATATACAGCCAATTGACTTTACAGTATATTCTGTGAAGCGCTTTGACACATCTATAAGTCATGAGAAGTGCTATCAAATGCAAGGATTATTTTAATATTGTTATTATAACCAAAATTGTGTGCATTTTAATTAACACAAATCTTTAACAAAGTTTTGATAGACCAAACTAGTAATGCCATCATTTAACAAGAATTTCACTGAAAAAATATACATTTTCCACTGCATTATAATTCTTTGCTCATAGTGTCTAGAAAATATACAGCCATTAAACATGTTCTAAAATATAGTAAATTATTTATAGTATCTGCTAAATATTCTGTACTGCAATTTTTCTTCAGTCGCCTGATGTTTTCAATTGCATTATCAGCCTATACGCTCCAAACATAGAATTATTCCTTTCTGGTTAACCACCAATGCTAATTATTTGCTTTTACCCTTTCTCCTCTGCTCAGTGTTAATTATAGAATCATAGAATTATACAGTATAAAATGAGGCCATTTGGCCCCTCATGCCTGTACCGGCTCTTTGAAAAGAGCTGTCTAAATCAATCCCACTCCACCGCTCTCTCCCAATAACCCTACAAACTTGTCCTCTCCCAAATAATTATCTACTTCTCCCTTAAAGAGGGGAGAAGTAGCCATCCTTTCAGGCAATGTGTTTCAGATCCATTGAAATCAATGAGTGAAAAAATTTCTCCTCACTTCCCCTCCGTTTCTTTTAACAACTATTTTAAATTGGTGTCCTCGGGTTACCAACCCACTCGCCAGTGGAAATAGTTTTCTTCTTGTTCGCCCTATTGAATCCCTTCATAATTTTGAAACCTTCTATTAAGTCTCCTCTTAAACTTCTCTGCTCCAATGAGAATAATCCCCAGTTTCTCCATCTTCTCCTGATAACTGAAGTCCCTCATTCCTGGTACTATCCTACCATTAAATCACAACACTGTTAAGCACTCTGAAATACTTCCAACATGAAAGGCACTAAAGCAATGCAAGTTGTTGTTCTTTTCTTGAAGCTGCCACCATTGCTAATAGTAACTATTTTTCATATGCAAACCAATGTCATGTCAACAAGCTATCCAACTCTGGATAGCATCTCAAGCCAGTTTGATTCTGGTGCCTGCCTATATGCACTTCCCAGAAGGGATCACTTGGTCATGGTCAAGAGTGAGATGCTTGGTTGAATTTTCTGCTCAATGGCCCACTGGGTCAAATGCTGTACCGTTCCTGCTGAGAATAGCTGAAAAAACAACAAAAAACTGGAACCAACCTAGTCACAGTACCACACTGGTTGTGTGCATTTACTGATAGTGAGCCATTGACACCCTCAATGATATGCCATACAGTATTGAGACTGTCTTTTCTAATCTCATATAATAGCGCATTTAATTTTGTTTTATTGACCAACGGCACCAAATCCAAAAAGTATTTAATCATTACAAGTTCAGAAAATCGTCAGATAAAATAATTTGGTTATACTGTAGTATTAGAATTAATAATAATCATTATTGTATTTGGTATAGCTACTTATCATGTTGGAAGGATATCTCAAAGCGCTTCACAAGATTTCCTGCAAAAAGGAGTGATAGGGTTTGTTGCCAAACGTGGTAGCACAATTGTACAAAGCAATGATCCACAAACAGCTATGTAGTGTATAATCAGTTTTATTTTAGAGGGATTGTTGGCCAGGACATGAGCATAAACTCCTTCTTTGTGCCAGGGGATCCTCAATGCCCAACTGAACAGGCAGACGGGACCTCGGGTTAATGTCTCATCCAAAGGATGGGAATGAACCAGAATTAACCCAAGAGTTTGCTAAAATCTAGAATCTGGATCTACAATCTCTGCACAATCTTCTTAGAAATATGGAATTATCTTAAAATAAAACACTTAACCTTTGTGTTTTTTTAAAAGATTTGAAAGTTGTGGATCTCACAGAAGTCAATAGTAGCTGTAATTACAGTTAACTACAGTGGAGTTGCTGGATGGAGTTAAGCCATTGGAAAAAATACAGGATTCTAGGATTAAAGCATATAGCCCCAGTGAAGGATCTTAGAACAGCAGGGGCTTAATGGGGTATACTGCCTCCTCTGTGCTGTAATTTCCCTGATTCTCAATCACGAGGAGAACTAGGATAGGTAAAACTAGATCACTCACGTCTAATACCTGGTTACAAATTTGTACTGACTGAGATTGGGGACTTTGTTTTCTGATCTGCTCCCTCAAATAAAGTGAAAATCCCAAAGAATAGAAAAATAATTTGAAAGAGTGAGTAACTCTAGGGTAACAATTGTGAATGTTGGAGTCAGAATGGGGCATTGGAGTAGGAACACTCTGATCCTGTTAATCCTGCAAATCATGGCTTGATTGGGTAGGGTAATCCTAGCTGAACAAACAGGATCAAGTTTACTGCTTCAACGCTTTCAAACAGATTTGTTTTAGCTGATTTAGCTATGTTGTTTTAGATTATTACACTCCCGCAGGTACCCCAATACAAACTCTGGGGGTACACTAAGCCTTGGCTCTTACCAACCTGCACTTAATACTCTTTGGAATTAGGTAAGCAGGGTGCAATCCCTCTGGAGTAAGTATATATTCCATTCCATACACAGGGAAATTTCCATGAACAGATCCTAAATATGTGGAAGTGTATCTGTTTTGGAGACTCTTAAGCATGGTGATGGGTTTCCACAACCAGTTGAGCAAAACAAATTGCCTTTAGGGATTTAGCCTTCATTCAGTCCAGACTGATGGAATGAAAACCCCTAATGTCAATAATATGCAGTTTTAACCCAGTTACTAGTAGGTGTGGATTCATAGTTTCTCAGGAAATAAGAGTATTAAAGGGATTTGGAGAAAAGTCTGAAAATCAGAGAGATTAAAAAGATAAATCCATTTGCCTCCAGAGAAAAAAAATGGGAGAGCGGATTTAAATGGGATAACTGGTTACTCCTATTCCTTATTTAGGAAATAAGAGTGGTAATGTTTCTCAACACTGATGTGGGAATTCGTACTTACCTGAGCATAGGTTTAGGCATGGGCAAAGTATGGTAAACTCTGATACACGTCTAATCCTGGAGTGTCTTAACAGGAGTAGTTGTTGTTGATCCTGAATCTCCACAATGGAAAAATGCTTCATTCTCTAACCTTGACAGGTACTGAAAAATCACAGCACAAAATTGCACACTGAAAAAGCAGCGTGAGTATTTTAGGTTCCTACCCCTCCACTGTAAAGTCACAGTCATGTATTTGATCTCCTCCAAAAAAATCTCCCTTAAAATCATTGCAATTTAACAGATCTTCATTGGAACACTGTTAGGCCTCCATTTGCACAGAGGAGCCGTAAACGTACGTTGATATCAGGCAGTGGAATTCCCTTAGAGCATGGCTACCACAGATGCCAATGTGTACACTCTGTTTTCAGACTGATAACAAGCTGTCATTATACACACACACGCTCACAACGCCCCTCAGTTTCCAAGTTTGGAAGCCCAGAAATTGTCATTACTATTACACAGACATTTCCAGAACAACAGACTGAACATTCAGAGTGTTTATCCCAAGGTTACGTGTATTGTTGGACTTGAGAATAAACAGTACATAGAGCAGGAAAATCCTGAGTTAGTTAGTTCCCCCCACTTTGAGTCGAGTTAGCTGCTTTCAGCAGCATCCTCGGGGACCCTGGGTTTGTCAGGGGAATATCTCATATAGTTCCTGCTCTTGATCACTGCCCAGAGAGCGCTGGTGAAGGGTTTGCTTGGTCTGATGCCTCCCCCCATTACCAAGGGGGAGTTGTCAACAGTCGCCATCTCGACTCGCAAAATAAGTGCCCACTTGGGTGAAATAACGGAAGATTAAGAAGTGAACATAAACGAAGAAAACTCCTTCAGCAAATGACCCAGTAGCAAGCATGACAATTCAAACATAAGTTTAAATCACCCTGGAATTATCGAGCCACCTTTAGCAAGATTGTTCCATCGTGCTGCCATACGATGAGGATTAAATTCTCCAAGTACACTCAGGAAGATGCTAAGCACCTGGGAGCTAGACATACACAGCTGCAAATTTCTCAAGTACTCAACTTCTGATCTATTTTACACACCATTTAAGTTTGATACAACCCCCAATCCCAACAGAAATCACTGCACGTGAAGGAGAAAGAGAAATTAAGATAAGTGTGTCAGTCAGCCTCAAAACTGGTCAGGTTTCTAAAAGCATGTATGAATGGGATGCTGTAATCGGTAATATACCTTGTGAGTGTTGCCTGTCACCTTCCAGTTACCGCACTGCAATTTCCACTGTAGAAAGAGCCACAACAACTGCTAATTTGATTCTTTATTTAGCAAATACACTGGGGATTTTAGAATAAACGATTTAGACATGTTTCAGATTTGCAAATCAGAACAGTGGTTTCTTCTGGAAATAGCCTCTAATGCAAAGCTCTGAAACCCAACATTTTAAATGTTAACCTTTTGGCCATTATAAAATCTAAACGGCATCCTGAGGGGATTTCACACTCAAATACAATGAGTCCAATGATTCCCAAATCATTGTAAATCTATCGTTTTGTTATTTCATCAATCTGTGTTCTACATGAAAAGACCGGTTTATATGAAAAGGGCATGATTTTATTTTAAACTTGCTTTTTTTCTAAATGAATTTAAGTAGATTTATGTGAAACAAATTCCTGCTTTGGAGAGATTATTAAGGTACTAAAGTTTGATGTAGCTATGGTGCAAACCCATTATTGTTTCCAACTATTAAACATATTTAGAGATTTCACCACAAAATAGTCACTCCACTTTACCATTTATTCTGTGAAACGCTTTGAGACATCTCAACGCCGTGATAAGGCACTATATCAAATGCAAGGATTATTATTATCTCTGGAATGGATGTATTGGCCTGGTAGTGACACGGTTTTATACATCAAAGGTTCGGATGCTGCTGTCTAGGTTTACAACACTGCACATATATTCAGATTGTAGATTAAATGCTGCCCATGCATTTATTTTGTAAATAGTGTAGGAAATTGATTGGAAATTAATATCCTGTGCTTATACCAAGGAAGTGGGATATTGATGTTTAAATGGATTACTGTTATCACAGAGGATTATGCCAGTGTTCCGGTTGACGTTAGCTGAATCCCTATGTTCACGTTATACTCAAGTGTTCTAATCAGTTAACAGAATGACTATTTTATTCTGTGGCAGCAGAAAAGTTATCCCTTGTGTTACACTTGGTATTATTGCTAACCTTAGCAGAAAGACCATATAGATCGCATTAATGTTTATATAGTCAATGTTAGTATAAAAAAAATCTGCAGTATATGTAAGTAGTGTTATAGTAAATTTAGGCAGAATGGTTATCCTTGTATTACTGTTAGAATTAGCACAACATTCAGCTTGTTATAGGAGAAAAGAAAGACTGGCTTTGTCCTTTCCTTCTTCACTATCAAACTCTTCCAGCTAAAGCCTGGACATCACTCTTACCCAACCATTGAATGAACCACACATTGGCAGTCGGTGGTGGGGGGGGGGATTATATATATTGTTTGCTCCAAAAGTTATCTCAGTTTTGCACAATCTTTCAGTTTCTTAATCAAAAGAACATTTTAGGCGATAAATGGCAGGACACACCTGCTTATTTGGTCAAAAAAACCAAATACAGTACTTACATTATATTTGTTCCAATCTTTGTAGAATATGGACATGGCAACAAAGGGCATGACCCCAAGTCCCACCAGACAGTCACTGACAGCCAGATTGACCAGAAAGACGGAGGTCACTGAGTGGAAATTCTTGGTCACAGCGATAATCACAATCACCAGGATATTGCCTGAAAGCAAAAATAATAATGTAACAAACCGCCAGTAATGAAGGAAATAACAGTTAGTGGTGGTCAGAGAGAGATAGATACATGTTGATAAAGTGATGGCCTGGGATTGATAGGGATCAAGGCTGAATGAGTCCAATGGAAACCCATAGTCTGTCCGCTAGTGGGGTTTATTGGTTAAGCACAAACCAGACCAGCAACCATTGGGGGAAGAGTTTGTTTCTCTCCACAGAGATGGACAACAGTTACCTTAAGAGGGGGAACGGGGTGGGAGCGAAACCTTGGGCAAGTTTCCTTACTCCACACGCTTAATAATAATCCGTCCACAAAAAGCACAATAATAACATTGGTCATTTCAATCCAAGACTATTTGTGGGACACTGGTGTGTGCAATTGGCTGCCGCATTTCACCCACAAACATACAGTCAATCAACTTTACAGTATGTTCTGTGAAGCTCTTTGAGACATCGATAAGATGTGAAAAGCGCTATATCAAATGCAAGGATTATTATTATCAAGGATTATTATTAAATAAGTCTCTGCCTCCACTGTCTAGAGGTTTTATCAGACAGCCAAGTTTCCCAGGCTTTGAGAAACCAAGATCCTCGAAGATGTCTCTAGTTTAGTAGCATTGGGTTGTAATTTCTTTGAAATCGGACACACACATACACATACACCACACACACATTAACACTTCAGTAACATCGTTGTCTGGGATAGCCAAATTCACTCTTCACTGGCAGTGGGAATAAATGGGACCCTGGGTTTCCAACCCAGCATCAAACTGACTGAGTTCAGTGGATACTGTTTGGACCGAGGGGTCTTCATCGAGGGGGGTGGGGGCTAAAGAGAGTCTTGTCAACACCATTTAGAATAATAATAATCCTTGCATTTAATATCTTATCATATCTTATCGATGTCTCAAAGCACTTCACAGAATATACTGTAAAGTGATTTGATGGTATATTTGTGGGTGAAACGTGGCAGCCAATTGCGCACAGCAGTGTCCCGCAAACAGTCGTGGATTGAAATTAGCAATTGTTATAATTGTGTGTTTTTTTGGACATATTATCATTAGGCGTGTGGAGCGAGGAAACTTGCCCAAGGTTTCACTCTGATTTGCCTGGATTTCAACACAGGTCTCACGCTTGTAAGGCGAATAAGACTCATACACAATGATACTGTTTTAGTTGGTAAGACACAGACCCCATGCAAATACCTTGCACATTCATTTCACAGCTGGACATGTAAACTCCAGATATTTGGAGACACTGATGATATTTTTTTCCTGGATTAGTTTTACAGTGAATCGCGCCTGAACCGAAACCCATTCGCTTCTTTTAGGTGTTTTTTTTCCAAAAAAAAATCTATTTTAATTTTTGAAACAAATCTATTTATTTTATTGGGAGGAGAGGAAGAGAGAAAGACAGAGATAGGGAGAGAGAGAGAGAGAGAGACGCTGGGAGGGAGGAAGTCACTGATTTAATTGTAATCTAAATAATAAAGCTGGTTGTTGGAAGAGAATTGTTTGCTGTGTTTCCCCCCCCCCCCTCCCCTCCACCCCTCCCACACCCCAATCCCCCTCTGTCTGTTTCTGTGGTCGACTTTGCGTTTTAAGAAAAAATATTCTCAATCAAATCATATGATTGCAATGTTAGCGAGTGCAGAGTCCCAGCTACTGCAGACCGTTAGAAAGTGACCAACTCACCTCGTCAGTCAATGAGTGGGTGGGGTGAGTGGAGTGAGAGTGAGTGAGTGGGTGGGTGGGTGGGTTGCATTGCTGTGGACTGGACCTCACCAGCCGTCTACTTGCGCGCATGATGTCGGTGACATGGGACTGTGCCCCTCACAGGACAAGATACAAGGCTGTGCAGGGGGTGAGTGAGTGAGGGAGGGAGTGAGGGAGGGGTGGCGGGCAGACCTGTGATCGCTCCCAGGCACATCAGGATGATGATGGTTTCCAGTAGGATCTTAGCCGGGACCGACAGAGACCCCGAGGTGTCCGGCAGAACATTCCCAGCCTGGGGGGAGGCGCTGGTCCATGGCTCCGTCCCATCGCTGGACACGTTGGAGAAGAGGGAAAATCCAGGATCCATGGCGCGTGTGTCTGTGTGTGTCTGTCTCAGCAGATCACCTGGGAGTGCACAGCCCTCTTGGTTCCCATTGCCCCCCCCACCTCCACTCCCACAGTCACTCTGAGATCTGCCAGAGGGAATCAGCTCCCGCCATCCCCCTCCTCCTACTCCCTCCCAAACCAACACAACCACAGCGACCGAGGGCGTGGGGGGCAAATCCTCATTCACATCCCGTCCTCCCCCCAAAATCAACCGATCATCCAATGCGAGTCAAAGTCGGAGGCTTGATACCCACTAACACACACACACACACACACAGAGAGTGAGTGAGAGAGTGGAGTCAGACCGTGGCAATAACTGTATCACTCCATCCGCAAAAACCCAGAACAAAATCCTATTCAGCCTCGATGGTCTCTTGCTTCTTGTTTGAAATGACAATTAGTGGCTATTTCTTGCTCCCCCCCCCCCCCCCTCCATCCCTCCCTCTCTCTCTCTCTATATATATATAATCCAAACACCGCAGAGTTGGGGGAAAAAAAGACCTTTCTCTCTCTCTCTCGGTCTGTCTCTCTGTGTTGATGTGTGGTTGTTTGTATCCAATAATCCGGACTGCTCTCTCCAGTCAACCAAGTTGGCTCTGATCCTTCCCTCGCTGTGCTGGCAATCCCAATGGGATCCCGGTTCCTTCTGCCTACTCCCCACACTCTCTCTCTCTCTCTCTCCCGGTGTCTCTCTGCCCTCTGTCTAATTTGTTTCACATCGCAAACCTGCAACTGCGACGGACGGGCACAGCCCCCTCCCTCCCTCCCTCCCTCTGCCCGCTGCTCAGAGACACAGATTGGCCACACACCCTCTCGGCGCCCCGCCCGCTCCCATCACTCACTCCACCCCAGGGATTGCAAATCAGCTCCCTTTCCAAACACTCCCTTTTATTTCCCCGACGCCGAGCCTCCTGAAAGCCTGGCGATCGCCCAGACAACCTTCCCCGTCACCTCGGGGGGGGTGGGGTGGGGGGGGGTCTCGGGTTTCAAGGTAAAGAGGGACATTGGATGGGACGGATCCATCAGGGAGATGCAGCCTCGTCACCTCGTCACCCAGCGAAAGGGGAGGTGAGAAACCGTGGTAACCATGCGTACAATCTGTGTGCACCGATCCGCACACACACATACTTTTTTGAAGAGTTAAAGTGGGAGAGGAGGGTGTGTGTGTGTGTGGGGAGGGGGTGGGGGGGGGGAGAGGGGGCAGTGTGTTCATGAAACCCAATGTATGGGCTGAGAGCTCCCCAATCAGGTCCCAAACACACACAGCCCAGGTCAGAAGCCGCCTTGATGCGTGACCTGTGGCTGACACGAGTGGGCTGGGTCTGCTCTCCCCCAAACCTTTGCTGACACCAAGGCAGCGAGACTCAAACGCTTCCACACACTTCTCGGGTAATACTGTAGGTGTTTAGGGGAATCCTCCCGATGTGAAAGGCAGGACTGCACTGGGTACACATGCAAAGTTGTTGTTGCTATTGTGTGTGTGTGTGTGGATATGCAGATCACCTGAGAGTTGGCTTCTGCCCAGTGTGTGAGTGATCGCTCAGACAACAGTTTACATTGAAGAATTACTGGTTAGAATTACTGTCTGAACTTGAAATACTGTAACCAATATATCAACAAGTTTCCCTTCCCAATCATGTAAATGGGGGGGGGGGGGGGGGGGTTGGGGAGACACGCACCGATGATCAGATGGCCTTACAGTGCTAAAGAGGACACTTTAGACGCTGGGTTTACCTCTGCCCTTCTTAAAAGATGTCTTGTTCCTCTCTGTGTACAGAGTCATTTATTCACACTACCTGGTGGCTTGCAGTCTGAGCATCGAGCCGCATGCTAAGCCATCTCTGGAGTCACATCAGACTAATTTATGTCCATGGTACAGTGTGCGCATTTACGTTTCACTTTTGTTGGCTTTAGATGTATATATATATATATATATATATATATATATATATGTATGTTTATAATAGCAGTAATCATAATCCTTGCGTTTGATGTAGCGTATTATCACATCTTCCAGACATCTCAAAGCGCTTCACAGAATAGACTGTAAAGTTGAATTGACTGTGTAGTTTGTGGGCGAAACGTTTGTCCCTATAATTGTATTTTTTTTTAATTGCCCTCAGTTTAGGCCTGGGTGGGGGGGGGGGGGGGGGGGGAAACCAGTGAAGGTTGCAGCGCTGTTTTCAGTGTGACTGACCCTTTACCAGAACAGGCTGTTAGGGGTCATCTTTCCGGTCACAGGGCAGTCACACACCTCTCACGTTAAACATCTTCCTGCTTCAGTTGGTAGCGCCCTCAACTCCCTAGTCGGGTGAAGCCCAATGTCAGGACTTGAAACCCTTCTAGCCATGCTGACACTCCAGGGCAAAGCTGGAGTGCCTATCCAGATTGAAGTTAAAGAGTCACTCATTCCATGGCTGTTGTGGGGACATTGCTGTGTGCAAGTTGACTGCCAAGTTCACCTAGGAAATACACAGTCATACTGCTTGACACTATATCCCGCGAAGCACTTTGAGATGTACCGATGATTTGATAAGGCACTGTATCGAATGCCACAATCATAGTCTTATTATTAAAATCAATAGGTGTGGTTAAAAATGACAAATTCCCTCCATCGGACAGCTCACAGGGAAGCAGCCAGGCTGTCGGTTTCCAAGTCACAAATTCTATTCTGTTTGTATTGGAGCAATACAAGTTGTATCTCTTGATCATTCTGGGAAGGTGCTATTTTGACCAACAATCTATCATCTGGGAGAGGTTGGGTATCAGCCATAGTCTGGAAACAGCTGTTGTTAAGCCCTGGCAAAAAAAGTAAGCCTTTAAAGCTGAAACAGATCCTGGTGCTATGTTGTACCATCGCCCACATTTTAATGATTGGAAAGAGCTGACTATGTGGCCAACTGCGTTTGATTATTAAATCTCACACCAGAGTTGGATGAGAGACCGGGGAGCAATTGTTTGTCATGGGTTTGAGCGCCTTTACTCTTGACTTTTCCTAATTCACAATGAAACGAGGAAGCTATGAAAGCGTGGCTTCTGCTTGTATTGCTATAGAAATAGAATTCATACCAGAACAGTCATTACATTTGACGGTTTTGCACATGTAATACTTTAAATCATTTAAACTTGATAATACATCTAAAATGTAATTTTTAAAAATGTTTTTAATATCAAAGTGGCGTTAATATACCTTCATTGTTATTCCCTCCATTTTGATCTTTCCCTTTCCCTTCTTGTGGTATTTTCCCTCCCTTTTCCCCACTCCATAGCATTCTTGTGCTTCTCCTACTCAAGGATGAACAACAGGAGGAAGCTGAACTTGCTGACCTAGTCAGTGGAAACCAAGAGATCACAACCTGAGAGAGGAGGGTGAGAAAGCACCATCTGACGTGTGAGATTCCCATTGAATACCAACCAGATGGCTGGAAATAAGGAGTGATCTTCAGTTTGTCTGGGTGGGAATCCTACATATTGCTCTGAGTCCTTTGTGCTCTCAGCAATCATCAGTCATCATTGATTGCTTCAGCACCTTGAGACTTCCTCCTGACGTGCAAAGCGCTCTACAAATGTAATTTTATTGTTGTAAGAGTTATCTGAGCTTGTTAGAGTCAGCTGTAGTTTTGCTCTGTCTCAAAATGTCCCTCCTTGCCTGTAACTTTGTGGTCCTTTCCTGTTCAGCGCCTTGGGACGTCCTCCCGACGTGAAAGGCGCTCTATAAATGTAAATTGTTGTTGTTGTCATCTTTTTCCTCGTCTCCCATCCCAGCTTGGGTGACCAGCCAGCTTTGTCAAGTACTTAGACATGTCCTTCTGACATGTGATGCACTATATAGATGTAAATTCTATTGTTGTTAAAATATGAACCATAGGATTGGATTAAGCAGTAGTTTCAGACATTTGCTGTTCGATATGGAGCCCAAGGTTTTAACATGTGTCGGGATACGGATGTAAAGAGCTCGATTAATTTCTGGTAAGAAACAGAATTGATGTTAACATGGATCAGTTCAGGAAGAAATAATAGAATTCTGTTTGGACCATGATGATTCCTGAGTTGCTGGGACAATGGAAATCACTGATCCCCAATCAGTACTGTAGAAGGCGTAGACAGTATGGAGTTTCATTGACGTTGAGGTACAGCAGAAAGCTTTTCTCAGGAGATCAAGTGGATGAGTTCACTCCAGGAAAAGAGTCATGTACATCTTTTCTCATTCGAGAGAATGCTTCCTTCCACTTTGATAGAGAATCATTTTGTTAGGATTAACGGTGACATGTGAAATTACTAGCTTCAGTCACGGGACACCCAGACCTACTTGCAAGAGAATTGGTTTAAAGGTAAAGAAAGCTATGACATCTGGGTTTGTGAGTGCTTTTGGAGTAATTTAGTATGATTTCCCGACATTGGTGTAACTTTGAATCACCAGGTAAACAGAGGTTTGGATAAAAAAAGGCACTTCAGCGCATCTGATCTAATCTTCCTGAAAACCAACTCCACTGTCTTCCCATTGCAAGTTGTTAAACTGTCAAAATTGTCAAACTGGTTCTACAGAGAGTTTAGTATCCCGATGTCAAGCCATTCTAGCTGTGGATCACATAACCTATGGCTATTTCCCTTTTCCCAAGATACAATTCCACTTATGCTCATGGTCACACTCACAATTTACCTGCACACAACTCATCTGGAATGTTTTGGGCCCTGGGGTTATCTCCATGTACAGGCATGATGTTGAGTCAATTTCAAAACCAACAGCATCCATATGCAATGTTAATGCACATTTTAGCAATAAACTGTGCAGTTAGAACCTCTATCCTCAGTCTGCAGCTCCTCACTGTTTTCATCAAACAAACAACGACAGAATTACTTTTGTATAGCGCCTTTCACGTCAGGATCCCAAATAGCTAGACACAATGGGATGAATGGCTTTCGGTGCTTTACATTTCTAGGGCGAAATAACTTTTACATGTGCAATATTGATTTAGAATAAACCACCTTTAAAGTGGCTGCACTAGAGATGAGGCTGATTTTAAAAAACAGGCCATTTGTGGGACAAATGGATTTTTGTCTATGATTAATGGAAACTCAGGCATTGACCTAGATAGAACCAGCAATGAATTGAGTTACAGACCCTTACCCTGTGTCTGGGATCTGGCTTCTGTTCTATCTAGATCGCACATCATGGCCAAACTGAGCAGAACACTTTGGAATATTGATTAATATCTCATCATTATTACACATTGAGGTTGGGAGTGAATGGTATATTTCTGAAAATCAGATTTAGAAACTAAAGTTATTTAGTTACCAGGAAATATTGCGGAGTCCTGTAGTTTAGTGGTTAGCGCACTTGCCTCACAAGTGAGAGGACCCGGGTTCAATTCTTGGGAAGGGTGCAATGTTGAGCATGTTTCCTTATTCTACATGCCTCTGTTTACCTAGCAGTAAGTAGGAAACCAGTTGGTAGTTGATTGGTAGACCTCTTTTCTGGGGGTAATAACCCTTCAAGAAAAAAATATTTGGTCACTCATTTCACGACTATTTGTGGGCAGTGCTGTGTGCTTTGGCTGCCGTGTTTCGCCTACAAAAATAGAGTCAACTCATGAACAAAACACAAAATACTCCAGATACTGGAAATCTGAAACAAAAATAGAGAGAGCTGGGAAAACTCAGCAGGTCAGGCAGCATCTATGGAGAATGGAAAGTGAGTCAACGTTTTGGGTCCACAACCCTTCGTCAGACCCTGTTTTTGTGTTAGAGTCAACTCAAGTTGACTCTAAGGGAGTCCTGTAGCTCAGTGGTTAGAGAACCGCCTTACAAGTATGAGACCTGTGTTTCAAATCCAGGCAGGTCAGGGCAAAAACTCGGGCAAGTTTTCTTACTCCTAATAATATTCTGTCCATGAAGCACTTTGAAATATCTAGAAGACAAGATATTTGCACTGTATCAAATGCGCGGATTCATTTTATTACATTAAGTAAACATCTGCATTTTCAAGCATAAAATAATTGACATTCAATTTGAAAACATTCTCTGATCCAAATTCAGACATAATACAAGTGTAAATTTGACATTTCCCTGACCTCTACAGAATGTGCTATCCCAATTAGCATTACGTTGTGGAAAAGAAAAGTCTTCCCAGTTTGCTTTCAATACTTTCACTGTATTAGGAGAAATTACATCCAAACAAATGTGGAGGAGATTGTACTAAATACATTTGTACAGAATCTACCATACTTGGTTTGGAAATGGACTGGGAACATTGAGTCCCTGTAACGAGAACATTGCAATATTTCTTTATGAATCGTCTTCCCTGTTTTCTCTCATACTTTCCTGAAGGTGGTGACTCACACTATGCAACAGGAAATATCACAAACATGCTGATACCTCACCCAAATTCAGGAACCTAGACAGAGGGGGATGTGAGACTGTTCAATTGTATGGGGCATCACACGTCAGAACTTCCTTACTTCACTTACTGTACATACATACTAAAACAATGCTCACATAGAATTTCTATCAGTAGTTACTACAACTCGTGCAGTCGTATAGCTCAGGGGGTTAGCGGACTCACCTTACAAGCGAGGAATCTGGGTTTAATTCCCGGCAGGTGAAGCCTCGGGCAAGTTTCCTTTACTACTTGATAATAATCCCTCAAAAAAAACACAATACTGTAATATTTCAATCATTGACATGGATAGAAGTCGTTTCAATCCACAACAGTTTGCGGGACACTGTTGTGCGCAATTGGCTGCTGCATTTTGCCCACATACATAGAACATAAGAACTTAAGAAATAGGAGCAGGAGTAGGCCATTCGGCCCTTCAAGCCTGCTCCACCATTCAATAAGATCATGGTTGATCTTCTCACCTAACTCTGATTACCTGCCGTATCCCCATATCCCCTAATCCCTCTACTTTTCAAAAATCTATCAGTCTCAGCCTTGAAAATGTTCAAGGACTGAGCATCTACAGCCTACTGGGGTAGTGAATTCCATAAATTCACTACCATCTGAGTGAAGAAATGTTTCCTCAACTCTGTTCTAAAAGGCCGACCCTTAATTTTAAGACTGTGACCCCTGGTTATAGATTCTCCTACCAGGGGAAACAGTCCCTCAGTGTCTACTTTATCTAGCCCTTTAAGAATCTTATATGCTTCAATAAGATGCCCCCTAATTCTTCTGTACTCTAGAGAATGCAGCCCTAGTTTATTCAACCTATCCTCATAGGTCAGACCCCTCATCTCAGGAACTAACCTAGTGAATCTACGCTGCTAAGGCAAGTATGTCCTTTTTTAAATAAGGAGACCAAAACTGCACAGAATACTCTAGGTGTGATTTTACCAAAGCCCTATACAGCTGCAGCAAGACTTCCCTACTCTTGTACTCTAAACCTTTTGAAATGAACGCTAGCATGCCGTTCGCCTTCTTAGTTGCTTGCTGCACCTGCAAACTTTTTGGGACTGGTGTACAAGGACACCCAAATCCCTTTGAACACTAACACTATCTAACTTCTCCCCCTCTAGAAAATAATCTATTCTTTTATTCTTGCTACCTAGGTGAATAATTTCACGCTTGCTAACATTGAATTCCATCTGCCACCTACTTGCCCACTCCCCTAGCCTATTTATATCTTGTTGCAATCTTTTTGCATCATCCTCAGAGCTCACTCTGCTACCTAGTTTAGTGTAATTTGCAAATTTAGACACATTACATTCAATGTCCTCGTCCAGATCATTGATGTAAATAGTAAATAGCTGAGGCCCAAGCACTGATCCTTGTGTCACTCCACTAGTTACATCCTGCCAATTCGAGAATGATCCGTTTATCGCTACTCTCTGCTTTCTACCCGATAGCCACTCTTCTATCCATGTTAATATTTTTCCATTAATCCCTTGGGCCTTAATTTTGAGTAACAGCCTTTTGTGTGGCACCTTGTCAAATGCCTTCCTAAAATCCAAATATACCACATCTACTGGTTCCCCCTTATCCAACCTGCTGGATACATCCTCAAAAAATTCTAAAAGATTAGTCAAGCATGACTTCCCTTTTGTAAAGCCATGTTGACTCTGCCTAATCTTTTTATGGTCTTCAAGGTATCCCATAACTACGTCTTTTATTAAGGACTCAAGAATTTTCCCTACAACAGCTGTCATACTAACTGGTCTATAGTTTCCCATATTTTCTCTCCCACCCTTCTTAAATCGTGGAGTTACGTTTGCAATCTTCCAATCAATGGGGGCTTTTCCAGTATCCAGAGAATTTTGGAAGACTATAGACCACTATCTCAGTAGCCACCTCCTTTAAAACTCTAGGATGCAGGCCATCCGGTCCTGGAGATTTATCGGTTTTAAGACCCGACAATTTACCTAGAACCATTTCTTTACTAATGTTAATCTCCCTAAGTTGCTCGCTAACATTGGTTCCCCTCTATTTTTTGTATATTTCCAGTGTCTTCTACGGTGAAGTCTGTAGAAAAATACTTGTTTAATGACTCTGCCAATGTCTTTGTCCCCTATTGTAATTCCTCCGGACTCTGCCTGTAATGGACCCACAGTCACCCTCGATATCCTTTTCCTCTTTATATATTTGTAAAAACTCTTGCAATCTCTTGCAGACTCAACTCTTGCAGACTCAATAGAGTCAATTCACTTTACAATATATTCTGTGAAACATTTTGAGACATCCAGAAGACAAAAAAAGCACTAGATCAAATGCAAGGAGTAGTAGTATTATTATTGCATGGCTATTATGAACACTTAATCCTAATAAGGATGGTTCAGTGTTGCACCACTTACCCACTGAATTGTCAGGGTAAAGGCAATAATACATGTTGGAGACTGACAATGTTACGGATGTGGTAGAAGGCAGTACTGGTCATTGTGCAGATGTGGGGGAGAAAGGACAGTTCAGGGTCAAACAAGGCACCCATGTTCCTGTCTGGCTTCATGAGACGGAGTGTGCAGCCATGGATGCTGATGTTGCCAGCTGAGGTGTGGATGCACAGACACGAGCCAATCAGGAGGGCCTCAGTCTTGCTGACATTCAACTGGAGAAAGTTGCCCCTCGTCCAGGACTCAATGTCAGATGGGCAGACAGGCAGGCAGTCAGGATGCCGGTAGTCCTAGAGTTGAGGGTGGAAGCGGAAAGTTAGAGTTGGATGTCATCCGCATACATGCTGTAGTAATAGGTAATTGTCTCGTCACTAAATGAAGTGCAGTAAACAAAGTGTAATTTTGTTGTTGTTGAACGCTGTAAAATATTACATTGCAGCCTCATCCAGATGGTAAGACCTTACTACTGTATAAGATTGGCATAAGAAATAATACAAGTGATGGGTATTAGGTACAAGGTGGCATACATGACAGAATGATCATCCATTGACTATAATGTAGAGTGCAAGGGAAATACTAGCCCTAATCTCAGAGTGCAAATAAAGTTGAACAGTGACAGACTCAATTTTCACTGTTGGCTGTAAATTATTCTATACAAAATATTAGTTTTAACTGTTACGGATGTGGAGCTTGTTGCAGAAACATTATTTTCCCTTTCCATTCCTTTCACTAGGACAGAAGTCAACTGAGTGCTACAAAATTCATAAAAGATGTTCAGAGACAGCAATCTACCTGCTATTAGGATCTGATCTCTTTCAAAGGCAAAGCTTTAACATTTTCGAGAAAATCTAATATTTAGTATATTTTAGCCTCCCAGTTTAGGCCATTATTGCTTGAACACAGATCTTTTCTCTTTAGCAAACAGCTTGGCATTGCATTGATACACACCACCCTTATCAGCTGAAATGCAGCGCATACTTTTGAGCACTAGGCAAAAAGTATCCAGGCATCTTTACAGTGCAAAGCTGCTGTCTGTCAGCATATTTCTGAAAAGGATATTAAGCAGATGGTGTAACTTCCTAATGGAGTCCTGTTGGAAACAACAGGGCCACGGAGTAGAGTGGCTATGCAGTAGCTGGTCTCAGCATGTTTATGAGCTAAAAGCCTGGTCAGGTGGAGTGTTAAAGAAAATCAAGCACGCAAATTATCCTTATAGGGATGGTTATGTACAGAGAGCGTCAACAGGCACATTTAGCACACAAGGTAGCTAGAGGCAGAGGATAGAGAGTAAATCATGTTTGGGTGTGTACTGCAAGGTATTCCCACTTGTATTTTACCATCGGAAATTGTATCTTCTATTCCTGTTACTGTCTGCCACAGAGATTTTCCAGTGTGCTGTTGTAGTGCACGATGGGGGAGGAGTAACCTACGCAAGGACCTGCGTTGCTGGTCTTCAACAGGGAAGAAAGTTGACGGGTGAACCGTGGTATAGTGGTTAGGAGATAAGTTTGGCACTTAAAAACATTGCTGATTTCATGAGGAACGGGAGATCAAGGGAGGTAAGGAGTTCTGATCTGCAGGTTCTGGGAAAGAATGTTTTTAAGTAGAAGAGTGAGTCTTCACTTCAGCATATGCAGAGAGGAAGAAGGGGTCTAAAGATGATGTATTTGAAGCTTTCAAGGACAAGAGAGGAAGTTCTAATTAATGCTAATATGGACAAATAACACATACAACAAAGTTACATTTATATAGCGCCTTTCACGTTGGGTGGGGGGGTCATCCCTTGAAGAATTCCAGAAATAAATAGAATGTCAAGGCAGCCTACGATAATTTTGAAGTCAGTTGATCATAAATTAGGGTTTTACTGTGAAGACATACCTCGGTTTATCGAGTAAAGCAGTCCAGTACATCAGCTACATTCATTTCAACCACAGAAGAAAGCTGAGCCAAATAAATACTGTACCGTACTCTGTCTAAAAAATAAACTCTTCCATCCATTGTCTCATAGAAACATTGTGAATTCCATTTAGCAAAAAACTTATGTATTCTACTCATTTATTATTTGGAGCTCCTGTAGCTCAGTGGTTAGAGCACTCACCTTACAAGTGTGAGACTTGGGTTGGAATCCAGGCAGATCAGGACGAAAACTTGCGCAAGTTTCCTTACTCCACACGCCTAATAATAATCCGTAAAAAAAACCACAATAATAAAAATTTGTTGTTTCAATCCACAACTGTTTAGGGGACACTGCTGTACATAATTGGCTGCTGCATTTCATCCACAAATATACAGTCAATTCACTTTACAGTATATTCCATGAAGCACTTTGAGACGTCAATAAAATGTGAAAAGTGCTATATTAAATGCAAGGATTATTATTATAATTATTATTTGATAATCTCAGAAATCCATTGGCATCAGGACTACCGATAGACAGAAGAGAACACTGTTGTGAACACAACAACAGATTTCTGCATTTGTAATTGTTTGAAGACATTAAGTAAAGATGTTTACTCCTAATGTGATATCATTAAATTTTTGTTTCCAGTGACCCTTTAATGAGATTACTTGTATCAAAACAACTTTGGCAGAACAGGGACACTGTAACGTTTAAGGATGCACTGTACCATTCTTCTCCCGTTTACTTCTCTGCGCCTATGTAGCACCTTTCTATATATTATGCATCCTGACAAATTTGAGACCCAATTAGAATATCTTGCCTCTTTATGTGGGCATCCACCATTCCCAGCTCAGATGCAGGATTGTTAGGAACAAGCTAAAGCTCTCTCCACTCTGCCCCAACTTCAGAAGAGTAAGCAACACAGTACCTCATTGCTGTGATATCTCTCATGTCTCACATCAATCATCCCTGTAGCTCCTGTAGTTCAGTGGTTAGAGCACATGTCTTACATGCATGAGACCTGTGTTCGAATCCAGGCAGATCAGGGCAAAACCTTGGCCAAGCTTCCTTACTCCACACGCCTAATAATCTCTCCAAAAAAAACACAATAATAAAATTGGTCCTTTCAATCCACGACTGTTTGTGGGACGTTGCTATCTACAATTAGCTCTGCGTTTCGCCCACAAATATACAGTCAATTCACTTTACAGTATATTCTGTGAAGTGCTTTGAAACATCGATAAGATGTGAAAAGCGTTATATCAAATGCAAGGATTATTATTATTATTTGAAAGCACATTCAAAGAGGTTGTGTTGTTAGAAGTGTTATCAAGTTAGAGAGGGGGAAGGTGTGAGGCAGAGGAAGTTTTCGACAATTCCACCCAGTGGGGCTAATTAGCTGAAAACTCTGTTATCAGAGGTGGGATGGTGAAGCTGCAAGGTATACATCAGGGTTGATTGTACGGAGAGAAAGAAGGTGGGAGAGCAGGGCTGCTGTGGATTACAGAGGCATATTGGGGTCAAGTATTGGAGGGATTTGAAGATCAAAATGTAGATCTCTAGAGAGACAGTTGGTTCCAGCAAAGATGGTGGTTAGTTAGAGAGTAGGGCAGGAAACTATAAGCGCTTCTGAATTCTGTATGAGCCGGAGCTGAAATATATCATGTTTGTGTGAGTCTATGCTAATATTCATCTGTTGGGAGCTGATCTCATTGTATGTATATATGTATGTATAATGTATGTATGTATGTATATATATATGTATAATAATCATTGCATTTGATATAATAATAATCTTTGATTTCTATATAGCTCCTTCTAGACATGTCAAAGCGCTTCACAGAATATACTGCAAAGTGTATATTTTGTGAGCGAAAAGCAGCAGCTAAATGCGCACAACAGTGTCCCAAAAACAGTCATGGATTGAGTGAACAAATCATTAATTTGATAATTTTAATAAAAATAATTTTTGAAAGTGATTGTTATCTCCGGAAAAGCATCCGCCAATCGACTAACCAGCAGGTTCCTATCTTCCGCTAGATAAATAGAGGCATTTTGAGTAAGGAAACTTGCCTAACATTTTGCCTTGCCCAGAAACTAAACCCACTTCAATTTCTCACTCTCCCATCCTCTCACTTGTGAGGCAAATGCTCTAACCACTAAGCTACAGTGAATTACTCCGTATGTAGCACCTTTCATATCGGGAGTACGCCTCGCAACGTTTCACAGGATGTGCTGCAGAGTGTAGTGACTGGGTAACTTGCAGGTGATGTCGTCAGATGTACTGCAACATGATTATGTTGGTACACATCGGTCCCCGTTTGTGAATGCAGCTCTGGAAACCGAGCAGATCTTGGCAAACAGCAGTTTAAAGGTAGTGAAAATCAATCCAAGAGCCTCGGCATTTCTGCCACTCCCTGGTTTCCATTTCTCTCCTTAATATTCCCGTTGCCCAGTTAGAAAACGTGTGGGCCAGATGATTATAATAATACTAATAATAATAATAATAATAATAATCCTTGCATTTGATGTAGCGCTTTTCACGTCTTATAGACAGATGTCTCAAAGCGCTTCACAGAATATACTGTAAAGTAAATTGACTGTACATTTATAATAATAATAATAATAATAAACCTTGGATTTGATATAGCGCTTTCCACATCTTATCAACGTCCCAAAGCGCTTCACAGAATATACTGTAAAGTGAATTGACTATATATATTTGTGGGCTGCTATCATATCACACACAAATTTCACATCACAAAATGTAAGCAAGATTTGTTTGTTGTTGCATTTGATATAGTGCTTTTCACGTCTTCTAGACGTCTCAAAGCGCTTCACAGAATATACTGTAAAGTGAATTGACTGTATTGACAAGGTCATCGTGTATATTACATGATAATGTCGCTACCTCCACTGTCACCATCTGGCGTGAACGACCGTGGCTCAAATCACACCAGGAACTGGGGGCTAACTCTGTCATTATCCGCCAGGCTGCCGTATGTGTACCTTACAAATATATCGCCCACAGCTGCAAACAGGCGATATGCACTGGGCGCAATTGCTTCCACGTAGATTAAACATCGCCCTGTGACGTCCGTCATTGACTTCACATTTATTCCATGATTTATAATTAATAAATAAAAATGTAATTAACTGCCTCTGACAATTAGCAAGCCACAACCACGATTCCCAAAGAACGCTCTCTCTCTCCAAGATACACAGCTGGGAACTGTTAAAGCCAGCACTGTAGGGACTATCACTAAACCCACTTCAACTTCCAGCGGGAATTAAACTCAGCTGTAATTGTGACATCTAGGAAGCACTACACATACCTGTTTGTGTTACACACTGGGGGACTTTCACACTCCACTCTCTTTCAATGCATAGCAAGTGTGAAAGAGGCTTTTTCAGGAAAAGAAAAATGAATAACATACCCACAACAATGACACTTATAGCGTGCCCTTATGTAGGATAATGAGGGGATGCATGGCAGGCCTGAGCAAACAAAAATATACACGTGAAGCAGAATAAGCAAAAAAAAATTACATACACATAAACAGACATACAAGAGGCGATGTAATAATTGTCAATAAATTGTTAATTTATAATAATAATCCTTCCATTGGATCTTTGTCCAAGGGAGGAGACTGCCTTGATTTATGTTGCTCCCTCACAGAAACAAGAATTCTTAAAAGCACGAGATTTTGCATCTATGCTGTCAAGCTCTGTGTTGACTGTACCAGAGCCTCTCTGTAATTGTACCCTACACAGTAACATCTTGTTAAAAGCAACATCTAGCCTTTCATTGATTTATTCAAGAGCAGCTGCAATGCCTTCCAATACAGAGTGGATGGAAATAGAGGCTGCTGGTGCTTGGGACTGGTTACGCTTCAGGAAGAAAGCTTTCACTTCTTCTCCTGCCTCCAGGGTGAAATACTATAGTGGCACTCCAGTTTCTCTTTGCTTGTCATCTTGTTGGCGGGAAGGACCTTTGCTGATTTCGTAAAGGAATCTCCAAACTCATATCCACCTGGAAGCAGCCCCAAACCACTGGCCGCTGGTGGAATACATTGGAAGGGCAACAAGAAATCCAACATGTATTTATACAGTGCGCTTCATGTGATGCCGAGCCAGGCGGAGAGTGGAGGTGACCATAAGCATGGTTCGCACCATACTTTGCTCCCCCATTACCCCAGTCCTTGACAGACTTCACTGGCTCCCTGTCCCGGAGAGGATTGATTTCAAGATCCTCACCCTTGTTTTCAAATCCCTCCACTCCTCTGCACCCCCTACCTCTCTGATCTCCTATCTCCTCAAACCAGCACCCATTGCCTTCGTTCCACCAGGTCTGGCCTCCTCCTTGTCCCCCAAATCCTCCGCTCCACCATCGGTGGCCGTGCCTTCAGCCAAGACGCCCCGAGGCTCTGGAAATCCCTTCCTCACTTCCTTCGCCTCTCCCCCCCCCTCTTCCCAGTTTCAGGTCTCGACTAAGGACCTTTCTCTTCGACCACAGTTTCGGTCACCTTTCTCCCCCTTCCCCTGACTCGCCCTCGGGATCCGTTATTGTGCAGTGCTCTGAATTGCCATCCGGCGTGGAGGGCGCTATATAAATCCAAGTTGTTGTTGTGGTTGTTGTTGAAGGTCTTCAGGAGTGATCTGAAAAAGGGGAAGGACGGGGCAAAGTGGAGGCATTGAGAGAGAGATTTCCAGTTTCAGGGTGATAGCCCAGCTGCCAATGGTGGAGGGGACGAGGGACAAGCAGAAGGCTGGAGCTAGCTGAGCAGAGGCAGAGAATGGTGCAATTGGCAGTAGGGATGTGCATGCAGGTGCCAATCCTACTGATCACATCAGGAGAGCTTATAGACGAGTCAAAAAATGAAATAGTTCATAGGAATAACATTCCTTGAACCTCCACGGTCTACACCTATAAGACTCTGTTGTCTTAAAGTGTAAGATCTCACAGAATCAATTCCTAAATTCACCATTAATGGTGGAAGTTGCTTTTTTTTTATGAACTGCGGCTTCCAAATTAAGAGTGAATTTAAGAATTTTCCTCAAACCTGAATAATCTTGTCACATTTTTTTAAATGTGTTGGTCAAAAATGGCCCTAAAGGCTAAAGTCTAAGTGGAAATCAATTTGCTCAGGTCAAATCTCTTGTAAAACAATGGAATTTGATCATTATTGACTGGTTTTCCCCACTTTGATACCGCCACTAGCTTGTCCTTCATACCAGTAGCTGGACTTTATGTTCACCCCAGAAGTGATGTCTGAGTGCTGCTTCACAGAATCTGAGTTATAATAATAATAATCATAATAATACTTACATTTATATAGCACTTTCCACATCTTATTGATGTCTCAAAGCGCTTCACAGAATAAAACAATGTCCCAAAGTAGGGACCAGAGCAGGGGGGAGGGAGTTGCGTTAATGTAATCAGTTTGTAGCTGATGAAAATAACCATTCTCAGTATTTGGGAGCAAAAAAATTATTTAACCCAACCATAGAGCTGAAACCATTGGCTGGGTGTTCACACTCAAGATTAGGCAATCATTTTGGCTGTAATTCTGTGGTTATTTAAGAGATTGGTTTTAATTGTCTCTTCAGTCATGAACTATCGCACTGTTCACCACAAAGACTTTATATGCATTCGAAAATGTTATATATTCACTCTGAAGCAATTACTGATATTGAGCATTTGCTCAGACCCCCAGGGGATGGGGGAGGGTGGAAGACACACTGAAAACCTGATTGCTGATGGTTCGGAGTGGGGAGGGGGTGGTTGGTGATGGATGGGGAATGTGAAGCAGTTGGGTTAAGCCATATATGCCTGCTAGATGTTTATGAACTGTTAGATTGAGAAAAAAAATATTTCCATAGTGCCTTATCACAGGGCTCACTGGTTTCAAAATAGTCAATTCTGTGTTAGGAAGGAAGTCAGATCAAAGGATAATCCGAAACACTGATTGTTCAGCACCTTGGGCTTCCCGACATGAAAGAACCTATACAAAATGTAATTTTGTTGTTGTAATAGATTTCAGCTGTATGGGATGTGAGGTACTGTTGGATGCGTACAATGTGGTCAAGACTTACGTATTGGAGTTTATTTGACACAATACTTCACCTGAGACATCAACTGAAGCCAATAAAACGAGGAGAGGAGGAAATTTGAAGATCTTCTGGTGGAAAGGGAAGCTGGCTGAGTGATGGGGCAAACAAAGAAATGAGGGGATAAACAGGTTGGAGAAGAAGGGAGTTGCCAGGGCATCAAGTGATTTGTAAGTGAGTGAATGGATGCTGAAATCAATCCATTCTGCAATAGGGAGCCAGTGGAGCCCCAAGCATTGGGGTGATGGTGGTGTGGAGTTTGGTACAGATGAGGAAAAGGCCATTAGAGTTTTGAATTAATTGGATTTTGTGAGTAGTGGAGCAAGGGAGACTGGCGAGGAGGGCATTGAAAAACTCGAGGTGGGAGATGTGACATGCGTGGATAAGGATATAATAATAATCCTTGTATTTTGATACAGTACGTTTCATGTCTTCTAGACATCTCCAAGCTCTTCACAAAATATATTGTAAAGTGAATTGGCTGTATTTTTGTGGGCGAAACGTAGCAGCCAATTGCACACAGCAGTGTCCCACAAACAGCCATGGATTGAAACGACCAATTTATTATTGTTTTGATTTTTAAGGGATCATTATTAGGTGTGTGAAGTAAAGAAACTTGCCCAAGGTTTCGCCCTGACCTACCTGGATTCGAAACACAGGTCTCACGTTTGTAAGACGAGTGCTCTAACCACTGAGCTACAGGACTCCAGGATTACAGGATTTCAGCTGTATGGGATGCGAGGTACTGTTGGAGGTGGACAACGTGGTCAAGACTTACTTATTGGATTTGAGGATGTTTACTTTGGTTCTGAAACATCTGAAGGGTATCCTTTTGAAAATTAAACACTTACTTCATGGGTTTGAGCAGGTTTGCAATTTTTCTCCATCTTTTTGTTCCTAACCTCACTGCAAACGTCTTCAACAGCCACACATTAACCTCACGGACCTTTGCATTCGAACTGAAGTCTCTCCAGATTCACTGACACTCATCTAGAGTTTGTTCATGTTCAGTCTACTTAGGAACCATTGTGCATTGTAGTCGAACAGAATTGCAGCTGTGTGCGTTACTACCAGCACGTCAGCTTGCAAAAAAAATACATTGCTGTGATATCGGTGGTGACATCGTTTGGTCAAATGACTATCCAACAGTGATTTCATTCATTGTGTAGAGGATTAGAAACGGAGAGTGCTGAATTATTGGAGTTCAGTGCACTTACAGCAGTTTGTAAACAGACAATGCTCAGAGAAACAAAACGCAGGTCACCAATGGGTGACTTTGCCTTGGGGATCAGGGAGGTTATAGCTAATAGCCAGTGATGCCAGCACAGTTTTTTGGTTTGAGTGAATGTAATCTGGTTCACATTGAGCACATCCCTACGGCTGACCCGAAATGCTATTAATCATTTGGCCTTTGTATCTCTTTGAGTGAGACTGTGACATAGATTCTCATTTATTGTGATAAGTACAGTATCATTGCAACCAGCGCTCACTCTGTTTGTGACATTAAGGCTGTAAATTTGTTCCTCAAAAGCTGTGGATTTATTCTGAGTATTTAATAAGAATATAAGAAACCATTGAAGGAGAAAAAGCCGATCTACCTTTCAAGCTATTCTCTCCATGGTCCATATGCAGCTTGCTCTGTAGCGTGGAATACGCCTATTTTATCTCCTGATGAAAGAATCCGTAACCAACATATAATCACTGGAATATCACTGTTCATAAATTATCAATGACATGTCAAATGTGTGCAATAACACTTAACATGTCAAGACTTGGAACTAATATAATCTGATGCTCCATTCGCAGCACTCGGGGGCGTGCTGCATTGTTGGACGTGCTGTCCAATGGATTAGACTTTAAATCAAAGTGCCATCTAACTGTTCAGCTGGACATTAAAGATCTCATCCAAAAAGTGTCCTGGTCGAGTCCCTGTCCTGGCCAACAATTCCCCAAATAAAACTGGTGATTCATTTTGTGGCTGTTTGTGAGACGTTGCGGTGTACAAATTGGCTGCCGCATTTGCATACAAAACACACAGTCACTACATTTTACAGATTATCCTATGAAGCGCTTTGAGAAATCTTCCCAAACCTGAAATGCGTTATACCAAATGAAAGAATTATTATTATTATCAGCCTTGTTCTGTAGCTATATGGTGTAGTTTGACAGTTTTGATTGTTTCACTTAACTGTGCAAACAGTGTTTCACATATGGAGGAGGGAGAGGATTTGAGGATGTGATATCACTGTTGATAAATATTATATGATTCCAAAGTGGTAAATAGTCCTCACTAGCCTTGTATTGAGCTCCCCAAACTCTACCCCTCCCGTTTCCCCAACCAGACAATGATAAAGCCCATTATTCTTTCATACACAAGTAACATGCTAGTGAAGGTGGTAAACTCCAAAGATGAACAGGTTAAATTACATACTTAGAAATTGGGCAGATTGATGACAGATGAAAGTAACTGAAGAGAAATGCAAAGTGCTGCACATGGGGGACAAAACATTTAGAAAGCAGTCCTGTAGCTTAGTGGTTGGAGCTCTTTGCTTGCAATCAAGTGGACCTGGGTTCGATTCCCAGCTGGGCAAAATGTTGGGCAAGTATCCTCACTCCAAACTCCTGTTTACCTAGCAATAAATAGGAACCTGGTTGTTAGTCGATTGGCAGACCACTTTTCCATGGATAATAATTCCTTCCCGTAAAACAATATTAATTTAGTCACTCAGTCCACGGCTGTTTGTGGGATACTGCTTTGCACAATTGGCTGATTGAGGTTTTCATTTCAAACTACAGATACTAAAGTTTCTTCCTTGAATTGAGTCAGCCTCAGTGTTCAAGGAGAACGTTAAAGCTTGGCAGTATTCATCCATCAGTAATGGATGGTAACTAACAGTCTAATTTGTGGAGCGAAACTGAACCGCAATAAACACCTGCTGAAAAGTGCTCGAATGTGGATATTGAGTGATGAGAGGATCAAGCTGACGTCCATAGATATTTGGTAATTATGACAATAAAGGGTTGTGGAGAAATGTAGGAAAAGGGATTAAAAGAACTGTGATAACCTAGTAAAATTATAAGACAGGGTCAATGGACTGAATGACCAACTCCTGTTCACATGCTGTTCCTTAAAGATTCGTAACACTTATTAATATTCGTAATCCCCTATTAAAAATGCCATGACAGTGTTCTTGTGAACTGGCCCAAATCCTCCAGATAAAATTGGTCATTCAGTTCATGACCGTTTCTGGGGCAAAACTGTGCAAAAATTGGCTGTCAGGTCTACAAATATAAACAGTGGAGCAATTCCCTGTGGAGTGCTTTGAGAAATATCAGCATTAGAAGTCCCAGATGAGTACAAGAATGATTATTCTGGGGATATAAGCATGAATTTTGAAAAAGCCCTTCAAACAAAAGCAATGCCACACACAAGAAATGTAACATGGTCATGTTAAAATATCACAAACAAGACACAGTGAAGGCGAATGTCATTCGTCATTCTGAAAATTGACAGGTTACAATAGTCGGTCGTTGGTAATGACTGAGAGGGCAGGACAACCTGCTCTTCTCCAACCAGTCCATTTGCTCCGCCAACATCAAAAGTACGTAAGCATGACCCTCCCTTCAATTTACTCTCCTTCTAGGAAATTGCCTGGTCTGTGCTTAAACTCTCCTCCCATTTCTCCATGAGGCTGAAATCAGGAACCCTCGTCCCAGTGGCACTTGATGCCAAAGATTGTCAGTCCCAATAGCCCTTCCCAGCACATTACAGCTGGAGAGGATAAAATCCGAGTGATACGACACACATAAATGACATTTGAAAAAGCGTATAACAGATATGTAGCATGTGTTTGAGTGTATGTGTGTGTGTATGGGGTGCGGGGGTTGTGTGGTGGGGGAGGGGGCGCGGAGAGAATGAGAGAGTAGAGCTAGAATGGCCATCAGACATATCACCATTTCTTAATTAGTTGCTGTGATTATTATGTTGAGGCTTGTTTTGTTGCGCTGTCAGCTGTGTGCTCTTGCTTGCGTGAAGCTATTTGGGGAAAGGAGCACTTGAGACAAAACCAAGTAAAATCAATTAAGATTAAGAATCTCAGCTCTGGAAATAAATTAACATGTAACAGTCAAACAAGCCAAAGGAGCCACTTTCCAGTTCCAGTCAGTGTTCAAGGAGAACGTTAAAGCTTGGCAGTATTCATGTAACAACGCTTGCAAAATCTCTCTTTATCATTCGCAATATTGAAGGGCAATTTCACTGTGTTAATTGCAACTTTCATTTTGCAATTTCTGGGTCGAATTTATGGCTAATGAATTATGAATCTCAGTTGAAAAGTCCAAAAAAGCAGTCCAGCAAATAAAATGTCCAGCTTGCCAACATTTCCATGATTGTTCAGATATATTTTGCAAACTTGTTCATAAGAACCTTAACGAATTTGTTACGCAAATACCTCAAATAGTGAGACCCTATTCTTGTGTTATTATGCCTCTCCAAATAAAGGAAATAACAAACAGACCCATATTAAAAGCAATGAATTCTTACAAGGATTAAACTAAATAATACAATAGATTTCTTCTTCATGTTCCTTCAACCCCACATTTACATACAATATGGGGTGTGATACAACAAAACAAAATTACATTGTATAGCGCCTTTCAGGTCAGGAGGACGTCACAAAGTGCTGTACAATTAGAGTTTTGGACCCAAGCTGTGGGGTCAGGATCGGGGAGGCTGGAGGGCAGGGGGGAAGGAGGGTGACCGAAGGCATGGTCAAAGAAGAGGGTCTTGACATGACCACTCCACCCTCCTCCACAGCCTCTCCTATATAGGAGGCAAGGGAGGGGACGAGGCAGTGGGACTGCAGCATGGAGTTCCAGAGAGGGCTGAAATCTGCCCGCAAATGGTGGGGTGGGCATGGCCAGGGATGTGTAGGCTAGAGCCCACTGAGCGGAGGAAGCGAGCAGGTTGATAGGGAGTTAGGAGGTTGCAGGGGTAGGGGGGTGCAAGGTCGTGGATGGCTCTTATAGTGAAGACCAGGATCTTGAACTGGGGTGAGGATGGGGGTGATAGGATTGGAGCCCTGTGTGGGAGAGGACACTGGCTGAAGGGTTCTGGATGATCTGTAACCTTTGGAGGGAGGAGTCAGGGAGGCTGACAAGCAGGGAGTTTGTGGTCAAGCCTGGATGTTGTGAGTACGTATATAAAGGTCTTGGCGGCTTGCAACATGAGACAGTGAGGGAATCAGGGGATGTTGTGGAAGTGGGGGAGGGCAGAGATGGTCATGGTATCGATGTGGGATAGAAAGGATAATCAAGGGTCAAACAAGACGCTAAGGGTTCCGGACTGTCTCAGTGAGGTGGAGTGTACATCCGTGGATATTGATGCTGTCAGCACCTCGGGTATTGACAGGAACCAATCAGGAGAGCCTCAGTCTTGTTGATATTCAGCTGTAGAAAGTTAGCTCTCATCCAGTTCTTGATGTTTGACAGTGGTATTGGAGTCAAGGAAGCAAGCAGAGAGATAGAGTTGGGTGTCACCCCCATACATGTCGAAGATGACCCCATGTCTACAGATGATGTCACCAAGAGAGAGCATGTAGATATTGAAGGGGAGGGGACCAAGTGTAGAGCCCTGAGGAATGCCACACGAGACAGTATGGGGGTTAGAGGAGAAGCCATTTGTCGAGATGAAGTGGAGACAGTGTGAGAGGTAGGATCTGAACCATTCAAGGGCAGAATCATGAAGGTTGAGCTGAGAGGAGAGGCTGTAGAGGAGGGTAGAGTGGACAACAGTATGAAAGCAGCATAGATGTCAAGGAGGCAGAGGGACCCCTGATCGCGGATGGATAAAATGTCATTCATCACTTTGATCAAAGCTGTTTCTATGCACTGAAACCCAATTGGATGGGTTTGTGAAGGGAGTGGCAGGAGATGCTGGCAAAGCTGAGAAGCATTGACTCATTCCAGGACCTTGGAAAGGAAAGGGAAGTTGGAGGTGGGACAGTAGTTTGATAGCTGGATGGGTGAAGGGAGGTTTTTTTAAGGATAGCAGTGATGATGGCCATTTTAAAACAGATGAGAATGGAGCTAGTGGACAAGGAGAGGTTTACGATGTCTGTGAGTAAGGCTGCAAGGAAGTGGAGCTGGGAGGAAAGGAGATGGGTAAGGATGGAGTGGTTGGTTTCATGTGGGTTAAATGGTGGTGAGAGAGGAGGAAGAGACAGGTTCAAAGATGTGGAGGGAGGAATGGGTAGGGGCTGGGGTGTGAGGGGAGGTGTGGAGGGGGTAGTAGTCAGAAGGGCAGAGGCAACTGAGGGATTCCCTCAACTTTGGTTTTGAGGAAGTCCAGCATCTCCTTGCAGTTGGCGCTAGAGGAGAGGATGGGATTGTCCTTGGCCTCTAAGATTATGTTGGAGTAGAAGGACAATTCAGTAGAGGTGAGGGCAGAGTGGTACGTTTTGATAAGATTCAGCCAGATCTGCCGATGGACTCTTTAAGTTAGACTTGAGTCAAGTGCATTCAGTGGCTCGTTCCTGTGGCTTGAAGGACTGGGGCGTGGCTGATGGGTACCTGGGTGACCCCCCGTGAGTGGTAGATGGTTTGGGAAGTGAGGGAAGCAAGGTCATCGAGAGTGGTAGCGAGGGAGATGTGGAGGAGAGTGACCGATGAGGAAGCCCCGGAGAGGGAGGAGTTCAGATGACATCAAGGCAGTGGAGAGGGAGAGGAAGGGAGATTTTTACCAGGGGTAGTATGGTAGGAAATGGAGGTGGATTGGGTGGCAGTGGGGAGAGGGATTGAGGAGTTAAGGGAGATGGAGTAATGGTCCAAGGTGATCCAACAATGATACACAGTTTATTAAAATTGGCAGTGTTGCTCAGATAATAATGTTAGAATTTAAAAAAACAATTATTTATAAGTCAGGTTCCTGAAGCTGCCTTCATGTTTTCATTTGTGTGTAACATGTGTCTGCACCATGTTTTCTAGCCCAAGGCTCTGCAGATTGTACCTCGGTCTCCTTGTGACGTGCCTACATTTTCACTTGACAAGCTGTGTTTGAAGGTTAATGTAACGAGGATGATTGGCTGTCTTAACCTTGGTCCAGCAGACTAACACAACCCAGGAGGGCCAGTGTCTCCTAAATGAGAAGCTACCTCAGGCCACCGTTTACTAATATAGGTGAAGGTTGATGGGGTGGAGAAATTAAACACTCTTCCTTCCTCGTTCAGTAACAGCTTCATGTTCCCAGCTCAGCTACAATATGGATCAGCTACAGCTCATGGCTCCATCTGTACGGCTTTGACAAAGCTGAACCCAATCATTAGAAAAGTGGTTCCTATTGCGTCTATGCGACACTTTGATTTCCCACATCTTCTTTCCATAGGCTAACCTACTTGAGAGAGACTGTCCAATTAATCCCACATTATAGAGAGCTTTGTGTTGTCTGCTATTTCCAATTCATTCAAACTCTCTGAAAACTCCAACAATACTAATATTTAATAATACATAAATAATCCTCGGATTTAATTTAGTACCTTTTTAAACAGGAGGATGTCTCAAAGTGCTTCACAGGATTCATTGTAAAGTGTAGTGAATGTGTAGGCCCACAAATATATATACAGTCAATTCACTTTACAGTATATTCTGTGAAGCGCTTTGAGACATCAATAAGATGTGAAAAGCACTATATCAAATGCAAAGATTATTATTATTATTATAACATGGAAGTCAATTTGTGCACAGCAATATCTCACAAACAGCCATTAAGTGAATGGTCAATTATATATTGGGAGATTGTCACCAGGACACCGGAAGAAACTCCCTGATTCTTTACAGGTGGGATCTTTAACATCCACCTGAACAGGCAGATAGGATCTCAGTTTATCGTATCATCCAAAGAATGGCATCTCTGACAAAGCAATAGAGTACTCCATTCCCCAAGCAATTCATTGGAATTTCAGACTAGACTGTGATTTAAAAGTCCCAATGTGGGACTTACATCTCCCAACTTACATCCACAACATCTGAGTAATATAGGCAAAAGTGCTTCCAGCTGAGCCAGGCTTTTAGCCATACTTACTTTTAATCCAATATCTTATCATTTGGATATGTCTTGAAGCATTTCACACAATGTGGTATCATTTATACGTTATTTCTCTGAGGGATTCCATGATAATGAAACCGAAACGCCCCAAATTAGAGCACGTTGAGTTGTTTTCAAAGCTTCAGTGGTCTAGTGGGTAAATATTCTGCCTGTGCTGTGCTATGCTGTGCAAACTGGGTGGTCACAGGTTCGAACCATATAATTGTGCCAAGGTAGTAGATTTCAGCTGGAACACTATTTCAGCTGCTACAGTTGGCTGCTGAACACCTGGGTCAGAGAGATGAATATCAGCCATAGTACCAGAGATACCAGAATTGGTGGTTGAATAACCTGCCAAGGTTTACACCTGAATAATGGTTATTGCTCTTGAATCCATATCTCAGTAGAAGGTAAGTGTAAGGAGTCAAAACACCTCAAGAGAGGAGGATGGAAAAACTGGTAGAGGGAGGGAAAATAGTATTTTTAATTGCTATGTATGTAACCAAAACAAACAAGGCGCTCAACACATTCAATCTCTGATAGGATCCAGACACTAAAGTGAGTCAAAATGCTACATCTGTTTCCATCTTTAGCATTCAATAAGTCTTTGAAAATACTGTTCCTAAAACTAATATGTAATCTTACTTTGCAATGTGCCTGGACAGATTATGAAACATAACATCTAAATATAGATTTGAGTGAATTTAAATTTTCCCAATAAATATCTTTAGCTAGGCCTTCAGGTGCTCTACTCCCCGATGGTATCTCCGACTGTGAGCTTAATTAATTTGTGCTGAAGGCTTCTGTCACAGCAGGTTTAAGCGTCTCTAACATGGCTGGAGCTGCAATATTCAGCATTATCACCGATTACTTGCTGTTCAGAAGGGATTTGACTTAAAGTTTTTGCAGATTGATGTAATAAGCAAAAAGAAAGGCACTGCAGTCACCTTTATACACTCATCCTCATCTCTGTGAATCTATCACATGGATAGACCTGTCAACACAGACTGTTTTGTTAAGGAGAGACACATCCTATTTACCTTGCAAACTAGGTTTATTTTCTTCTCTCCCATTTCTTCCCCTCCAACCTGATGGGGCTGTTGAATTATAGTTTCAAGGTAGAGAAAGGCATCTCCCCCCCCAACCCACTGTCCAAATAGTCAATGAGGCTGTTCAACTATAGAGAGAAATGAGTTGGGAGTCCTGACCTGTTCTCTCCCAGGGACTACACACACATTTTCCAACAGCAATGACTAAATGCTTATCAAGAGCAACAATACAGATCGATTCTCCCTCTTCTTGCATCTGCATACAATGGGACATTGCTGTATGCAAATTGGCTGCCTAGTTAACCTATTAATATTGTGCAGTGCTGTACTTCACAGTAAAATCCTTTGAATCACTTTGTGACGTCTAGATGATACTTCAACAGCGCTTTGGGATGTCCTCCCGATGTGAAAGGCACTCTATAATTGTAATTTTGTTGTTGTTGTTGTTCATGTGATGAGATGCTATTATCAATTGCAGTATTATTTATTACTAACTGTAATTGTTGCAGCTTTGCTTGCAACCAAAAGATGCAATATGGAATGTAGATTGACACACAGACAGACATTTCATCTTTAATTATACTCATCCAGGGGGACTCCTGTGGGAGGGCCTCTGTGGGAGGACTCCTTTTGGGAGGACTCAGTGGGAAGTCTCAGAACTTCAAAATTGTAATTTTGTTTTTGTTGTTGCTGTGATTTAGCTTTGTCTTTGAATTAGTAATTGGCTGCCATGTTTCGCCCACAAATACATACAGTCAGTTCACTTTACAGTATATTCTGTGAAGCGCCTTGAGACATCTAGAAGATGTGAAAAGCGCTATATCAAATGTAACTTAATTATTTATTATTAGTATTATTATTGTCTGGGTTTTATATTTTGTTCCTGCGGCTTGGTTACATTTGTGCTCTGTGACACATGATGCCACAGTGCCACGGTCAGCCAGCACATCCACCAGGTGTAACTGCAGTGTGAGCAGACAAACTGCAGTAAATGATTTAACAATAAGGATTTGGGGGAAATGTGAGATCAACAATGACTGTATTATTTATCATCCTCAGGGATTGATTTCAAATGAAGCTACAAATAATGTGAAATGCCGTAAGCAGGAACCCGATTGTTAGTTGAGTGGTAGATCGCTTTCCGGAAGTAATAATACTGTACCTTTTCTTTTAAAAAATATCAATTGGCCACTCAATCCACCACTATTTTTGGGATGTTGCTGTGCACAATTGGCTGCTGCGTTTCACCCACAAGATACAGCTAATTCACTTTACAATATATTATGTGCTACATTTTGAAATGTCTCGACGAGGTGATCAGTCGCTATATCAAATGCTAAGGATTATTATTAAAATTATTTCATTTGAAAGTGAGCTTTATTTTATCTAAAAGTGGTGAGGTCAGATTAAAAGGTTTTGTTGCCCTCAGCTCTGAAGCTCACCGGGAGTACCTGGAACCAACCATCCACCTGGAAAGGCTCAAACTCTCATTGAGTGGATTTCAAATGACCAACTACTGACTTCCCTTTTTTTGACTGAAGGGAGGTGTGCAGTGGTGTCCCCCAGGGGTCAGTATTGGGACCACTGCTCTTTTTGATCCATAAATGACCTGAAGTTGTGTATAGGGAGCACCAATTTACAAGTTTGCAGATGACACAAAGCTGGAAAAAGTAGTAAACAGTGAGGAGGATAGTAATAGACTACGAGAAATGCAGACAGACTGGTAAAATGGGCAGCCACATGGCAAATGAAGTTTAATATGGAAAATGTGATGTGATGCATTTTGGGAGGAAGAATGAGGGGAGGCAGTGTAAGCTAGATGTGATGAACAGAGCGACTTGGGAGTTCATATCTGTAACTCTTTGAAGGTGGTAGGACAGGTAAAGCGTGGTGGCAAGTGGTGGCTGAAGGCGCAGTTGAAAAGGATGGTCTCGAGACCGGTCTTGAAGGAGGCAAGGGAGGAGAAAGACAAAGGAATTGTGGGATGGAGTTTCAAAGCATGGGGGCAGAGAGGCTGAAAGCCCAGCTGCCAACGGTACGGTGGGTCAGGTGGGAGACATGAAGCAGGCTGGAGCTTACTGAATGGAGAGAGGGGTCAGGTTGATAGGTCAGAAGGTCAGAGAGTTAGGAGGGGGCAAGGCTGTGAAGGGCCTTGAAAGTGAGGACGAGGATCTTAAAATCTATCCTCTGAGGGATGGGAAGCCAGTGGAGCCGAGTGAGAGTGGGGGTGATGGAATCACGGAGCCTGGTGTGAGAGAGGACACGAGCTGCAGAGTTTTGGATGACCTGTACCTTGTGGAGAGAAGAGTTGGGGAGGCTGACAAGGAGGGAATTTTCATAGTCGAGCCTTAAGGTGACAAATGTCGTGTGCATGGGTTTTGATGGCCTGGCGAAGTCAGGTAATGTTGTGAAAGTGGTGGAAGGCAGTGCTGGTCGTGGCATGGATATGAAGGAGAAAGGACAGTTGAGCTGATTAGACCAGTGGTATCCCAATGTGTTGGGGCCTCCAAGCCTTGGCTCTTGTTCACCTCTGCCTATTACTTTCCAGAATTAGATAAACAAGATGTGTCCCTCCAGGGAGAGAGTGTGCACTCCTTTCCATCAATCTATCTCTGGGATTTCCACGTGTAGGTGGGATGCATGCAAATCTCCGTTTGGTTTAGATATTCTTAAGCATGGTGAAGGATTTCCGCATATGTCTGACCTTGGCTGACCAGCTCCTTCATGTAAATGTTCAAATAATTCTGGCAACAGGAATCCATTTCCTGTTTGTGAGAATTAAACTGAGCTCCACACTAATAATAATAATAATCCTTGCATTTGATATAGTGCTTTTCACATCTTATCAATGTCTCAAAGCGCTTCACAGAATATACTGTAAATATTAACTTTATATATGTGGGTGAAATGCGGCAGCCATTTGCGCACAGCAACGTCCCACAAACAGTCGTGATTGAAATGACCAATTTATATTATTGTGTTTTATTGGACGGATTATTATTAGTCATGTGGAGTAAGGCAGTTCCCAAGATTTCGCCCTGATCTACCAGAGGATCGAGTTCAAGATCCTCGTCCTCACCTTCAAGGCCTTACACGGCCTTGCCCCACCCTACTTAACCGATTTACTTTCCCCCTATAAGCCCACCCGGACCCTCCGTTCAGCAGGACTTGGCCTGCTCCAAGCCCCCCGCCCGAACTGCCCCACCATCGGAGGCCGGGCTTTCAGTTTTTCCGCTCCCACCCTGTGGAATTCCATCCCCCAATCCCTCCGCCTTGTTTCTTCCCTTTCCTCTTTCAAGGCCGGTTTGAAGACTTTCCTCTTCGACCGTGCCTTTTGTTGCCCCCCGAACTTTATGACCTCCCCTACGTGTTTCACCCCTTCCTGAACACTCCCCTCCCAGCTCGGGTCACACGCCTCCTGTGCAGCGCCTTGGGACATCCTCCCGACGTGAAAGGCACTTTATAAGTTTAAGTTGTTGTTGTTGTTGTTGGATTCGAACACAGGTCTCACACTTGTAAGGCGAGTGTTCTAACCACTGAGCTACAGGAGCTCCACAATCCATGAACCTGACAAATTATTATTTGGGAATTTATCAGACAGCATCATGGCAACATTTTTAAAAAGTACAACAAACTTCAATTTATATGTTGTTGTTTTTAAATTGTTGTGAAGAAGCATCTCAAACACTTTGCTGCTGCTATTGACCTGTGCGTCAACAACAAGTTGCATTTATATAGCGCCTTTCACACAGGGTAGTCAGGAAAGGATGCAAAGAGTTTATATTGCTGGACACCTCAAATGAGACAGAGAGAGAAAAAACACACAAGATAAGTCAAGAAGCAACAAAGTGATCCCAAGTCTGGGAGGAAGGGAAGACTGGAAGGAGGGTGCTGTGAAGATCTGCTGCACAAATGAATCAGAAAACACCACATGGTGAGTGTGAATTTCAACACTTGAAGGAAAGCAGATAAACATGTAGGATAGGAGGAAGCAGATAGTAACATTCAGGAGAGTAACACCGATCGTGGTATTGATAGAATAAAGCGTCCGCCCTGTGTGATCTAGATCTCTTATTCAGCATATGTTTTCAATGCAGAGAGAAAGCTTGAGGAGAGAAGCCCTCCACAACCTCGCCCCACTCCACATCCATGACCTCCTATCCCCTTACCAACCTGCCCGCCCCCTGCATTCAGCAGACACTAGCTTGTTCCACATCCCCGGACCCACCTGCCAAACAATTGGCGGGCGAGCCTTCAGCCTCTCTGCCCCCAACCTCTGGAACTCCATCCTGAAGACTCTCCACCTCGCCCCCTCTCTGGCCTCCTTCAAGTCTTGCCTCAAGACTCTCCTCTTTGATGGACACATCGGCAACTCCTTATCGCCACCTTCCAACCCCCCACACCCTGTCCTCAGCTCGGGTCTGAAGCAGTAACTGTCCAGCACCTTGAGACGTCCTCCTGACATGAAAGGCACTATATAAATGGAAAGAGAGATGCTCATCACTTTGAAAGTCTACTCACATTTTCTGTGAATTTCTGGAACTCCAAAATTGGTGGGGGGGGGGAGGGGGACAAGGCAGGACCCAATGATCTGCCACTTTACTGCACAGTACACTGAAGCATTAATGCACTATCATATAACCCAGAAGCACAAGACGCAGGTGTATGCAATATTTCAATCGAGATTTAATTAGGTTTTATAAATTGAAGTGGTGATGGTGTGCTGGGAATGTGCAGCAACACTTGAATAACAGGTCCAACCCATTTAGTATTAGAGAGCATTTATGAGGGCTGTTTGCCTAAACTATGTAAATACTTGAAAGTGGAACCCGAGCAGCTTAGACAAGTGGAACCCGACAGGTTCTTTAACATCTCCAACGTCATAAAACCTAATTTACATTTGGGCCCTTTTCCACAAGCTGCTGTTGAGGGAGGCAAGTATTTCCCTGAGTAACACTTAATAACCTAGCCAACGATGATCTAGATTATTTGCCCATTTGCTCACTCCTTCCCTGTGGACCTTCCCCGACACAGAATTTCTCGTGCTTGTCTATAAAATCAGTCACTACACCTGATTTTACTTTGAGGCATTTGGATGTAAAAGGAGCTATAAAAATGCAGGTTCTTCGTTTCTTTAATTATTCAGAGACTAACTGTGTTTGCAACTCAATCCATTTGCATTTATAACATATGGTTCCATCTGCTGTGTTGCTTCACCTTAGTCTGAATAATGTCCAAAATGTGACATTTTAAAATAAAAAGTATAGTGTAAATGTTTCCCTCAGCTACATTATGATGTTCAATATGTTCAATACAATATGGCTTTCTGCAAATTCCAGAAAAAAATCAGAAGTAGAGTTCTGTGCTGTGAATTTCTACGAATATCAACTTCAGTGTTAAGGCTGAAATCAGCAAGTTCCTGTCATATGAAGAAATCCATGATACTGCTGCATTCATGCCCCAAGGATTGGCAAATACCAGACCAGGCGTAAACAAAGGTTTAATTTCTGGACAAATTAATAAGTCAAAATCAGACATTCAGATCATGGGTGTATTAGGACAGCCAGATACATACAACATTAGCTACTTGCATTCCCCTCAGATATCCTTCATAGATCCACCAAGCAATAATATAATTAAGCTTGTCTTTGCTTCACTTTTGTTCTCTTTTCCCCCACTCTCCTCATTACTGTACTTTAATAGCCCGTGGGATATTGTTCAAACTGAAGAAGTGATTGACATGTTCTGCTTACCACTCACTGGCTACTGAGTTCCTTTTCTAAAATATCGTGGTATTTTTTCATCAGATTATGATCAGATGATACTGTGGATCAATGACAGATCACGTGTTTAGACATCCATCCCATTTAACAAATACACCACTCGAATGGGATAAAACCCATTCTTTTCTCTCCATTCAATGAATGAATGAATAAATGAATGAATGAATGAATCAATCAATCAATCAATCAAAACTTACATTTATATAGCGCCTTTTACGTCGAGAGGACGTCCCAAGGCGCTGTTATTTGTGCCCAGTTACAGCAACAAACACAATTCAATGGCATCAGCACACCACTTCCTCCAGCCCCTTACAACCCACCCACCTTTCCCCGCACCCCTTACCCTAACACACACACACACACACAAATGAACAATGCTATTTTGTTTGACCTGGTTTCAACAACAAACACATTTTTTTGTTCTGAGGATCTTTTCCAAAAAGTCTGTTTTGCATTACATTCAGAGTGTTACACAGCTTAAGGCCCACATGTCAATGTAGCTGGTTGGATCATTTCATCTGCAATTCTTGTGATGCTTGGGTGGTTTTTTATGCGCAATTTCTCTCCTCCAATTTTCCCTCTCCTACTGAAGGAATTACTTTTTTGTTCCCTACCAGGGTATTGCTTTACAGGCAGCATTAGTCCTCCGGTCCCTTGCTCAAGTGGCAATTGTTCATGTGAAAACCATGATGGTGAGTGTTGGCAGGCGATTTGACGGTGGATCACAGATGAGACTTCATTTTAATTCAACAGTCACAAAGGTATATCTTCCAGCAATTTCTGTATGGCCATCAATAGTAGCAACTCTAGTTGATTTCTCCTTGTCTAATGTTGGAAGTTTTAAACATTTGTTGTTGTTTGACAGGTATGAATGCTACCAACCAACTTTAATGCTAAAGATTATGAGTTAGAGCTTCAAGATATAGCATCTCAGTAATATTTTGAGCAGGCATTTCACTTACAGTGAATAATCCACCATTGGATTGGAATTATTACCATGTTATTAAGGAGTGTCAAAATAAACTTGACTCTAGATTAACTAGAAATCCCTAATAGCGAAGTGTGTGAGTGTGATTCTAAGTATGATAAACAGCAAGTAGATAATACAAGGGAAGACTAAAGACACCAACAATAAGGATGCAAAAATATATTTCAGCCTCAGTACAGTTATTAATATTAATAATGTTGACATTTGATTTTGGCACTTTTCAAATTAGAAGGGCATCTCAAAGTGCATCACAGGATATTCTGTAGACTGTAGTCTATGTAATGTGTAGGCAAACACAATATGGCAAACATATTTTGGGACATTGAAGGTGCAGATGTTTTCAATTCTTCATATTTAATTTTTTTTACATCAAAACAACTGGCTTGAGAATCTAGAACAAGTGTAGAAGCCTATGATTCTAGTGAACATGTGGCATTGAGGAATTCCAAAATTTACAGACTTCAAAACATCTGTAGCCGGTGAGATAGACCATGTAATCAAAAGCAACTAGTGGGGCAATGGGAACATAGAATAATGCTGTTTCGAGTTTAGTCCTGAATGGGAACATATTTATATAATCCTAGTATTCAACAAAGGAGTGAGACATGAATTGAAAAATTATAGACCAATTGATCAAACATCAATAGTGGCCAAAATGGCCAAGAGGATTATGTGGGATGGCATCAATGCTCATCTGAAGATCAGATAAATCATCAGAAGTAGTCAGGGTGGTATTAGAAGAAATAGCTCATGCCTGAAAAATCCACTGGCATGCTTCAGGGAAGTAACCAAATTAGAAGGCATGAGCTCTTCAGTATTTACTTGGCTTTTCAATAGGTGTTTGATGTTCTTTGGTTGTAGCTTTCAAATGAGATTAAGGCTCATGGATTCAATAAATTAATTAGCTGGATAGGAAATTGTCTTGTCAAATGAAGGCAGGGATATAGATAAATATACACAGCCCGGACTAGAGGGTATAACTGGTGGAGTATCACTGGGGTTCTGTATCCCTTCAATTTATATTGCTGAAAAATGGTATGAAGGAGGATACATTTATAAATATTATCAATAAAAGATATTGGGTGTACCAAACTATGTGATAATTGTAAGATTGTTGATAGCATCCAAAGGAGAATACAGTAAACAAATTGAGTATAGGGCTAAGAATGATTTCAGTGTATATCCTACTTGGGGGAGGGGATGTAAGCAGATGGCTCTAAGGTCACAGGCAATAGAATATTGAAATTGAATAAATGTTCTGTTGGTAGTCCAATTCCTGAGCCATGGAGGTTTACAGTATTCCAACGTATTGCCAGGATAGGGAAGCCAACCTGACTTGTCAGCAGAATTTAGCAAAGCAGACCAATTACTGGGAATCTTCCCATTTGGCTCTTGCTAATTCAGTGTGAAAAAAGCCTGAACAGATAGGCTTGTTCGCAAAAATGTTTGCAATAGCTAGCTACATGGTTTTAGCTTTTACCGTGGATAACTCTGATACACCCCGAGGGTTCCCAAACCATGGCAATTGCCAAACCTCAAAGCACTCTCTGGAATTAAACGACCATGGTGGTTCCTCCAAGGAGATAATGCACACTACATTCCAAATAAACACAAATTTCCATGCATATGTGGAACTCTCAGATAAGAGGAGATGGGTGGGACGGATCCTTACCCTTGTCCAGTTTACTTCTCTTAAGTCCTGCAGAGGTGTTAGGCTGGCTAGTCATCGGCAGTGCTTTGTTTGGTTCAGATACTCTTTTAAGATTTTAATGTAATTAAGATTTTAAATGTAATTAAGAAAGTAAATATGTAACAATACAACAACAAAATACATTCGGATGGACCAAGCTGGTAGAACAAGAGGACACAGGTTTAGAGTTGCAAAGTGCGATTTCAGGATAGACACTGGAGGGTAATTCATAACTGCAATTGGTTACCAGGTAGGATGATCAGGCCTCAAAATCCAATTTAAAACAACAACAACAAAATTGCATTTGTATAGCGCCTTTCACATCGGGACATAGAAAACCAACTTGATGCAAATGATGGGAGGATGGTCATTTGAGAAGGATGAGATCAAATGGGCAAAAGGGCCTTCTTCATCTGAACATCTGATGATCTATTGTTTGCAGCTTTAGGCATCCTCTCTTCAGAACTGCACTGATCTGTTGGAGTGGGTTCAGAGACGAATGACCAGGATAATTCCAGTAATTAGAGCTCTACTAATAGAGCGCAATTTGCGATCATTGGAGGAAAGCTTAAAAAAGTACATGGTTTAAAATGCTGAAAGGCTTGCATACATTTGAAATAGAATGCAGTTATTTAATTGTGACTCTGGTTGCAGACCTTGAAGTAGAATATAAAATTAACCAGCCTCAAGGAAGGCGTGCGATTCAAAGAATTTTAATGCCGCGCTGATTAACAACTTTGACAAAGAGCTGCATAAATATCTGGTTACAGACATGATTGGAGAAGGTTGTAAAAATGCATTCAGATGAGAAATGATCAAATCCTCCATGTGACACGAAGTTTCCCAAGTAGCTGAGACAATGGAAATATATCAAGAAAAACAATCAGTGATGCAAAGTTAGACATTCTGGATTTTCATTTGGGGAAATGTGGAGCAAATTCTTTCCTCAATAGAGTATATGGATTGTGTAAAACTCCATATTTAGTGGTTAATGCACATGTGGAAGAATATCAGAATAGTTTTTTCGTCCTATGTTTTGTGATCTTATCCACACAATTTCAGCAATAAACAAGTACCATTAATACTAACACAAAATACTATAGATGCTGGAAATCTGAAACAAAAACAGAAGTTGCTGGGAAAACTCAGCAGGTCAGGCAGCATCCATGGAGAAAGGAAAGTGAGTCAACATTTCGGGTCCACAACCCTTCGTCAGAACTTCGCCAGAGCTCATTGTTGGAGCATTCACTTCACAATCTGAGTTCAATTCCCAACAAAGTGAAGTAATGGACAAGTTTCCTTACTCCACATGCCTATGTTGACCTAGCAGTAAGTAAAAAACGATAATTAGTCGATTGGCAGATCGCTTTTCCAGTGATAATAATTGCTTTTAAAAAATTGTTCACTTATTCCAAGACTATTTGTGGGACACTGCTGTGCATAATTGGCTGCAGTGTTTCTTCCACAAAATATACAATCGATTCAATTTGCAGTATATTCTCCAAAGCACATTGAGACGTCTTGAAGACTTGATAAGGCGCTATATATATCAAATGTAAGGATTATTATTAATATTATATAGCGGCCTTCACACTAGACAGATGAAGAATAATGTCTATCCTACTAAGCAAGGACTACTTGGAGCTTGACCATCTCTAAGGTGACATGGTTGAGAATTGAATGTTGGACTTGAGTCAATCCTCTGAGTTTTCTCCTGAGTACTCTGGCTCCCGAGCCAGGGCACCGCTCTTGAAAGACTAGCCAAGCCTTGTCTCTTGGCAACCTGAGTCTTATACTCTCCAGAATTAAATAAGCAGGCTGCATCCTCCAGGGAGACAGCGCATTAATCCATTCCAGTAACAGGGACATTTTCATTTGCAGGTGCATGGAACTCTGTCTGGTTTGGATCCTCTTAGGCACAGTGATGGGTTTTCTCATGTGTCAGACACCTGGCAGATTAAAAAAACTGTGATACCCAAACAGATTTAAATTGACTTTGGTGCCAGAAAACACTCTACAAGGAACTAATGAAACTGCAGATGGAAAACAATTTAATTACAATAATAGAATGATGAAAATCCACAGCAGACCTATCAGCATTAAGGGCATATTTCTTTACTCCGCACATCTTTGTTTACCTAGCAGTAAGTAGGAACCCGGCTGTATTAGTCAATTGGCAGATCACTTTTCTGGGGGTAATAATTCCTTTTTTTTTAATTGTCACTCAATCGAAGACTGTTTGTGGGACACTGCTGTGCAAAATTGATGTGATAAGGTGCTATGTCAAATTATATGTATTTATTATCAGCATTAGAAAGAGGAAAATAAGTTACGTTTTGAGTTTAGCACTTGAACACAAATTATTTTCCTAAAACAGTAAAAGTGCTCCCTACCTCAATACAACTCTCATAAACAAGTGGAGAAAATATGAGGTTGGTGATGCCTGGTATTTTCACATTGGATGGATGCTATTTGTGCTATGCACACCCCACTTTAATAAGCATGTGTGGTGGTAACGTCATTTTGTAAGATCTGCATTCTTTTAGTGAACAATTCATGGGACATCAGAACACATTTCTCTCTCAATGCAGTGCCAACTTTCATACATTTCTTTACTTATACTGTAATAATAATCCTTGCATTTAATATAGCGCTTTTCACGTCTTATTGACAACAACAACAACAACTTTGATTCATATAGCACCCTCCACGTCGGACGCCGTCTCAGAGCGCTTTACAGAATATACTGTAAAGTTAATTGTATATTTGTTGGCGAAATGCGGCAGGCAATTATGCACAGCAGTGTCCCACAAACAGTTGTGGATTGAAATGACCAATTTTATTATTGTGGTTTTTTTTGAGGGATGATTATTATTGGATACAAATTATAGTCAGATACAAATCAATTACTTTGTACTGTAAAATGTAAGAATATCTATAGATAAGACAAAACTGAATGGTCTAGGTTTAAAACCCCCCCCCAAATATTCTATTCTCTAGCAATCAAGGTACAAGTAAACCTCTATTTAGGGCGGGGTTGTGTTCCTGAAAAACGGTTCTCAGATCGAAATGTCTTAAATCGAAACACGGTTTCCCATGCAGTTCCATTATATAACCTGAGATGCGTTCTTTTCCCAAATGTTTGGACCTTAAACCCACTAAATAACACACAAAACACACAAAATAACACACAACGGCAAGAAGGGGTACTTGGGGTAACTGTACAGTATTGTACTTTAATACTGGCAAACTTTAATACAGTCCTATGTTTTGATAATTTGCTTGCACCTGTAGCTGTAACACACCTTGAACTTGCCAGTATATTGTCCTTATTCTGTTTCATAGTAGCCATCATCAATCTAGCTAGCCCTAAAGGCCTCCCGACGTCCATACCTTTTTGCCAGACTCGATGAGCTTTATTATCTCTAATTTAGTATTTAAAGTCATGACTTTGCGGGGTTTCTGGCCGCTAGCGGTATTACTGCTGCTCATTTCACTTAATGCTGTCTTTTCCTGACTTGGTATAAATGAGGTAGAGGCTGTAAATCGCTCGAAGTTGCTCGGGAGAGTTCGGAAATTACTGTAATACTGCATGGTGTGGTGTCGCTTAAAAATCAGCTGCTTTTAAGCAATGACGTAGCGACATGCTATTGGCCAGTTCAAACGCTTGGATACACTATATCAGGTGCAAGCACGATTTACCCGCGAATACACTATGCACAGTGTGTATGGACAAAAAGGACGCACCCAAAACGACTGCGATATTCAAAATATGTACTGCGCTTGCGCAAAAAAGAATTTTGTTCATTAAAACAAAACCAAGTGTCCTATATCGATAAAAAGGTATTAAAAAATGATGTTCGTTCAATCGAAATATCCTAAATAGAAGTGTCCTTAATTGAGGCTTACCTGTATTTGACTTATCATAAGCAGTATTGTTTTAAATCGACCAGCTGCCACGTCATTAGTGTCTATATTTTTCAAAGCAGCCTTTAATTGGAAACTTATTCATAATAAAAGCTAAAATACTTCCAGGTTTTTTTTTAAATGGGAGGAACATGCCCAAGCTCAAATGGAAGTTACATTTTAGATACAATATACTATAAAGTCATCGTAGGATAATCATTCAAACACATTCCAAATCAAGGCATTAAAAACACCACTGTTATAGAATATCAAGTTCTGAGTTCTTTTTTTTGGAGGGATGATTATTAGGCGTGTAGAATAAGGAAACTTGTCCATGGTAAATGACCTGTCCTCCTCTCTATCCTTCCTCCAGAGTTCCATCTCCATTCTTGACTCCCTCGTCCCCCTCACTGCCTCCTCCTATTCTCGTAAATCTCCTTGGTACACCAGCCACCTGCAAAGCCTTAAGGCGCAAGTGCGAGTCACAGAACAAGCCCCTGGACCAAATCAACCTTAACGGTTCACCGGCAAATCTGGATAGACCTTACCAAGGCCTACCGCTCCGCTCTAGCCTCTGCAAAGTCCTCCTATTATTCAGAATTAATCTTGGAGGCCAAGGACAATCCCAGGCTCCTTTTCTCCACCACCAACCGCCTCCTCTGCCCACCCTCCCATGCCTCACCCATCCTATCCTCCAACTCTAGCTGCGAGGAGATGCTGGATTCCCTCGAATCTATAATCGAAAGGGATCCGTTCAGCCACCTCTACCCCATCGTCCACTACCTCCCCACTACCTCTCCCCCAGGATCCATCTCCCTCCCACCCCCCATTACACACCTTCCACCCTATCTCTCCCCCCGCCTTCTCCGCTCTCCTCCGTAAAATGAAACCTACCACCTGTTCCCTTGATCCCATCCCCATCTCCCTCCTCATCTCCCAGCTCCATCTCCTAGCCCTCCTCCCAACTGATGTCATCAACCTCTCCCTATCTTCCGGCACCATCCCCACTCCTCTAAAAACTGCTGTAATCACCCCCATCTTTAAAAAACCTTTTCTCGACCCATCCCTACTTTCTAACTATCGCCCCATCTCCAAACTCCCATTCCTCTCCAAGGCCCTGGAAAGAGTTGTTCCTTCCCAGCTTCGTTCCTACCTCTCCCGCCACTCCCTCCTCAAACCCCTTCAATCTGGCTTCCGTGCTGCCCACAACACCAAAATAGCCCTTGTCAAAGTCTCTAACAACATTCTCAATATCTGTGACCAGGGCTTTCTCTGCCTCCTTGTCCTACTCGACCTCTCCGTTGCCTTTGATACTGTCGACTATTCCATCCTCCTACACCGCCTCTCCTTCTTCCTCAATCTCCGCGGACCTGTCCTTGCCTACCTCTCTCATCGCCTACATTTTGTCACCAACATCGCATTCTCTTCTAGCACCTGCACTGTCAACTGTGGCGTCCCCCAGGGCTCTGTCCTTGGCCCCCTACTTTTCAACATCTACATGCTCCCACTGGGTGACATCATCCGCAAACATGGGGTTAACTTCCACATATATGCGGATGACACCCTCTCTGCCTCTACCCTCGACTCCAGGATTACCATTGTCCAGACAGACTGTCTGTCAGAAATCAAGTCCTGGATGAGAGCAAACTTTCTACAGTTGAATGTCTACAAGACCAAGGCCCTACTGATTGACTCGCGTCGGTGCCTTCTTGCATCAGGCGCTTCAACCTCCATGGTTGCATACTCAACCTCACCAAGCCAGTCAGGAACCTGGGTGTCTTGTTTGACCCTTAATTGTCTTTATTCCTTCACATCTAAGCAATGACTCGCTCTGCCTTTCCCCACGTCTGCAACATTTCCCGACTCCGCCATTACCTCACCCCTAAAGCCGCTGAAAGCCCTCATCCATGTCTTCATTACATACTTCATTGCAAATGCCTTGCTGGTTGGCCTTCCCGATTCTTCCCTCCACAGGCTGCAGATAATCAAGAACTCTGCGGCCCGTGTACTCTACCGTTCCAAACCCTGTGATACCATCTCCCCCATCCTTGCCACACCATTGGCAGGCAACCCTTCAGTTACTCTGCCCCCAACCTCAGGAACTGCATCTCCAAGTCCCTCCGCCTCGACCCCTCCCTAGCCTCCTTCAAGTCCCGCCTCAAGACTCTCATCTTCGATGGACCCATCGACAACTCCTTCCCCTACCCTCCGCCCCCCCTGTCCTCAGCTCAGGTCTGAATCAATAACTGTCCAGCGCCTTGGGACGTCCTCCTGACGTGAAAGGCGCTATAGAAATGTAATTTTGTTGTTGTTGACCTTCCTGGATTCAAACACAGGTCTCACGGGAGTGCTCGCACCACTGAGATGCCATGCGGCATAGAGGGCGCTATATAAATCCAAGTTGTTGTTGTTGTTCTTGTTGAGCTATAGGAGTTCCACTGTATTCAAATAGATTTTCATTCAGATTATTTTGAAAGAAATTCAATGAAAACAAACGATCATGTAATGCTCTGAAAGCTTTTGCAGTATTCAATATAGTGTAGGGTCCGTTGATATGGAAATTTTCCGATTTAGATATATCGATGGGCTCATATCGAGATATACCGAAATATCGATATTTGCGGGTTTTTTGTACTGCGCGCATTCGGAGGTGCACACGCATTCGGGGCCTATCTCCTCAGGAGGTAAATATCTCTCTCTCTCTCTGTGTCTCTCACACTCACTCTCTCCATCTCTGTGTTTTCTGTCTGTGTCTCTGAGTCTCACTCCTCTCTCAGCCCCCCCTCCTCTCTCTCTATCTATCTGTATATTATCACATCCCCCTATCTCTCACCCATCTCTCCCCGCCCCCCCGCCGTCCCTCTCTCCCCCCCACCCCCACCCCGCCGTCTCTCTCTCCCCCCCCACCACCCCCCGCCGACTCTCTCACTCCCCACCCCCCCCCCCAGCCGTCTCTCTCTCTTCCCCCCACCTCCCCCCGCCGTCTCTCTCTCTTCCCCCTCCCCCCCTGCCGTCTCTCTCTTCCTCCACCATCCCCCCACCCCCCAGCCTTCTCTCTCCCCTCACATACCTGTATATTATATTCTAGGACTATGAATACAATATGGCGGCTTTGCACCTCGGTCTGTGCATTGTGTATAGAGATGAGCATTCTGGATCTTGTAGTTCAGTGTGCGTGCATTCCGATTTTTTCCCTCGATATATCGATTTTTCGATATATCGATATTTTTAAAATGTCTATATCGGTGTATCGTTATGAAAATTATATCGGGTTTTAGCGGTATATCGATATATCGCCGGACCCTAATACAGTGTTACACATTTTTCTGCATAAAGTCACTGCATTTGATGAAAACAATTGTGTGAAGTACTTTAAAATGTTTCACCATGATAAGGGCTGGGTCAAACGTAGGTTTATTATTCTAAAAAAAAGTACCTCTAAGTTTGAGGATCACTCTGTGTGTGTGTCTTGTGTCTTGGGGTAATGTACCAGAAAGAAAGCAGATTATCTGCAGGATTTTTGTGCACCTATTACCACACCCACTGCAATGTCTTCATTTACCACACTGGTTCTCCTTGCAGATGCTCTCTGTTAAAATGTCAATTTGCGGGTAGTTTTATTGAGTCTCGCATTCAGGGGGTTTGAAACTAGCCACAAATAGCCACTGAGAGGATTTTTAGATGGTAGAAGTTTTGTCCCAAACATCTGGACTAAATTAAATCCCAGGACTCAAGAACAGGAAATAATGCTGGAAAGCAATTGAAACACAATTCTTTATTTGTAACTGTGTGAGAATACAGGCATCATCCAATATTTTTATTCTACATCAGACAAAGCAGATTACACATTTCACCTCCGGAAAACCTCATACTGAATACAATGCATGGTTTGTTTGGTGTAAAATTCAACTCTGTATGATCAGTTATATTCAAGACAATATATAAAAAGCTACAATTCAAACATTTACCAAGATTTGTATGAAAATATTGTAGAATACACTGAACTCTTCTTTCTACGGATGTATTTCAAGGATAATGTCAAGTTGCAATTAAAACAATTTAGGCCAATTTACTATACATTTGGTTCTTTGCACAACAATCTGAAATTGCATACTGTACCCAAAGCAGCTCAAGGTTGAACCAAGCACCAAACCTTATCACCAACAATAGGATTGTAGACTTTGTCAGTGGATTCTTGTTCCTAACAGCAGTGCTAATGATTTCCAGGTGGCAAAACACCGCTTTAAAAAAAGATGATCTTTTAATTTTCACTCTGTTTTCAGTACTGGTTCACGGTCCTGAACTGCTTGCCATCATCCGCTGTCTGGTGTACTCCCACACGAGCAAGGCTCCACTCACGTGAACATTGAGTGATCGGATAACTCCGTACTGAGGGATTTCCACGCAAACGTCAAGGTGCTGGATTAAATTGGCTGGAATTCCCTCTCGTTCATTCCTAGGGAGAAAGAAATACGAAACAATAAAGAATTTGAGAAGAGGCTGACCTCATGGATGTTTTAGACCAATATTTATTGCAGAAAAGTTAGTTAGCAACAGGTAAACAGATCCATTGTTTCAATACCTGCACAAAAACATCTATTGCAATATAAAATTCTTTAATTTTATTCCAGTAAATAAAACAAATGACATTTGACTGTTATGAAATCCTAAATAATGCATAATGTTATCTTATTTCTACATTCACAAATGCAGATGCCACTAAACAATTTCTATCACATCCACCAGATTTTTTGCATCTACCCACACAGTTTAAATGGGTTGTAGTCTCCCACAAATAAATCCTTTAGTCACACATGGCAGCATTTTCAGACTACTACATGAGTGTATTTTAAGATCCATTTTTGATTGAATGAATAAAGTCCATAAGCAAAGAAAATGTGTTGCTATAGAGATAAGAAGTGCTAACAGATAAGCACAACAAAACAACAATGCTACATTTCCAGGTGCTGAATTTGTAAGAAATGTACAATTCAATGAGCTGCATGGGTTATTGTCTCAATAGTTGGTGGGATCACTAAAGTACTAACCTGAGGGACTACTGAATTCATAGAATAGATACATCCACTGGCAAACCAAAAGTGTAAGCCCTGGCTACCACTGGAGAGTTATGAGCAGAGAGTTAAAGCAGATATAGTATTTCTGCGAAGATAGTGAGCACATTATAGTGGTGTTGGAAAGCAACAACAGGCATAACAAAAAAACACTATGTCAAGGATGTCCCCATTACATGCAGGATTAGTCCCATTTTATCACTATTTAAAATGAGTCCCACTTTATAGGAGGTTGGATTTGTGATTACCTCCCCATTGATGACCTGTCATTGGTATGGAAAGGGCATCAAATGAGAAGGAATGCTGTGATTCCTCTGCATTTTTGAGTCCTGTAGCTCAGTGGTTAAAGCACTGGTCTCGTAAGTGAGAGGATCTGGGTTTGATTCCCAGGCAGGGCAAAATATTAGGCAAGTTTTCTTACTCCACACAACACTGTTCACTTAGCTGGTTGTTAGAAGATTGGCAGATTGTTTTCCAGAGATAATAATCCATGAAACAAAATTGGGGAGCTCAATCCATACCTGTTTGTCCAGAACTCATCCACATCATTCAGAACACTGCAGCTCATGTCCTCTCCCTCACTAAGCTCTGTGACCACACTGGAACTCCAGCCCACAGTCTGTTCGCCTCGCTTCCTCCCTTGCCTCCTTCAAGGCCGGCCTCAAGACCTTCCTCTTTGATTGTGCCTTCTGCCGCCCTCCCAGCTCTCTCTCTCCCCTAACCAACACCCTCCCCACCTACCCCCACCCTTGCTCAGGTTTTGACCCCTGACTATTCAACGTCTTGGGACGTCCTCCTGACGTGAAAAGTGCTCCTTGTTCAACCCTGAACTGTCCTTCCTCTCCCAAATCCATGCCATGACCAGTACTGCCTTCCACCACCTCCACAACATTGCCAGACTCCGCCACTACCTCAACCCCCATGCTGCCGAAACACTTATCCATCCAAGCATTCATCAAATCTAGGCTCGACTATGGGAACTCTCTCCTCGTTGGCCTTCCCAGCTCCCCCCTTCACAGGCTGCAAATTCAAGATCCTTATCCTCACTTTCACGGCCATTCATGGCCTTGCCCCTACCTATCTCTCCGACCTGCTGTCTCCCTATCAGCCCTCCCGTCCCCTCCGTTCAGTGGGCTCTGGTCTGCTCCATGTCCCCCGCCCAAACCGCCCTACCATCGGTGACCGGACTTTCAGCCTCTCTACCCCCACACTCCGGAACTCCATTCCGCAATCCCTTCGCCTCCCTTTACTCTTTCAAGGCCAGTCTCAAGACCTTCCTCTTCAACCGTGTCTTCTGCGCCCCACCTTACTCTTCCCCTTTTCCTACTTTCCTTCCCCCTGCCCCTACCCTGACCCTTCACCCCACTGTTCAAGTCCCGACCGAACTGTTTCACGTCCTCCTGACATGAAAGGCACTCTATAAATGTAATTTTGTTGTTGTATAAATGTAATTTTGTTGTTGTTGCTTGTGGGCCACTGCTGTGTGCAATTAGCCGTCGTGCTACGTCCACAAAATATGCACTCAATTCACTTTATAGTATATTTTCTGTAGCTCTTTGAGACTTCTCGAAGGCATGATAAAGCACTAGATCAAATACAAGGATTAATATTGTTAGAATGTTAGAAAAATAAAATATGTGAAGTACTACACCTACAACTTCCCTCTAGGACTCAATTTTTTACGTGGGCAAGCAAAGAATGCTCTTCACTGTATGCTCTTGCCAGCATAGACTCTACATTTCCATCTTCCAGAAAGAGTCTAAATCAACACTATTAGCAATAGCAGCATATCACAATAAATAATAACGAACCTTGCATTTGGTATAGTGCCTTATCAAGTCACCAAGACGTCTCAAAGTGCTTCACAGAATATACTGTAAAGTGTAGAGATGTTGTTGAGATATCTCAAAGCGCTTCACAGGATACAACAACAACATGCATTTACATAGCGCCCTTCATGCGGGGTAGTGTCCCAGAGCACTTGGCAGAGTCTGACACCGAGCTAGGTGGAGTAAGCATGATCAAAAAGGAAAGACTTTAAGTGATATTTGAAAGTGGGGCAGGGTGGAGGGATTGAGTGAGAGTTGCAGAGATTTGGGAAGTAGTGATTGTAAACATGGCCAGTGATGGTAGAGCAGAGGGGACGAGGGATAAAATGGAGGCTGGAGCCAGCCGAGTGGGGGCAAATTCCATCATAAAATCTTAGTGTAGAAGGAAGCGCATGATGCCTCTGCTGGCTCTATAAAAGAGTTATCGAACTAGTCCCACTCCCCCTCTCGAACCCCTCAGCCCTGCAAACATAACCCTATCCAACCTAGACTTGAGAGCAGCTTGGATAAAGGACAGATTCTACAGTTTTCTTGAAAGGTAAGTACAGTGAGCAGACTAAGATCAAATTTCCAGAATGCAGACACACAGATCCTTCACCAAAATGCTGTTTGGAAATATATTTGATAACACAATGAAAAACAGACCGCATGAAAATGTACCAAGTGAACACGTTTGTAGAAATTAGGCAATAGCAAATTATTGAAGTATAAAGTTCTCAGATGGATCCCATCAGCAATTTTCGGATAATTGGAATTATTTTGTTCTTTCTCATTAGCTTCTTTCCCCCGCACCCCCCATTGCGCAGGATGAGTTAATCACCTGATCTCCTTTGAACTGTGGAGCACAGCTACAGATTTTAAATCAGTACTGAATCGTTATCCAGTTGCTAAATCCTGCTGGAAATAATAATAATAATAATCATAATCCTTGCATTTTGAAATCGCGCTTTTCACATCTTCTAGACATCTCAAATCGCTTCACAGAATATACTGTAAGGTGAATTGACTGTATACTTGTGGGTGAAACGCAGCAGCGAATTGCACTCAGCAGTATCCCACAAACAGTCATAAGTTGAAATGACCAATTTTTAAAAAAACATTTTTTGAGAGATTATTATTAGGCGTGTAGAATAAGGAAACTTGCTCGAGGTTTCGCCCTGAGCTACCTGGATTCGAACACAGGTCTCACGCTTGTAAAGGCGAAAGCTCCAACCACTGAGCTACAATCTCAGTAAAAACACAGAGTTGGATACATCAAAAGCCTGGTTAACTGGACTAATGGGTGCGAGGTGGGAAGGAGAGATCTTGGTTGGGGAGTAAGTGTAATTACAATGCCGGTATAGCATTCAAACTGAATCAGAGTGGGGTGGGCACTAGGAGATGGGGCCAGGGGGAATCTACACTCACGGATGTTTTTGATTTTCCAGTTTGTGACCCAATCTGGCTAGGTACGAATTCTGGATACCTGTAGTCTAATAAACCGAGGGTTAATGTTTACTTAAACAGGCTTAAAAGCACTAATGTCTGAGATATTGTTAAACCAAAATGCATACGAGTCAGGGTATTCAAAACAGGGCTAATATGCATTGCTTATGAGATGCTATAATAATTCCTCCAGAAAAAACACACAAATAAAATTGGTCATTTCAATCCACGACTGTTGTGAATCACTGCTGTGCTCAATTGGCTGCCGTGTTTTGCTCACAAATAGTTAATTCACTTTACACTATATGAAGCGCTTGGAAGCGCTTGCTTAGAAGACATGAAAAGCACTCTGAGACGCCATCTGGCATGGGAAGGCGCTATATAAATCCAAGTAGTTGTTGTTGAAAAGTGCTATATCAAATGTAAGGATCATTATTTACATATAATTGTTAGTGATTATTTAACAATTATAGAATTGTATCTCACTTATTTCTAAATTCTAACTTTACCCATGTCTTTGCTTATCATAGGATCATTCTTTTAATACATTTCAAGGAATCATCCTTGAGAATTATTTAAGTAATTGTTCACAAGCCTTTCTTTATATGAAACCTACCTCCACATTAGGGCTTTGTCTATGCAGAGGATGAATGCCTGCAATCGATCATTTATTTTCATTAAACCATTTAAATGGTTTTATAGTTCAGGTTTTATTGGAATTAATTAAGGCAACAGTGGTTCCCGAGAGAAATAAACCTCGAGTTGTACTGGATGAGAAACACTAGTTCAATTTGCTTACTTGACTTTCACTTTCACAAACCTAGGTCAACCATAACAGTTACAACAACAAAATTACATTTGTAGAGCGCCTTTCATGTCGGGAGGATGTCCCAAGGCATTGAACAGTCAAGGGTCGGGACCCGAGCAGTGGGGCTGGGGGCACAGTTGGGATGAGGGAGGGCAGAGAGTTAGGAGGGTAACTGAATGCACAGTCAAAGAGGAATGTCTTGACGGAGGCAAGGGAGGAAGCAAGACGAAGGGATTGTCAGATGGAGTTCCAAAGTGTAGGGGCAGAGGGACTGAAGGTCTGGCTGTCGATGGTAGGGTGGGTCAGGCGGGAGTTATGGAGCAGGCCAAAGCCTGCTGAGCGGAGGGAGTGGACAAGTTGACAAGTTGATAGGGGGCCAGCAGGTCAGAGAGGTAGGAAAGGGCAAAGCCCTAGAGGGCCTTGAAAGTGAGGACATGGATCTTGAACTCAATCCTCTGAGTGGAGCCGGGTGAGAGTGGAGGTGATGGGGTCGCGGAGCATTCTGTGTGAGAGGACATGAGCTGCAGACATTTGGATGATCTGCAGTCTGTGGAGGGAAGAGTTGGGGAGGTTGACAAGAAGGGAGTTGAGCCTGGAAAGCTCAAGATCAAAAGACTGGTGAAGACATGCACTGTCCTTTGAAGACTGTCCTTTTACTTCTGGGATTTGAATCTTGCTCAGACAGATGAAAACAAAACTCTTCTGTTCAATAGCTATGAGATGACATGGATACAAGTATGATTTGGACTTAGAAATATTGCAAATGAAAACTCAATAGCTTTGAAATTCACATGAATGATGATACTAAGAGTTGAGGTGGGGGATTATACTGAAAGGCTAGTAGGTAAGTGTGGAGTGGATGCATTCTTTAGAGCTCAAGATGTTGAGAGTTTATTTAACTGAGATGTTCAAGATGATGAAAGAATTTGACAAGATAAACTGAATGACATTCCCCCACCAGAGGGCCAATCAATTATTACCGACAACTTTGCTTTAAAATAAAAGCAAAATGTGTAAAGACTAAGGCAAGAATGTATTTATTTAAAGACGCCGGTCCAGAAAGCTATCAATGAGAAATTCAAAACCAGAAACAGATACTTGGGAAGCAGAAAGATTAAAAGACATAATAAAAAGACCGGGAAGTGGGATTAGGAGTGACTGCTGGGCATAGTGCCTCGAAGGGCTTTGGTGGAGACGGCTCAGTGTTTGAACGGACTAATACCACTGCAAAATTCTGATTTATAGTAATTACACTTGCATTTTATATAGCACCTTATCATATTGTCAATATATCTCAAAGCATTTCATAAGATTGTAAATTGATTTTGTATTTGTAGGCAAATATGGAAGCCAATTTGCGCTTAACAATGTCCCACAAACAGCCATCAAGAGAACTACTAATTTTATTGTTTTCTTAAATGCATTTGGTGGCAATATTGGCATATAAATACACTTTACAGTAAATCTCGTGAAGATGTTTGAGAGGTTCCATCGGCATGATAAGGCACTAAGTCAGATTTTTTAAGCAGGCAATAGACTCTTGTTGAGATAGTTATTTTCTTTCAAAAAATACAATAGGTTACGAATTTGAGATGGTAAACATTTGCTTCTTTAAGGAAATACCTCCAATCAGTAGTTGCTGAGAGTGTGCAAACTTGTAATCAATCTTCCTCATGTATTGAGATTCTGGAAACCACAGAATCTCAGATCTCAAGTTGGTTTGCAACGGAAGGTTTTTTTTCAATTTAAAAGAAAACATTTTATAGTAAGATTTGTCCCTCCTTTTATTGATTTGATGTATAATATAAACTAATAATTTACAAAAGTATAAGGGAAACTTATTATTTGGAGAAGGCAAGAGGGTTTGAGCCCTGGCCACTGTTGAGTTAGTTGATCTTTTACTGGGGTAGCTGAAGAGGTGTTACTATCGGCCTCAGTTGACAGGTAAGGGAACAATTGGCTGGCAAGTGCACTAATGATTTCTTTTTGTTGACCCCCCTGCTGGCAGAAAGCATGAGTGCGTGAACATTCAATGCGGACAAAATTGGGCTTGGGATCAGCTGTGATGCCTCTCACTGTGAGATAACCTATTGACAAATCACTGCCCAGGCTCAATCATGAACAATTGGTGCTCAGCTGATGTATCAAATTCACAGCAACCCTCATAATAATAATAATAACCCCTGCATTTGATATAGTGCCTTATCATATCTCCGAGATATCTCAAAGCACTTCATAGAATATACTGTAAGGTGTAGTGACTGTATTTTGTAGGCGAAAAGCAGCAGCCAATTGCTCACAGTGTCACAGAATCTACACTAGAAATTTATTTTTATATAACACCTTTCACATCTGAAGGAAGTCCCAAGACTCTAAACAATCCTGGCTTGACATCCACACTGGTGGTGGGAGCCTATGTGGGCGGGGAATAGAGTTGCCAATATTTACTTCCCCACAAAATCTAAATGTGAGCACCAGCCAGCATTTCTAAGATGCGAACATGAATGATGAATACAGAAGCATTGACTAGTGATTTCACTTCATTATACCACTGGTTGGGATTTTATATTTATGGCTTAAAGCATGATTGGGCTTCCCTTATTATGGCCAAATAATCTGTCAACACTTGCTGTCTATGTTCTTACACGAACAATGGCCACTTTGGCAAGGTACCGCAGGTCTGAACATAAAAGGCAAGATGTACCAAATTAAGGTGCTATCATTCATCGGAACCCACAGAGATTTATTATGGTCAGGTTCGTCAAAGACAATCATGTTCAGTCATAATGCTCAACGCTCATCTACGTGCCAAATGACTTGCTGCTAGGTCTTAAATCTAACCTTCCTGGAGTTCTGTAACCCATCCTAGAAAGAAAATCATGATCACCATGGTCACACTTGACAGTGAAGCTTATAGTGCCAATTTGTGTAGCATATTTTAAGGCACTAGCAGCTTTTGCCAGTTGATCTTTGCATCTTGAAGAATAAAACATGACTCACTGGATATCATGGAAGGTTTAGTTTCCCCAGCCTTATGAAGAGATTTTTCATTTGAAACGACAACGTTGGTTAATACCATAGTTCTGAGACTGAATCATGCACAACTGCTGTGAGAGTGAAGCATTCCAGTTTCAAGATCCTGAAATGGTGATGAAACTCATCTCAAACTAATCTGGAAGCAAGAGCTATACCTCTGAAAGGAAGAGTACAGCACAGTTAACAAGATTTCTCTTAAATGATGTGGAACTCTAGATTTCCCAGATGCAAAATATCTTCCAGGATTATAACAGCAAGAGGTTGGTCAGGAAGGAAGATAGAACCCTGAGGGACACATTGGAGTTCAAAATGAGGACACAAGAAATACAGTGAGCATTTAAAATTACTACTTGGGGGGATACTTCACAATATGTAGCCCATTATCAAGTGAGCTCCGGGATTTCAGCATTTGGCAGAGAATATAGATGGATAGGCTCAAAGGGGTACAAAAAATAGCTATCCTGCAGGACAGATCAACAAGACTGTAAAGCACTGACTCGCATTTTGTAGAAATCAATGAACACACGAAAAGCAGATTGGAAACAAGTAGGTTCCTTGTTTGAAAAGGTGACACAGAGCTACCAGAGGCAAATATAGACTGACTTCAACTATTGGAAAACTAATGGTATTGATAATCAAACGCTGAATAAAAGTGCCATGGGATATATGGCAGCCCACAGTCACAGTGCTATGTAGATGTTGTGCGACCAATCTCAGAGATACTATAAGGTGACATTCAAGGGGTATTACATTTTAAATAGGATTGAGAAAGTAAACAGGAGAATACTTTTACAGCAAAACAAGAGGGATAGGATCAATGTTGTGAAGGGCTATTTCAAGCAGACAAAGGGAAGTACAGTATTTCTTTACTCAGAGAGTAATTAAAGACTGAAACAGGTTACCAGCAAGGATGTTTGAGGAAAAATGCTGAACGTATTTAAGAAACAGTTTCACACTGCAATGGGAGGGCACAAAACAGATTATCATTGTTATATTTTTCTGGAAGGATATTGTAAACTGACTGTGGAGAGCCATTTGATGTGTTTAAAACACAGTCATGTAGAATTAATAATGTAGTCATTGTTGAATTTGATATTGTGTCCATGTCAGGAAGATGTCTCAAAGCACTTCATAGGAATTACTTGTGCAACACTGTATTTCTGGGCAAATGTAGCAATATTCCATAAATAGCCATGAAATGAATGTTTACACTTTTAATTTAACTACTGAAGTACTTCATGGTTGGTTGTTTGAGGCGGACAAGTTTGCAGGGTTGGATGATTATTTGGGGAGGATAAGTTTGCGGAGTTATGCAGAGAGCCAGGGAGTGGGATTGATTTGGACAGCTCTTCAAAGATCCGGCACAGACACGATTGGCCGAATGGCCTCCTTTTGTGCTGTAAAATTCTATGATTCTATGATACTTTTCTAGAATAGAGAAATGTAATACAGTACAGCATACAACAGGTGAAAACTGAAATGTAATATTTGAATAAAATCCAAGAAGGGTTAATATGTTCTGAATGGCTATTGTGTTTACACCAAAATCTTAAAAGAGTGAGTGTTTTAATTAATTTTGTATCTATGCCCATTCATTTGTATCTAAGGGTGAACAAGAGCAATAATTTGGGGTGAACACATTGTACTGAGGAAATAGATTTGATGGTTTTAATGTGCAGCATAAGTAGAACCGTTTTTATTTAGAAGTAATCGATTTACTTTTTTCCCGACCTTTCTAACCTTGAATTTGTATGGGAAAGGGAATAGGATGCCCATAGACTTAAACACGAGTGCTGGAGCTGTGCACCAGAAATAATGTAGTCACACATTTCATTGATGAAAATATTAGGTCAGGCCATGTCTTTGATCTGCTATGGGTAGAAAGTGCAAATCTTTGAATCTTCAACGCAACATGAATCCCCTCTGCCTTGTCATTGAAAATATATGTCCAAGTCAACCCCAATTATCCCTCAACAACAAGTCTGATAGATCTATGCAGATCTATACATGGATGAAGCCATGCCATATCATGTTTTTAAACGGTACCAATTGATGTGGTAGCAGGGGCATTTTAATAGGGAGCTATTGCTGTATCTGTGCATTGAAGTACCAAGCCTTCAAAGAGTCACCAGGGGAGAACAAGCGTATTGACAGTGAGCAGAAGCTGAAGCAACCTACTTTGCCACCAAAAGTTTACAGTTTATTTAAAAATCATTTAAATGCAGGATTTATTTTGTAATAGTAATGGAAAATGAAGCAATCCCACAGATGAAATCATCTATTAGAAGGTACTCTTTCTCACTCTGATAATCTACACTAGCACCTTAAATTAACATTTCTGGAAAACTGAATGCACCATTAATCATTTCAAGATGAAAAATGAACACCAGTCTCATCAATATTATATTGCATCATGAAATCAAAAGCATTAATTTGTGTAATATTGATGTGTTAGTTAACATGGCTCAGTTAGTAGCACTCTTGCTTTTGAATCAGAAAGTTGTGGATTCTCACCTCATTTCTCAATTTTGAACTCACAAGAGTAGCGAGAGAATATAAGAACATAAGAATTAGGAGCAGGAGTAGGCCATTTGGCCCCTCGAGCCGGCCCCGCCATTCAATAAGATCATGGCTGATCTTCTAATCTAAATCCATTTACCCGCCTTATCTCCATATATCTTAATCCCTTTATCCACAAGAAATCTATCAATCTCAGTCTTGAATATGTTCAAGGACTGAGCATCTACAGCCCTTTGGGGTAGAGAATTCCATAAAGTCACTACCCTCTGAGTGAAGAAGTTATCTCTCAACTCAGTGCGAGAGCACTAATTGTGATAGGCCAACACCTGGCAATTCATCAATCAAAGAATTTTGCACACACTTTTCGCTCAGATTAAAGCTAAATTACATGGCAGTAGGTAGGAGGGATTGAAGGTTCGATCATACATTGATGTTTATGTTACATCTTTATAATGGGTAATGCTATTCTTACTTCTGTAACATTGCACACCTCCACTACTACCTATCCCCCACAGGCTGCCAACCTTTATTACATTCAAGTTGAACTATTCAAGCACTGGATTCCCCAGCTCCTCCTTGCAAAAGCTGGAGACCAGAATTCTTTAGCTCTTGTGCACTAGGCTTTGAATTCAAGATCCTCGTCCTCACTTTCAAGGCCATTCACGGCCTTGCCCGCCTATCTCTCCGACCTGCTGTCTGCCTATCAGACTGCCCGTCGCCTCCATTCAGCGGGCTATGGCCTGCTCCACATCCCCCATCCAAACTGCCCTACCATCGGCGGCCGGACTTTCAGCCTCTCTGCCCCCATACTCTGGAACCCCATCCCGCAATCCCTTCGCCTTGCTTCCTCCCTTTCCTCCTTTAAGGCCGGTCTCAAGACCTTCCTCTTCGACCGTGCCTTCTGCTTCCCTCCTAACTCTCCCCCCTCTCCTACTCTCCTTCCCCTCCCCACCTCCCCCCATCCGCTCAGGTGGAACTAAACCTAACACTAAACCTAACTGTTTAGTGCCTTGGGACATCCTTCCGACGTGAAAGGCGCTCTATAAGTATAATTTTGTTGTTGTTGTAGGCTCTGAGCCTATCACCTCCATCTTTGCATGAATCCCCTCTAGTACTTGAAAGAACAGCAATAACTCAATCCAGGTAAAACTAGCTCCGATCTTGGGACTGTGCGTCTAATGGCATTTCCTTATGGATACCTGAGAAAATCACATTACTTCATTCACTTCTAAAATCCTTATTCAGTGAAAAAGTATATGTATGGAGCGAAAGAAGGAACAAGATTAAGCAAACCTAATCAAAACCTCTCTACTGCATATTAGCTTGAATTAACTTTGAAAATACTTTCCCCCTAACATAAAAAAGAAATATATGAATCCATGCCTAGTGACATGGTATGTTTAAAGATAACATTTTTAAAATGTGACCTTTCATTCAATTCTATGAATTGATACAGAACCAGAGATGCATTATTATATGTGAATTAAGACTAAAAGGATGGGGCTTCCCAAGGGAAATCTAATTTACAAACTACTGTACCAACCCCAGTGAAGACACGTTATAAAGCACAGCACCCTCACGACTCTCCCTCCTTGATGATTTGAGCTATTCCCTAGTATGTGAAGAATAATGAATAAATAGAAATATTATGCATGAAATTTCAAGACGAAGAAGTAAAATCATGAGGTAGATTACAGATAAAAATTAAGATATCAAAGATTTAGACACTACAATGATTGTACAGTATGGAAACAAGCAATTCAGCCCAAACAGTCTGTGTTGGTATTTATACTCCACACAAGTCTTCACCCATTCTTTACTCTCTGGCATACTCTCTGGCATCTCTTCCCCTCTCCTCAGTTGCTAATTTCCTCTTGAACATATCTACACTATCTGATTCAACCAGTTTCAGTCAGGGAGTTCCACAAACTCATTATCCTCTCCATTAAGTAGTGTCTTACCAACCTGCCCACCCCCTCCGCTCAGCAGGCTCTGGCCTGCTCTATGTCTCCCGACGCATCTGCCCCACCATTGGCGGGCGAGCCTTTAGCCATTCTGCCCCCAACCTCTGGAACTCCATCCCGCAGTTCCTCCGCCTCGCCCCCTCCCTGGCCCCCTTCAAGTCCCACCTCAAAACTCCTCTTCGATGTTCCCACTGGCAACTCCTAATCCCCAGCCTCCCTCCCTACCCTGTCCCCAGCTCGGATCTGACACAGTGCTGTCCAGAGCCTTGAGACGTCTTCCTGATGTGAAGGTCGCTACACAAGTGTAATTTTGTTGTTGTTGTCTCTTAAATTGGCTTTTGGATTCCCTAGTCACCATCTTATATTTGTGTCCCTTGATTCCGGACTCTCCAACTAATCAACATAGCATGGTTATGTTAATCTTGTCAAACCATTTTATAATTTTAAACACCTCTGTATCATACTTCAGAAATCTCGTACTCCCAGTAAATTCAGCTGCAGTTTTACATCAGATGTATATTTAACAAATAATAATAAGCCTTGCATTTGATATTGCGCTGTTCACGTCTTCAAGATGTCTCAAAGCACTTCACAGAATATAATGTAAAGTTAATTGACTTTGTGGGTGAAACGAGACAGCCAATTGTGTACAGCAGTGTCCTACAAACAGTCATGGATTGAAATTACCAATTTATTCTTGTTTTTTTCTTGAGAGATTAATATCAGGAGTGTGGAGTACAGAAATTTGCCCAAGGTTATGCCCAGCCAGGAATCCAGAAACCAGATCTTTCGCTTGCAAGGCAAGTGCTCTAACCACTGAGCTATGGGACTCCACAATGTGGAGGCAACTTATGCTTGTATCAAGGCAACTGGTAGTTCAACATGCTTTCAATTTCTCATATTGCATCAAATGTGATGGATTCATAAGAATGCTGTATAAATTGACTGCTCACACTAATTTTCTGTTGTCTGACAAGAAGTTATTCATTTAAAATTCCACTTTAATCAACATTTGCTGATTACATGAACGCATATAGTCTATAGCATATACCATCTGTTTCCCTCCCATCAGGTGGTGGAAATATGTCCAGTATTCACTCATTTATAACCAGATTAATCTGCTATCCACAATTCTTCATGACTTTCAGCAATAGCACTTGTGTGAAGAAATACAAAGTCAAACCAACATTTAGAACCATAGAAATTTATGGTACAAAAAAGATCATTAAGCCCAACATGCTTGTGCTGTCTCATTTAAGAGAAATCCTTTTAATTCCATTTACCCAACATTTCCTCATATCCCTATAGCTTACTCCATTTTAGATAATTATCTAGTGCCCTTCTGAAGGCTAAACTGTATTGTGCCTGTATTGGTGTACCTGTATTGGTGGTTACCAATGTAGATGAAAACAAATCACACATCATGCCTCTGTTGGCATTGTTCTGTGTGAAAGTCACCAAACTAGTCCTATCGAGTATAAGAAAAGGCTTTCCCTATGAATTTTGTGTTCTTAAGAGCTTGTATTTTTAGCAACCAATCTTAGTAAAGATATATTAAGACTTGGAGGATGTCCAACAATGATTGTGATGAGAGGCTGGATAGATTTTGGTGATATTCTTTGGATCTGAGGAAGGACTAATCGGATTGAGGTGTCAATATCTTTCATTCAAAATAATGAAATCAATTGACAAGCAAGATCATGGGACAATTGTTCCCTCCAGTAGAAAAATCCCAAACATGGGACTTAATCTTTTAGCTAGGACAGTTAGACCTTAAAATAATTCTTCACACAAGTGCTATGAAAATATAGAACACACTATTATCAAAAGATGACTTTATAGGCAGAATCATTTATGATGTTTCAAAAGATAGATGAATAACTGGGAAATAAAAGAGACAGAGAATTTGTCTTAAAAGATCAACCATGATCTAATAAACTGGCTGAACAAGTTTGATGGGCTGGATGGCACCCTGTGTTCCTAAGATATGATAAAATCTTTCAAATATACAGTCAATTCACGTTACAGTATATTCTGCGAAGCGCTTTGAGAAGTCGATAAGATGTGAAAAGTGCTATATCAAATGCAAGGATTATTATTATTAAGGGGTGGGGGGGAAATATAAAAAAGTTTTAGAAACAGTAGATGTGAATGAAGCGCATTGTTGTGACTTGCTGATTCTTTTCCAGATTGACATTAAATAGCAAGCAGTAGATAAATGGGATTGATTAAAAGTCAGTGTTCTAAGGACTCTAGAGGATGTCAACTATGAGAATGAGATGCGCACTGTTTATACAGTCTATTCACTTTACAGTATATTCTGTGAAGCGCTTTGAGACGTCGATAAGATGTGAAAAGTGCTATATCAAATGCAAGGATTATTATTATTATTTATTATTATTATAACTACACTCTGAATTGCAGAAATTGCCACTACCATTAAATCATTTCAAAATTTATATTTTCTCAAAATGTGTAGGAAGTAGGAAGCCCGTTGAATTAAATGTTGGGACCTTTTTGTTTGCACCAACATCTGCCATTATATTTGCCAACAAATCTAATAGAATTTTTTGAAGAGGTGACTGCGAGGGTTGATGAGGGAAATGCGGTGGATGTTATTTACAAGGATTTCAAAAAGGCTTTTGACACAGTACCGCATAAGAGATTAATAAAAAAATTAGAGGCCCACAGTATTAAGGGGACAGTGGCAGTTTGGATTAAGAACTGGCTGAGTGACAGAAAGCAGAGGGTGGTGGTTAATGGGTGTTTCTCGAAATGGAAGGAGGTGTGCAGCAGTGTCCCCCAGGGATCGGTATTGGGACCACTGATCTTTCTAATATATATTAATGATCTAGACTTGGGCATAGAGAGCACTATTTCCAAGTTTGCAGATGATACAAAGTTAGGTAGGGTAGTAAATAGTGAGGAGGACTGTAACCAACTGCAAGCAGACATACACAGATTGGTGGAATGGGCTGACATGTGGCAGATGGATTTTAATGTGGTAAGTGTGAGGTGATACACTTAGGTAGGAAAAATGATAGGAGGCAATATAGACTTGGTAGCTCAATCTTAAGGGGGGTGAACGTACAGAGAGATCTGGGTGTTCAAGTAAGCGAATCATTAAAGGTAGCAGGGCAAGTAGATAAGGCAGTAAAAAAGGCATTTGGTGTACTGAGCTTTATTAGTAGGGGCATAGAGTATAAGAGTAGGGAGGTTATGGTTAATCTATACAAAACACTGGTTAGGCCTCAACTGGAGTACTGTGTCCAGTTCTGGGCACCTTATTTCAGGAAGGACATTAAGGCACTGGAAAGGGTGCAGAGGAGATTCACGAGAAAGATACCAGGAATGGGGAACTTTAGCTATGAGGACAGACTGGAGAAGTTAGGACTTTTCCCATTAGAGCAGAGAAGGTTACGCGGGGACCTGATAGAGGACTTCAAGATCATGAAAGGTTTCGACAGGCTAGATAGGGAAAAGCTGTTTCCGCTGGTAGGTGTGTCTGTGACCCGTGGTCACAGTCTTAAGATATCTACCAAAAGAAGCAGAGGGGAGGTTAGAATAATTTTTTTTACTCAGCGAGTTGTTCGAATTTTGAATGATCTGCCTGAAAGGGTAGTGAGGTCCAATTTGATAGCAGCTTTTAAGAGAGAACCAGATAGGTATCTGGGGAAGACGGGTTTGCAGGGTTATGGGGAGAAAGCTGGTGATTGGGGTTAATGAAAGTGACTTGCTCAGTCACAGAGCCGGCACAGACTTGATGGACCGAATGGCTTCCTTCTGTGCCGTAACATTCTATGATTCTATGATTATACAGCTGGTGGCCAGTGCAATCAACACTGTGAAGGATTAACTGATTGTGGCACAATCAATGCAGGTTTTTCTAGTGATAACCAAAAGAAGATTACTAGGAATTATGGCCAGTGCGTAGTATATGAATCAGCCCTACCATCTTTATAGTCCTTAAGTAGAACAAAAATACTACTGTTGTTGATGAGTGGATGCAGATAGAAAGCATCCGTTAAAACACAATTTTAACTTATGGAGAATACTTATTTTAAAAATAATTTCAGTTTGTTTCTCCCTCCCCTTCTTCCCCCCAACTCCCACTCCCCCACCCCCAACACACTTGCAGCCATACATTATTTCAGTGCCTTGCGATGTCCTCCCGACATGAACGTCATTTTATAAATGTAAGTTTTGATTGATTGATTGATTGATTGATTGATTACTGAATAATCAAAATACATTTCTCTAAGGAACAAAGAACTGTATACATCACCAAAGGGAATAAACATTGACAATCCCGCCCTCACTGAAACCTGGATCACTCCAGGCGACACCTTCATCCTGAATGAGGTCACATCACTCGTCTAAACCTTCCACCATAACCCACAACCTAACCATGGTGGTGTGGCTCTCATCTTCAGGTTCTCACTTTGCTTACCCCCTTATTCCTCTGGAACATTCCCCTCATTTAAACACCTCACCCTCTGCTATCCCTTCAACCTTTCCTTTGAAATTTTCCCCATTTATCACACCCAACTCAAAGTCCACCCAATCCCTCCCCCACCTTCCTCTCTTGACATGTTTACCCTTCTATCTTCCCTCTGCCTCTGTTCTGAAAGCCTCCTCATCTTAGCCAACTTCAACCTCCACTTCACCCCCTCTTGCTCTATCTTCGCTGACTTCTCCTTTCTCCTCTCCTAACCCCTCTCTCCACATCCACCGTGCCACCCGTATCTATTGCCACTCACTTTATCTGGTGATTACCCAGATCCTCAGTGTCTTGGACATGAATTTTTAGACAAAGCTATCTTGGACCACTACTTAACTCCTCCATCCCTCTTGATTGGAACCCATCAGCGCCTCCACACCTCAGGTGCTGACAGTATATGCATCCAAGGATGCACACTCCACCTCACTGAGCCAGCCTGGAACCTTAAGGTCTGGTTTGACCCTCAAATGTCCTTTCTACCCCAAATCCGTGCCATGACCTGCTCCACCTATTCGCCCACCTGTGCAACATTAGATGGCTCTGCCACTGCCTCTCCACTCAGGCCGAGAACCTCATCCATGCATTGTTACATCTTGGCTCAACTATGCCAACTCCCTGCTTGTCGGCCTTCCAAACTCTTCCCTCAACAAGCTGTAGATCATTCACTCTGTAGCTCATGTCCTCTCCCACACCAGGCCCCATAACTCTATCATCCCCAACCCCAGAAGGTGGAGTTAAAAATTCTCATTCTCACTTTCAAAGCTCTCCAAGGTCTTTCTCCTTCCTATCACTGTGATCGCCAAATCAACCTGTCCGCTGCCTTCGGTCAGCATTCCATGGCCAGCTCCATGTCCCTTGCCCGGCCCACACCACCAACGGTGATCAGCCATTCAGCTTCTTTGCCTCCAATGTTTGGAACTCTATCCCACAGTCCCTCCGCCTTGCATCCTCCCTTGCCTCTTTCAAGGTACATCTCAAGTGCACCTTTGGTTGCTGTTCTACCCCTACCCTCCCTGCTCTCCATCCCTCCTGATCCCAACCCCCTGCTTGGGTCCAAATCCCTGACTGTAAGCACCTTGTGACATCCTCCCAACATACAAATGTAATTTTGTTATTTTTATATCTTCGCACTGTGAACAATGGGAATTTGTTAAAAATGCAGTTCAGAATATCTTATTTGTAATATTTCATGGGAGAGTCCCAAATAAACCCATCTCATTGATGCTTGATGCTGGGGGGTGGGGGGGGTGGAGGGTGGAAGAGAGAGAGAGAGATGGAACGAGAACCTCAGACACCACGCACAAAAACATGCCCACCAAAGCCATATGTCATTACTGTAATGTATATATTTGTTGCGTTCAAATTAATGTATTCTGACTTCCTATAAAACTTTGTAATATGCTCAAAATCACTAATTATGCAGGGGGGTGGGGGGGAAGGAGGGGATAGCCATTTTTGGAAAACAAAATGCACACTGTTCATACAGGGAAAATAAATACAATTCCTAGCATTTACCACTGCACTAATGTTCCACTGTTAGGTTTCAACTACTATTTGTTAGCTACATTTTCTGAAAGAAGTGGTGATTAGCAAGTTAGCGTTTTCTCTAAAGTTGCCGAGGCTCTAATTTAGTAATCCTAAATCTTTTAATAGCTGTAGTATTCACTTCATTTGCTTTCTTCACAAGGGGAATGAGAAGGTGATGGGATTTATTTCTAGCTTCCACAAAGAACTGATCAACAAGAAAAAATGGCATCACAGTGCCAAACAGAAGGCATTTCTGGGTTTATTTCCTTTAACAGGGATGACTCCACCAATTTACATTGTTTGTGCACAAATATCACGATGCAGTGCTGATTTTCATCATGATAAAAAAAATAATAAAACTGTACTTGCATTTGATACAGCACCTTTCAGTGTCTTGATAAAGTCTCAAAGTGACATTTCAACAACATGGTAAGGCTCTGTATGTATCAAATGAAGGATTATTATTATAGGATAGATATAGTGCAAGAGTGTAGTGACTAATTTTGTAGGCAAACATGAAAATGAAGGAGATTGAAATGAAAGTGTCCACAATTATGTCCTAAAATTTAATAAGATTAAGGATAAGGTAATGATCACTTGAAAGAATACATTTTGTAAAATTGTGAGACAAAAATGTCATTGTAGAATGCCTTGTGTTTTTAATTATTGTGGGGCCATTATTCCTGCAATCAAATACACTGTTCTCTAAACAAGTCGAGCCGGATGGATAAACTGAATGTTGTACTGTTCTTTGTACTTTTACAGCATATTGATGAAAATGCATTCCTAATGGTGTAAATCCAGTGTGTTTACCGCATGGTCAGACAAGTTGCAGCAAAGGCTCCCTAAACACTGAACCACAATTAACTTAATTAAGGCTGAGAAATGCATTAGTTAGGCAATTATAAAAAAACATCCTTTTTTTAAAAAAGGTTAACCATTTCAGTACTGAAACATTTAGCTTTGAAACATGCAATTTTTTGATGCAGTGTTTGTAAAATAAAATGCAATTGGTGTAAATTTGTAAAAGAAATATCAAAGTCATTTGAAAAGTATCCAGAAATTCTTAGAATAACCATTTTGAATCTTGTTTTATTTTAGTTTGAAATATTAATCTCTCTTCATATTAAAGACTTAGACGACAAATAGACTGTACATCTACAGAAAAACTTTTTATCAAAGGCATTGTTATCTCTGAAGATAGTCAATTCACTTAGAGACAACATGACTGTACCTATGAACTAATAATGTACATTGAGATTTATCAATTATTGTTCCATTGTATTTATCCCTTTCCCGCAAAATATACAGTCACACCACTTTACAGTATACCCTGTGAAGTGTTTTGAGATATCTCAATGTCAAGTCTATATATCAAATGTAAGGATTAATATTATTACAGTAAAAGCCCGTTTATCTGGCAACCAACCAATCAACCGTAACTTCTGTTTAACCGGGCATCGCAAAAAAAAGGTCCGCATTCGATTACCCAGAATTTATTCGATTAACCGGAATTTATCCGAAAAAATGCATTGAAAAAAAACACTTTTTTGCGTTTTCGGCTGAATATCCAGCAGGCGCTTTAATCGGCATTGGCCAGGTCCCAAAGGTGCCGGATAAACGGGCTTTTACTGTATTTCCCTTCCCCAGGCAGATTCATTGCCTTGAGTGTAATGTAATAATAGTATAATAATTCTTTCATTGCTGTGATGGGAAAGGGAAAGAAAAACTATCATTATCATTGTGTATATGAATGTGCCACTCAGATGCAGAAATCTCTCTTCATACAAGACATACAAAATATCAAATAGTTTAAACAGAAATCCAGCAATGTAATCTATCTGTGGAATAACTCATTTCTATTTTAGAGCACACAAAGCCAGCTGAATTGTTTTCTAACAGTATCTCGGAACAAAAAGTGAGGGCATCACACATGTCCTGATGTGTAGTAGCCTCACTAAACAACAAATGGACCTGACTGGATAATAGACGAGTGTTGCAGTTGGGAGTCAACTGCACTTTGCCAGAATATTACTCTGTAATTGCCTCATTCGGTGAGATTGAATCAATTCTTTTGATTGTAATAACCCACAATGGATTCAAGAAACAAGATTATTGCCTCAAGATGGTTTTCCAGGTAAAATCTTCACAAATTGTTGACTCATAACACTGTAAATCAATAGTATAGAGTTACTTTAGATCGTAGGAAATTCAAAGGCATTTCTCGGTAAAAATCCCCTGAAAAAAATCAATTTCTCTACTCCAATTTTTCAAGAAGCAATTGTCGCTATTGTCAGAATAGATTCAGTTTGCATTGTTTGAAAGTGCATGCATGTTGGTGACACTTGCAACTCAAAGACATGAGTTTCCGATCCAGGAGTTGGTTAGAATCGGAAACAATGCAACTAAAAACAATTTTAAAAATGGTAGATTAATTGATAATTCCACAATGTATAGAATAGCAGGACCTCTACAGCAATTTGTGACTCCTGGTGGCCACCTTAGGATGTGGCATTGGGAGGGCTTGGATCCCCCTGAAAAGGGCGATTCTTTTCACTCAGCTCCCACTAACTCAGCAAGCCAAAGCCAAAACAGGTCCGGGCTGGACAAACAGCGAGAAACTTGCCACAGTACTTTTAATAGCAAGCTGTGCAGTTTTAGCAAGCTATGCAGCTGGTTAAATTCCATCAGTACTTCAACTCACAGTCTGGGGTCCTCAACCCTTGCCTCTTGCCAAGCTACAACTAATACACTTTAAGATTTAGTAAGCAGGGTCCATCCCTCTGGTTAGAGTAGTTCATTGCAGATATGGGAATTTCCATATGCAATAACAATCCTTGCATTTTGTGTAGCACCTTATCATGTTATCAAGACGCCTCAAAGCACTTCACATGATATCCTGTATCCAGAGAAATTCCTTTATTTGCAAACATAGGTTGACAGCATGAATGATTTACAACAGATAGAAGATTATTGGAAATATAGCTCTTTATGCATTTGAGTTAAAAATATATCTTTGAACTCACAATGAAGTGAAAATTATTCTCAAGTGAAACTGGACTTTCTCAATAAGGAATGTAAGTGGCATGCATGAAACTCAATCTGGTTTGCACACAATTAAGCATGGTGGTGTGTTTCCACATTTATCGGACACCCAATTAATCTAAAACAATTAATCTGGAACAGTAGGCACCTAGTTGGTTGTGAGTTACAAGACTGTAAATTAAGGGTTTCTTAAAATTTCAATAACAAGTCTTAAATTTCAAATCAATTATGTATCACATACAAGATTTATTTTTAAGGAATTTTGCATTTTTCTGCTTGATGCATGTGGTGACACAGATTAAAGCCAATTAACCTCAGGATTGTGAGGTGGGTATCAAAGTATTGTGAAGTATTTTGGGCAGAAGACCACTAGCAACAATACTTGAAATGTATAATTATACAACGCAGAAGTGAACAGTTAATACTGTTCTAAAAATGCGACAGTATGTTACAGTACATAAGACTGAAATATTTTCAGATTTATTGCTCACTTATAGAAATGATACATTTCAAGGTTAACTTCAAGGGTAAGACGATTCAACTTTAAGTACAAGTTACTAACTAACAACAACAACAACTTCGATTTATATAGCGCCCTCCACGCCAGAAGGCGTCTCAGAGCGCTTCACAGTAGCGGGTCCCAGGACCGAGCCAGGAGCAGGGGCAGGAAGGTGACCAAAAGCTCGGTCGAAGAGAAAGGTCTTCAAATGTGACCTGAAACTGGGAAGAGAGGGGGCGAGGCGAAGCGAGTGAGGAAGGGAGTTCCAGAGCCTCGGGGCGTAGTGGCTGAAGGCATGGCCGCCGAACATGAAGCGGAGGATTCGGGGGACATGGAGGAGGCCAGACCCAGAGGAACGAAGGTAGCGGGTGTTGGGTTGTGGGGAGAGAAGATCAGAGAGATAGGGGGGTGCAGAGGAGTGGAGGAATTTGAAAACAAGGGTGAGGATCTTGAAGTCGATCCTCTCTGGGATAGGGAGCCAGTGAAGTCTGGCAAGGATTGGGGTAATGGGGGAGCGAAGCTTAGAGCGGACGAGTATGCGGGCAGCAGAGTTCTGGATAAACTGGAATTTGTGGATTGTGGTGGAGGGGAGACCGACGAGGAGGGCGTTGCAGTAGTCCAACCGAGAGGTGACAAAGGCATGGACCAAGGTTTCGGCGGCTTTTAAGGTGAGGTATTGCCGGAGACGGGCGATCCGTCAGAGGTGGTAGAAGGCAGTGCTGGTGACGGACCGGATGTGGGGGAGGAAGGACAGTTGGGGGTCGAACCTGATACCAAGGTTGCGCACAGGTTCGGTGAGTTTTAGGGGCAGGCCGGGAAGGTGGAGGAGGTGAGAGCCGTGCGAATGGAGACGTTGACGAGAGCCAAGGAGTATGGCCTCCGTCTTGTCAACATTCAGCTGCAAGAAATTTGTGCTCATCCAGCCCCTGATGTCCTAAAGGCAGGCTGACAGAACATCGGGGGACTGGGGGTCACAAAGTGAAGTGGAGAGATAGAGTTAAAACCTCCTGCATCAGCATAGGATATTGTCCTGTACCAGCAACATTTAATCCAATTACCTGGAAGACGAATAATCAAAGACTCTCACCCCACACCAGCATTCTTCTAAATATAGCTTTTCAAACAAAATACTATTAATGGTTTATTTTATTTGATGAGACTGTATAAAATAGACATTAAGATAGGTCTAAGGGGATCTGGGTAGACTTTCTGTACATGCTATTCTTACATTTGTATGATAAAAGAAAGTGTTATGTTTAATTCTGTTACACATCGATTGTGCATTGGAGGTTGTTTATTTTGAATCTCCACTTGGTGCAATAGTTCTCGCTTTTCACTAACACAGAAGTTAGGACTCCTCTTTTAAGGAGCTTTTGAATCTGTAATTGCCCCAACTAAGAGTAGTCAGTGTGTTGAGTTACATGGGGACATTCGCATTTCGAAAGATGCAAGGGCAGTCTGGTTAAAATGAGAATGTTAAAATGAGGTGCTAATTGGAAAGACTGGACAAAAGGCATGGTCAATCACATTAAGCAGCTAACAGGAACACCCAACTCATAACAATATGGATAGCCTTGGGAGAAGATAAAGGAAGGGAGTAAATACACGTCTGGAGCCTTACATCCGGAACATCTTAGTTAGCACATGGGTTTGATCATCTTAACAGCATGAGAAACCGACATAGATGGTCAAACCAGGATGGTGCAAAAGGGCATAAAAATCGGTGTCCGAAACAAATGAGTTAGATGCACCTCTGAGTGAGTTAGATGCACCTCCAGAGCAGGCCTGAGGTGGACAAGAGAAAACAACAACAAAACGTCCAATCGATAGTATTGTTTGTTTGATTCCACCCCCACTTGCCCCCTGGCCATTCCCCCCCCCTCCCCCTCTTCTTCCCTCACTCCCTTTCCCCACTTTGTCTTCCCCCTTGTCCCCTTCTCTCCCTCTTGCCCCCCTTTTTCCCTGATTTTGCCCCCCAATCACCTTTCCCTACCTCTCTCCTTTGCCCCCCCTTTCTTTCCCCTCTTCCTCCCTGACCTTGGTCTACACCACCTTTCCCTCCCTCTCCCCCCTTGCCTCTTTTCCCCCTTTCTTCCCTGGCCCCATTTCTGCGGCTGTTTGTGGGACACTGCTATGCGCAATTTGGCTGCTGCGTTTCGCCCACAAATATACAGTCAATTCTCCTACTCTTCTTTGTCCTGCCCTGACGCCTCCCCCCCTGCTCTCGTCCCTACCTGACTGTACAGCGCCTTGGGACGTCCTCTCGACGTGAAAGGCGCTATATAAATGTAAGTTTTGATTGATTGATTGATATTAACCTATATTTATCTTTGAACTAATAATTTCCCACATGCAGTGAGAATCGATTCAATAAAAAAAATTGCTGGAATATAGAATAGGATTACAAAGGTGTTTCAAACTACAGTACAAAGTCAATCAGAATATATCTCAATGAGGTTAATAGCTTGATTGAAAAAAAATCACAACTGGGGGAAAGCTACAAATAAATTTGCATTGAACGCTGAAGATTATCTTTTCAAAAACAAGTTAATTCTTCGCTCCACTCATTTTATTGCATGCAATTACTTCATGAAATCACCCCACCCCCACAAGCTGAAGGCCATCTTCTATGCCGGGAGAGAAATAGTCTCAGAGAATTAGAAAACCTTAACTGTCGAGAAGTATGGATATTTTGTTAAGTAGATAGGTGGATGGAGGGAGATGCATAACGACCTTACAGATTGAGCATTCCATTTGTTTTTACCAGCTAGGTTTTGCTGGATCCAATGGAAAAATAAAAATGTCATTCAGTTGAAATAAACACAAAGATTATGATCGATGAGGTGCACTGTGCTCAGCTTTTACAAAAACATTTCATACCGCTTTACCTGAGAAAAAAACTGTTTTGCATCAAGATCTGTGTAAAAAATCTGCAACTCAAGCAGGTTTTTTTTGCTATAAAATCATAAGGATGTGAAAAGGGGTCACGTTCAGTAACTTCTCTGTTAAATTCAACTAGTTATCGGTTCAAAAACATAGCTCTTGAAGCATGCTCGAGGGACCTGATGCCAAGATTATTTTTAGCAAGCAACTCACCCTAGCAACAGCAGTGTTTTTTCTGGGAACCTGTATTGTGTAAGATCCTGGCTGTTGGCTGTCTGTTCCACTCCAATAATTGTGTATCCTTCGGTTTTCTTTTGCTGCAAATATTCAACCAACTGCGGAGGTTTCACCTGTAAATGAAGGAATTAAATACAATGAGAACACAAGAAACACAAATACAGTACTGTAGTTACACTGCAGTCTAATTTGCAACATTCTCCATTTTATGTTAATTCTCCTATTTCCTCAAACTATGTTGTCTGCTCTTCCCGGGATCTGCCAATGCTGCTCTGAACCTTCCTATTTATGAAATGAATAGAGTATTTCAAACTCTTCTCAAGGGTGATTAGGATGAAGAATTTGATCCAATCTTTCTTGAATACCTAGCCTACTGTCCTCCCATCACAGAATCAAGCTACAGTAAAACCTTGTTTATCTGGTACCCAACTAAATGGCATGCTCAACCAACCAGTATCTCCCAATACAATTCACCATTCCAGCAACCGGATCTCCTACCGTAGCCACCTGGAACACTCGCGATATGCGCACTTGTTAAATTTAACGAACGCTAGAATGCTTTTTTACTGATCATTTTACCGAGTGTGCTGGAATGCATAATTGGTAACTATCCATACAATGTTCTGTTACTATTTAGTCTATTATTAATATGGTATGTTTTAAAATAAGTTAAAAAAATGTGGGTGGATTTTCAGCAACTTGCCACTCGAATATCCAGCATATTTGATTAATTGGCAATGGTCAGGTCCCAAGAGTGCCGGATAATAAAGGTTTTACTGTATTTTTCCCCACAAATATACAGTCAATTCACTTTACAGTACAGTCCGTGCAGCACTTTGAGACATCTAGAAGAATTGAAAGGCGCTATATCAAATGCAAGGATTTAAAAAAAAATAAGTCCAACATCCTGACACCATACACCTTTCCTGGTAACCTGTTACAGACTGTAAAGGTGACATTGTAATTTGACATTTTTGCACACTCCTGGGAATGTATGTTGCTTAAGATTTTGTTTTTAAAATAACTGATGAAATAGAACTTACCTCTCCTATACAATTAGTGAGGCCAGGAAAACGACTGTGTGCATCCACTATAAGTCTGGCAAGGAACTGGCAGGTTTGAACTTTATAAATCATCTCAAGATGAGTAATTAAAGACCATAGGGGAGTGGACTTTCAAACATTTACTGATAAAAATCATTCAGAATTAGATTGATTTTTTTCTCTCCTATACATCACCATTAGTTCTTATGTCTTTGCCACCTTCATTTGTAATCCTGGAATACCTCACTATGTACGAGAAGGCTCCATTAGAGCAGCAATTCTCAGAGTACACTATTTGGGTTTATAAGGTTAGATTCTGTGCATACAAAGCAAACAACTGGCTGATCATTAGTTCTATTGTAAAACTGACTTACGTGGCTGAAAACATCAAGATAATATATTTTTTAAATTAATAACTATCCTTACATTTGATATAGCACCTAATCACATCATTGAGATGTCTCAAAGCGATCAAAGCATTTCATTGTGAAGTACACTGACTGTGAAGTCAATTTCCGTACAACAATGTCCCACAAACATGAAGGGATTGTTTGCCAGGACACCAGGAGAAAGTCCCATGGGAAAAAAAGTCAAACGACAAAGAAATCTAAACTCAAAGTTTTTCAGTTGTGCTGTACATTTAAATTCACTGGAATAGGGTGTATTTCACCCCATTTGTTGGCTTAGTTTACGTTTACCAGAGTATTCTGCTGAAATTAAATTGAAGGTGTCAGCCTAGCAAATTACGAATCACTCTTACCGCAGTCAGAAGATCATAGATTGAAGCCCCATGACAGAACACTGAACTCACAGTCTAGGCTAATACTCCAATACAATGCTGCATTGTGGGGGTGCTGTCCTTTAGATGATACGTTAAACCAAAGATTCAGTCACTACATCTTACAATATATGCTGTGAACATCTTGAGTCATTTCTATGACATAATAATGAATCATTTCAATTGCAAGTATTAACGTTTTAGAATTTATCCTACCCTCTCCCTTCCTCAGATACAAAACAAGGCAACAGAACATGTCCTTGACTGAATGTGCCTCCTCCAAAGAAAACAAACTGTTTGTTGAAAACAAACCAAGTTCATATTGTTGCATGTTCGATTGGAGTTTTCATGAAAAATCAATCCTAGAACAATAAATCCTATTTTTCTTCCAGATGCTGAGAACATATTTACAGCATTTTCCATTTTATTTCCAGGATTCGTGTCTTTTTTGTTTTTATAAGATTAATATCAGGAAGTTTGCCACTCTCCCTTTATAATTTCAAACATTTGCATAAAAATACCTTATTCGTTCAAAGTTTGAACGAATAAGGTGTTCTTCAGATTCTTATGAAGCTGTTCTTCAGTTTTACATAAAGTAATTTCTGAAGTTAAAATAATGTGTGTGTAATGTCAAAGAAGCAAGGGAGGAAGACGAGGAAAAGAGGAAAGAATATATAAAAATTTAATCTCACCTCCCTTCATTTGTTTTAACAACTATTTTAAAATCAGTGTCCTCGCATTACTGACCCACCTGCTGGGGAAATAGTTTCTCCTTGTTCACCTTATCGAATCTTCCTCATAATTTCGAATATCTCTATTAAATCTCCCTTAACCTTCTCTGCTACAAGGAGAATAATCCTATCTTCTCTAGTCTCTCCTCATAACTGAAGACCCTCATTCCTGGTACCATCCTAGTAAATCTCCATTGGACCCTCCCCAATTCCTTGACATCCTTCCTAAAGTGTGGTGCCCAGAACTGAACACAGTACTCCAACTGAGGCCTAGCCAGTGTTCACTCCCCCGCACCTATGCAAACTCCTAATCCACTACCACCCTGCCCTCTAACTCCACATGGCTGGCTCCAGCCTGCGTGACTTACCCCGCCATGCCCGACCACCCCACAATTGGCGTACAGGCCTTCAGCCATTCTGTCCCCACCCTCTGGAACTTCCTCCCTCAGTCCCTCTGCCTCGCTCCATCCCTCGCCTCCTTCAAAACACACCTCAAGGCCAACCTCTTTGACCATACTTTTGAATAATCTCCTTCCCCCCCACTTGCCCTCCCAATCCCTACCCCATAAAGTTAAATGTCTTTATATTTGTGGGCGAAATCTGGTGCCAATAGCGCACAACAATGTCCCACAAACAGTTGTGGATTTAAGTGACCAATTGTTTTTTTTTCTTGAGGGATTATTATCGGGCATGTGGAGTAAGGAAATCTGCCCACGGTTTTGTCCTACAGGGAATTGAACTCAGGTCACTCACTTGTGAGGTGAGTACTCTGATTACTGAGCTACAGGACTCCAACAAGACTTTTATTGTTTAAGAGCTAAATGGGACAACTACTTCACTGGAGAACCAATTCATAAAACTGCAACTGTAGAGCAAATGTAGGGCTGGCAAAACAAAACCATTATTGCATTTACAAAAAGATACTACTTTGATTTTTGAATCTCTAAAATGCTTGTTGTTTGATATTGTTGTAAAATGGTGTAAAAGGGTCATCCTCCTGCCAGAGTGTAAGTAAAGTCTAAAAGATTCAAGATGAGTAATCCAATTATGGATATGAATAAAGCCTGTAAGGCTACATGAGTACATAGCATGATTCTATTCATACATTATCTTAGTTCACACAAATTGATACAGAAACAAACCCAAACACAAAACATATTAAAACCAATACCTGCTGGGAAAATCTGATCAAGAAAAAAAGTTTAATGATGTGAAATAATTTTCCTATTATTTTAATATCACAATCATTACATCACATTGTAATATAATTTGCAAATGTGTTTCCAGAGAATACTCAAACCATATATATTCTAAATCTATATTGTAGAGCAATCGCCTAATGAGTACAAGCTGCCTTTACTGCACAGGAACACATCCACAAAGGAAGACAATACATCATAACAACAACAACAACAACATTACATCGGCTTTCACATCGGGAGGACATCACAAGGCGCTGGCCATTAAACCCATCTTTTTATCTTTATCTAATATTCATTGTAAGGAATGAAGAGAATACATTATTTAGGCTCGAGGGATGTGATTTAAAATGTTTCTATTGTGTTCGGGGCAATGATCATAACTCACTTGTGACTGTTGCGAGTTAATAGATCAATTAACTCTCATCATATAAATCATATCTGATGGATATTCTTCTATTGACACAATGCCAACAGACTCATTGGGTATTTTAAATAAACTAGCTAGTGGATTTATGCCGAGGAAACTAATGTAATTACTGCTGCTCTCAACAGCAACTGGATTTCAAACAAATTAAATTTCTAGAAAATAGTGTTACTCATTTAAGCCTGAATCTGTATTAACATTCATAATAACCTACAGGCTATTTATGGATACATCATACAAATATTCTAATATTAATGATTAATTTACAATTCGCAATCTTGTACATCTCAGCTTTAAAACCACAGACATATACAGCACAGAAAGAGACATTTCAGCATAACATGCCTGAGCTGACGGTCTGAAAGAACCATTCATTTAATTCCATGATCTTGCCTTTTCTTTGTACTGTACCATGTCATATTGGTTTCATTTCAGGTATTGACCTAATTTCCTGTTAAAAGCTAATATGAATTGACATGGATTTTGTCTCTACAATAGTTCAGGGTAGGGCATTCCATATCTATGTAAAACAAACTCTCCAAATCTCTCTTTACATAGGAAAACAGGAAGAGGAGAAGGTCATTCAGACCATCAAATTTGCTGTATCAGTTTAGATTTTTTAATCCAATGCATTTCCCTTTCACCATACATACCTCTTTAGAAGCTTACTGCACAAATATCTGTCCGTCTCTCTTTTAAACAAAACTATTGATTCTACGTCTACAGCTTTTTGGATCAGAGCATTCCAGAACTTCAAAATTCTGTATGTGTAGAAATACATCCTGACTTCAGTTCTAACCACTTGGCATATCATTTTAATGATATGCCTTTTATAATGGATCCCTTTTAATAAGGCGAAGAGTTATCCATTATCTAATCATGTCAATTCTCTTCATTATTTTAAATACCTCAATCGAGACATTCCTCATCGTTCCTCAACCTTCTCTGCTCCAAGGACTGTCGATCCTCTATTTGCTCCCTTTCACAAAGTTGTTTTCCGCTGGCAAGCACTTTACTATTCATCCCACAGAGAAAAGGTGAATGTAAGATTCACTCTAATTAATCAATCCATTAACCCAGTAGCAGAAAGCAAACTTGCTTTAAAAAAGGGGTAGTATATTATCCATCCATCCATCCATTTCCAAGTAATACTAGTGCTAAGACTGCAAAATACCAACCATCCCCTATGACTGACTGTGTGTCCTCAACCACCAGGGCAGGCTCGAGGGGCCAAATGGCCTACTACTGCCTCTTATTCTTATCTGGCAGAGGTTACCAAAAAGACAGAGAAGTTTTCTGACTCAAAGGGTATATGTGATCAGTGTTTAGACATGGTTCTGTTACCAAACTGACAAAAGCATTATTCAAATATATTTGGGCACAATTTTGAGATTGATTACAAGGAAGCATAGTTCCAAATTTGGAGAAATGCTATTCAAACAAAATTTGTCTGTTTGATAGTTCATATAGCTCCAAGCACTGTTCATGTATGCTTTTTAAACAATAATAATCGCTAAAATCAAAATAAAGTGCATATGGTCAGTCATAAGGGATGATTACTATTGTGCTACATAAAGAATAATACTGTACTTTGAATTTATTCTTAAATGACTACATGTTGCCTAACTGAAGATTTGGTTTATCCCTTTAAACCTTACGGAGGAGCACAACAAGTTTTGTATGCTACCACATGGGTAAAACATCAGTTAACCTTTTTATTTTGCAGTCTCTCATATAGTGGTGCCAGATTTTGAACTTTCGATTTAATTTACTAAATTTATGGATCCTCAAGTCAAATGAATAACTAAGTAACAATGAAGTATGAGTTCAAAGGAGTGATAGCAGTCTCACAATTTGCTCTTTAATAGCATTAAATAACTAACATTGAGGAACTTCAACTGAAAGTATCAGCCCCTGTCGAATGCAATAAGAAACAGGGAGTTTAAATGAATCTTTCCATTTCCTACTGCTGGATGCAATATTACTTTCCTTCAGGCAGGGTTAAAAGAAGCTGATTCATGAACGAGGGAACACAGAATCTTTACTCAATGTTGCATCTAAAGACCTGCAGTAATTTTCCAGTTTAGAATAAGGAAAGGGAACAACAGTTCAGATTTAATTAGTTTATAAAGAGTGTGGTGAATATGTAAAATAGACAATCATTGCAGGCAGATTGTACCAACCAATTTCAAGAAGGAATTAGGCAGTTATTTTGGTGAGAAAAACAATTGAGAGCTACGAGACAAATTATTTATTTATTAATGGTGCTTTCAGGTCCAGTTCATTACAAAGCAACTCTGGGCCAGATCAGATTATACCCAAAAATGCAGGGCTTTCATTTGCCGAACACTGCTAATTAGAGAAAGTTTGTCCGAGTAGTGGGTATTGGATAATGTGAGATCTGTGTTCGAATCCAGGCAGATCAGGACAAAATCTTGGGCAAGTTTCCTTACTCCACACGCCTAATAATAATCCCTTAAAAAAAACACAATAATAAAATTGGTCATTTCAATCCACAACTGTTTGTGGACCATTCAGCGTGGAGGGCACTATATAAATCCAAGTTGTTGTTGACACTGCTGTACGCAATTGGCTGCCGCGTTTCACCCACAAATAAAAAGTCAATTAACTTTACAGTATATTTTTGTGAAGCACTTAGCGTTTAGAAGATATGAAAAGCGCTATATCAAATGCAAGGATTATTCTTATATTTTGGAGTCCAATTCCTGAGCCAGGCGAACCGCTGTATTCTACAGCGCTGTACTCTACAGCGGGCACTACTGATAGCAGATCAGCTGACGCCTCAAAAGGTTTTGGAAGGGGCAGACCACCCAGCTCCTGGGTAAAGGGCAGTGGGAAGCTTGCCAAGTGGTACTTTCAATGGCAGGTTTTTATTTTTTTGCTGGTTAAACTCCAGGAGTCCCTAATACACACTCTGGGATCCCCAAGTCTTGTTTTGCCAAATGGTGTCAAATACTCTCTGGAATGAGATAATCAGATTGTGTCCCTCTGAGGAAAAAAATACCCATTCCTTTGAAAATATGGAAATTTCCGAGCATTAAGTGGTCCACATGGAACTCTGTTTGGATATTTGTAAGCATGGTGCATGTACCACCTCCAGTTGATAAAAACAAAAATATATTCAAATTGCCCAAAGGTTGATGACATCAAAAAACTTTTAACTGGCATTGAGAATGGAAGCTTTATCCACTTGATTGAAATATTGGTAATAGAGAAAGTTGATGATAAAAACTCTAATGTTTTCATTGACAAATGAAATTGTGGCCTAGATATGATCCTTATTTATATTGATCCACATCCATACTGTATAATGTTCCTTGCCCTTCCCTATCTGTAACAAACACATTTAGAAAAAGATGATAACCAATGTTAACAGCAAAACACAGGCATAATTGTTATCATCCATTCCACACAACTTGTCTCATTTTAAATTTTAGAATTGGGAAAAAAAACATAAACCAGACTTATTACTAAAATCTCTGTAGTTCCAGATCAGACAATTAACACATCCACCACATCAAAATGAACCATTAGCCCACTCACATTAATAAACATGACCAAACAGCTGCTCAGCATTCATGTCAGTTCAACAATTAAACTATCAAAACTTAGAAAATTAGCTCAATTTGAAACTGATCCAATAATATACACTCTATAATTATATAACAGGTTAGTGTACCCTGTTTATTTGCAATCCTATATCATTACATGGATAAAAATGTGTATCTCCACTTTAATTCTACTTTATGAGTGATCAAGTGATTCTCATGCTGTTCAAGGAACCTGGTGAAGTATGATTTATAACATACTGTATTCAATGCTTTACTATTTCCATGAGTTCTGTTAGGCTTAATGGAATGTACGAAGCACAGGTTTTAAAAAATAGAGTTGTGCAAACTTGATATACCATGTAAAATGGGTTTAAGGAGGGATTACCTGTGGAACTGCAGAGAACTGACTCTCAAAATGTGTGATGTTTCATGTACCATTGCCAAGAAGTACACTATGTATACCTCAGAGAGCTATCTTGAAAGAGCCTCCAGAGTCTAAAGATGTGCTGTGAAGAACCTAAATTAAGCACAAAATCTGAACCTAAAGATCACAGATAAAGTAAAGTGTATTCCATGCCTAGAAACATAAATACTATAAATACCTGTACTTATTATATGCAATTAAATAGAAGCAAATGTCTATAACACATGACTAAGTAGTCTATTCCTTACCATGTAAAAAGTGGATTATTTTAAGATAGGGTTACCCAATGTTTTAGCCACTTGCCACATGTGACTAATTAGTAAATTTAAAAAATGAGTAATAAGCACATGCAGTCATTGGGCAGATTATCACAATATTCATATTCGCAGAGCGAATGTATGTGTATTTTGATCTTTGTGTGTATGTTGGTTAAATGGTGAGATGAAAAGTAATTTGGGATTGTTATGTGTGCTTTTTAGTTATCTGCTAAAATTATATACAGCACAGCTGGATCTGGCGCATCTCATGAACAAGAATAAAGACTCGTCCCTGGTCTCCATCTAGAATGTGGTTGAGGGGTTGCTTGCCCTTTGCCATGTTATGCCCTGTTGGAGCTGCTCATTATTAGCTGGGCTTGCTTCCTTTTAATTTAATAATAATACTAATCCTTGCATTTGATATAGCGCCTTATCATTTCTTCAAGATGTCTCACAGCGCTTCATAGAATATGCTGTAAAGCAAATTGACTACATTGCTGGCGAATTGCAGCAGCCAATTGCACATACAAAAAAACAAGTCTGGTGCAGTTATTCCGATGGAATAACTCCCCTCTCCATATAATAATGCTCACTCTAGTTACAGATGAAAGGAAAAACAGCCTGAAAGCACATCGCAGAATACACTGTAAAGTGTTTTGACTGTATATTTTGTGGGCGAAACAAGGCAGAAAATTGCGCATAGCAGCATCCCCACAAACAATAACAGCCAACAACAACAACAACACATTACATTTATAGAGCGTCTTTCACGTCGGGAGGACGTCCCAAGGCGCTGCACAGGAGGCGTGTGACCCGAGCTGAGAGGGGAGTGTTTGGGAAGGGGTGAAACACGAAGGGGAGGTCGAAGAGTTCGGGGTGGAACAAAAGGCACGATCGAAGAGGAAAGTCTTCAAACCAGCCTTGAAAGAGGAAAGGGAAGAAACAAAATGGAGGGATTGAGGGATGACATTCCATAGGGTGGGAGCGGAGAAACTGAAGGCCCGGCCTCCGATGGTGGGGCGGTTCGGGCGGGGGGCTTGGAGCAGGCCAAGTCCTGTTGAACGGAGGGTCCGGGTGGGCTTGTAGGGGGAAAGTAGATCGGTTAAATAGGGCGGGGCAAGGCCGTATAAGGCCTTGTAGGTGAGGACGAGGATCTTGAACTCGATCCTCTGGAGAATGGGGAGCCAATGGAGACGAGCGAGGGTGGGGGTTATGTGGTCGCGGAGGCGGGTGCGGGATAGTACACGGGCTGCAGAGTTTTGGATGACCTGCAGCATGTGAATGGAGGAACTGGGGAGGCCGACGAGGAGAGTTTCCGTAGTCCAGCCGTGAGGTGATGTATGCGTGCACGAGTGTTTCGGCAGCGTGGGGGTAAGATAGTTATGGAGCCTAGCAATGTTGCGCAGGTGGAAATAAGCGGTGCCGGTCAAGGCGCGGATGTGGGGGAGGAAGGAAAGTTTTTGATCGAACATGATGCCGAGGTTCCTGATTGGTTTTGTGAGGTGGAGAGTGCAGCCTTGGATGTTGAGGCTGGCAGCGCCCGATGTGCGGAGGCGCTGGCTTGAGCCAATCAGGAGGGCCTCGGTCTTACTCACGTTCAATTGCAAAAAGTTGTCCCTCGTCCAGGACTCGATGTCGGACAGACATGCTGTCAGAACATCGATGGTCTGGGGGTTGAGGGATGAGGCAGAAAGGCACAACTGGGTGTCGTCCGCATACATGTGGAAATTTACCCCATGTTTGTGGATGACATCGCCCAGAGGGAGCGTGTAAAGGGTGAAAAGGAGGGGGCCGAAAACTGAGCCCTGAGGGACGCCGTGAGAAACTGTGCGGGGGTTTGAAGAAAAACCGTTGGAAGAAACAAAATTTAAACGGTGGGTCAGATAGGAATGGAACCAGTCAAGGACTGTGCCTTGAAGGTTGAGGTGGGAGGAAAGACGTTGAAGGAGGATGGTGTGATCGACTGTGTCGAACGCAGCAGACAGGTCAAGGAGGACGAGGAGGCAGAGGGAGCCCTGGTCACAGGCGGTTAGGATGTCATTTGTAACCTTAACCAGGGCAGTTTCTGTGCTATGAATTGGGCGGAAACCTGATTGGTTCAAAAAGTGAGTGAGTTGAAAGGAAAGAGCGGAGCTGGGAGGCAACCACTCTTTCAAGGACCTTGGATAAAAACGGGAGGTTGGAGATGGGTCGATAACTTGATGGTTGCGACGCATCAAGGGAGGGTTTCTTCAGGATAGGGGTGATGGTGGCTGTTTTAAGGGAGGTAGGGACAGTGCCTGAGGAGAGGGAAAGTTTAATGGTGTCAGAAATGAGCGGGGCTAACAAATGGAGCTGGGTGCGGAGGAGGGGGGTGGGGATGGGGTCCAATGAGCACGTGGTGGGTTTCATGGAGGCCACAACAAAATTACTTGTATACACAGTCGTGGATTCAGATGAACAATTTTTTTTTTTAGGGATTATTATCAGGCGTTTGGGTTTAAAGATGGTGGTATTGCTATCACACATTTCAGAGCACACCTGCTCTGTACTCAGGAGGGCATTTCTATAATTACTAAAGGCTTAACTCCTAAAAATCTTAATCCCATTTACATATCAGTTTTTGTTACAGAACATGCATGGTAAAAGAAATGGCTGCCTATAGATTGTTTAGTTCACTATTATTTTAAATGGAATTAATTATAGAAGGACGTGCAAGTTATTGTTATATTTCTATTCTATTCTCTTGGCCACCAATCCTCCAAATAAAATTGGTTATTCACCCATGTTGATTTGTTTGCTTTGTGCAAATTGGCTATTGCTTTCACCCACAAAACACACAGTGCTTCGGGATGACCTCCTGACATGAAAAGTGCCATGCCAAATGTAAAAATTATTATTATTATTGTTATCTTTGCCAGTTTCCTGATCCAGACCTAGCAAGTACTCTGCCACATTTCATCAGTTAATATATTATTTCAATTGCCACAAGGGCACTGAAAATGATAAGTAACAAATTGCTAAATATTACTTTATTAGAGATGTGAATTTATGAATAAAAATGGCAAATGCCAGTCGCTGGAGCTTTCATAATTAAACATTTTCTTATTTACATATTTAAAACAGATTACTGATCACAATTATAAACAGCTCCTACAATTGCTTTTGGGGAACATAAAATCCAAATAATTTTATATTTATGTATTTTTCATTCTGAACTAAAAATGAAATGCAAGTGGTATAAAACAGCAGTATATTAATACATTTCAGATAGAATTATGGTTGCTGAGTATTATAATCCTTAATTTTTTAATAAGGTTTGAATGCCCAGGTTTTACTATTCATCTAAAAAGAGATTCCCTGTGTGCTGTTCATTTTTATTGATAAACTACAACAGTAAACAGAAAATTAAGACATTTGGAAGGCTATTAGTTTTGCTACATTTTTACCGAAATTAGTTAAATTACTTGACTCCTAGCACCACTATTCTTATTTGTGGACTGCAACAATTTTGCAATTACTTTCTCTGTCCAATGCATTATCCGTTTTTAAAAAGTTATCGCAAGCAAAAACCCCAATAGAGATATATTCACCCATCTGTCAGATGATATTGTATTGGTCTCTGTTTTAATTTGTATATTTTTAGGAAGCCAAGAATAGAATCAAAACTAATTATGGTTACACAAAAATACTGCCTAAAAGGTCAGAATTGCACACAGGGAAATTATGTAATTAAAACACTAGTCATAATACAATTAAAAGGTCACATTAGGCTAGTTTTTAAAAGATCTCCTGAGGGGTACTGTGGAGATTGCAGAATGTAAATTAGTATCACCGATTACTGTCATCGAGTAATCACCATTAGCCGCCCACCCCCCCACTACTGCAAGGCCCAGCTCTAGATCCAGATCAATGTGACCCATTTCTGTCAGATCACACTTTGCTTGTCCACTATGTATTAAAACAGCCCCAAGTTGGGGGTGTCTTAATTGATGAGAGAAGGATTTAAAGGATATCTTCAAATGTTAGATGACAGCTTCATTAGAGCCTATGAATCACCTCAGTTGTAATTCCACCTTGAAGAGGTAAACAATACTTGTGTAACAGTGGTAAAACGAGTTCTTCCAGTTTAAGCTAGTTTATATGGCTGAAGCTAGGTGATTAAATCCACCCCCAAACACTTTGCATTTTGATTTGCGGTCCAAACAGACAAAAACTGAATTAAATACCTACCTCAATGACTGGTATCCACTGTTCTGCAGACACACTAAGAGCCTGAAACTGTTTGTCATTCACACAGTGCATGTTGTTCACAACTAATATGGAGGCTCCAAATATTTCACTTGTCCGACATAAACCTGGAAATAAACACATAGTAATTATTGTCTTATAAAATAGTGAATGACTGGACTGGAAAGAAAGTTCCGATCATTCTTGCTCACCTTCTAGTGGCCAGCGCAAGTATGTCAGTTGCAGAGCCCTGGTAATAATATTTTTTTACATAAGCCTTGCCTTTTGCATTTCATGTCAGGCAGATATCTCAAAGTGGTTTAGAGGATATATTGCATAATAAAGCAACTGCATTTTGCAGGTGACCATAACAGGCAATTTGCACATAGCAATGTTCAGCCAGCAATTATTTTGTGTTCCTGGAGGCAGTAAGCATGCAGGCCTGGGAAATAATCCTTGAAAACAAATTCTTCTTTCTCATTGTTCAATAAAAAAGTTCCATAAAAACAAATGGTAGAGATAAAATTACACAATGTATGTTGCAATCAATTAAAGCAGAAAATGCCGGAAGAGCAAAAGAAGTTGATCGGCATTTGAAAGAGAAAAAAGACTATCACTTCAGATATGACCCTTCATCAGATTCTTAATTCTGCTGAAAGTTCAGACTGAAAACTCTCACTTTTCTTTTCAGTTACCAAGTGATAAGTTCTGCATATCAAAACTTTTTTTGTTTTATTTGAGATTTAATGATATTGTAATTGTGTTTTAGAAATGTCATTTTTACACAACTTTAATGATAAATGATTATTGATAAAGATGAAAGACAGCCAGTGGAGGAAGTGGAGAATGCAAACGTGCACAATTCATGATACTCTAGTGGTTGGCTTAGAGCTGAGGGAGTTTCAGTATGCATCCAACCTATGCACTAGAAACTTGGTGCTTAAAACTGATTTTAGTGCCTGAAATAATATGTTCCATTCACTATTTAGCAAATGCTAAGCACAAAAACTGTCCATTCTTTAACTTCTTTAATTCACAAAATCAAACCCGAGATCTGCATCTGAAACTTACTTTGAGAAATTCAGCTGCAGCACATCCGATATTTGTTATTTTAAAATTCTTTTGCAAATCCTGCAAATTATTTCAACTGCACTTTTAGTCATTTTTCCCTTACCACATCCCTGATTCCCACCACCAGCCCAGATGCAAAGCCAATATTGTTAAGCACCTTGGGCCATTCTCCTACTGTGAAAGGCAGTATAAGAATGTAAATTTGTGTTGTAATTATTTCCTACTGCTGACCTGGTCATGTTGCGGATCCCATTCAGAATGCATTGCTGAATTACCCATTAGCATCTCGTAAAAAAAACTTTTTCTTTCACAATATTTTTAACATGTTTATTTTTACTGATTTTATTCATTTATATCTAATACTGTATATATACAGTGATTCTAAAAAAAACTGGATTACAAATATGACAACTTTCATTAAAGATAAGATAGCATTCTCTATGTGCATCTGAGGAGTCCTGCCACTTGAAGGAAAAGATCTGATGAATACCAACTGTTGGAAATATAACCATTCACAAAATAAATCTGGAAGCAATCTCCTTTCAATATGATCCTTGTTGCTGGAATCCGCTCATTTCATCAAAGAGGATTTGCTGGATAATTGTCTTTACAGTATCTGGATGCACTACTCAAATTAGTGCAGAATTCTTTATTGTCTTTTCTTGGTTTGGAAAGGGAACCTCAAACATTCAATGATACTGGCTGATATGGAAAGGTCTGCCAGTCATCATCTCAAGAATATCATTTAAATATGGTAATAATATGATCCAAAATATCATAACTGGGAGGTTCAGAATGGAGATTACGAGAAACATTTTTTGACACAGAGTAGTGGGAGTGTGGCCAAAGTCAGTTGATGGGGTGGCAACCATGTCAATATTTAAAAAGAGACTGGGCACATGGTTGAGGGAAAATAAAGTTGAGGGATATGTGAAAGGAACAGAGTATGAGCCTTGGGGTAAGAATCTAGGTTGGGCACTTGTGTGGAATAAAAGTCCACTGGTTGAATAGTCCATCTCTGAATTGTACTATCTTTAATCCCAAAAATATTTCTTTAAAACCTTCTGACCATAAGGCTTGATGTTCTGTTCTTCTTTTAAAGAATGAAAATATGATGGCAAATTGTACACAGCCGTATCCCACAGTCATGAAGAGATTGACTAATTTTATCTGGGGAATTATTGGCCAGAGCAACAGGTGAAACTCCTTTCCCTTTTTAAGTTGTGCCATAGAATCTTTAACACCCAACTGAACAGGCAGATGGGACTTCATTTTAAAGTATCATCAAAGAATGACACCTCCAGCAATGGAGTACTTGCCCAGCATTATATTAGAGCGTCAACCAAGACTGAGTCCAAAGTCCTGTAGTTGCTCTTCACTGTACCTTCCTAACACTAAAATATCTTTATTGTAAAGTAGCAATCAGAATTGTAAGTAGTTCTCCAAATGGTAGTCAGATCAGTGCCCTGTATCAATTCAGTTTCATTTCTATGACTTAGGGTGCTCTATCCCTTCTGTTTTATATCCCCAGGATCTTGTTCATTCTCTTTACTGTCACCTCTTATTGTTCTGATGGTTTCAATGGTCCATCCACTGGTAAAAGCAAAGCTATTTTCTGTAGACTTGTACGACTTAGTTTATACTCCAGTTTCACAAATTCAGCCAGTCACTTGTCTGCAATTCCTGGGTAATCTTTCTGCTCCTTAGAAAGTTTAAAGTGGGATATAAGAAAATCTGCTCTTCCTCTGCAGTGAAGTACTATGTTAATATGTAATTGGAAGAAGGAATTAAAAAAAAATTTGAGCATTTCTATATGTATTTATTCTCTCCTGCTTGATGAGAATGCTCAAATTGCCTGACCAACTGTTTGTTAACACCTCTGCAATATATCACTGCCCTGAGCATCTTCCAGAAACATCTCCCTGGGGAATTCTTCCTAACAATATCAGAGATATTTTATTTATAAATCCATATAATAACTTGAGGTATTTATAATTGCTACTAGTATCTCCTGCTTAATTCCCATCAATTAGGATATTAAACTAAAAATACATCTCTCCTTGGATATGAACATTCATCGCAAAATTTACAGTATTAGGTTTGGGATCTTAAATGTGAGCAAGCAAGAAACTTTTGCACACCATCTGAAATCATTCCTGACTCAAATTAGTGAGGCGGGCAGTAGTTATGTATTTTGCTGCTATAAATTCAGAACCTGGAGTTCATAAACGTCACAAGCAATAATAATGTATTTTGCCCTCATTGGAACTCATCCCTGCAATTGTTCAATTCCAGCCTTCTTCTATTCCTTCAATGAGTCGAATGTCTTGGCCTTAAGCACCAAGGGAGGCATGCCATGTTCAGTCATTTAGAATAAACAGAACTCACTAAGAATGTGAATTTCATTTGTTCCAAATAGACTACATTTGATGTGTTTATAGTTGCCAATTAGAGCTGAATTGCCCAAGAATTTGCTTGGCTGCTTCAACTCTCATTTGAGCATAAACAAGGTTAGAAATGCACTTGCGTTATTGGTCAGCATTCTGTCTATATTCATTGAAATAATTTCCCTCGGCATTAAAATATTTTAACTGCAACCAATGTCATCTTAACCTTTATTTAATAGCCCAACTTACATCAGATTAATGCTCTTGTCACTGCAAGTGTTACGTATCGTATCTCATTGAAGCCTAATGCTTGAAAAAAGGTGGATGTCATACTTTCTCCCAAATAGTCATAATGAACCTTGATGAATCGTTTGTAAGTTATGTATTTAATAAAGCTGTGGAGGAAACATTACAAGCACTAGTTGTTTGTACAAGTCTTTAATTCAGCCATCAGTACTGACCAATGAAAAGATACTGGCACCGACCCAAGTATGAACCAAAGAATGTAAGATTAAACAATAAATAAGACTAAACCAACAAAGGAATGTTAAGGAAATATACAATAAACTTTTGTGAAAGCTTGAAGGCTGTTCAAAAGACAATACTGAAGCATAGATTAACCAAGGATAATACTGAATTGTTAATCCTGAGTGCAGCAGTCAAATTAATTAGTGCAGTAAAGGGAGAAAAATAGGTGATATGTGGAGACTTTATATACACTGGGATAAGGAACGGAGGAAATCATGGCTTACAATCTATAATGCAAACCTCGTAAATCATCAACAATCTATAATGCAAACCTCGTAAATCATCATTATCCCAGTGATTTTTCTCCCCCTCCCCTCCAATTTGGAAGACAAACTAGTCAATTGATGAGGCTGAATGATTGAGAAAGAACATAATTTCTTTGTACTTTGGAGATTAGCTAAAATCTCAATAAAATGGTGTGTAAAAAATATATATTTTCAGGTCAACAGTGAGGAAGAGAAAACAATTAAAACCAAACACACTGCAGCAGCAAAATTACCAAACACTTCTAACCAAATTCATAATCTATGAATCTATGAAATTGTCAGGGATCTGACAGATACACCAAGAACAATTTACATTTAGAAAGCACCTTTCCCATCAGGAAGTGTCTTTAAGCAATTCTTCAACTAACTGGGCACTTGTGCTTGCTCATGGTGGTGGTGGTTAAACAAGTGACTGAAAATGCATCAAAAAAACAGGAGAAAGGTGGATGATGTTGGCGAAGGGGAGCTTGGGCAATGGATGCTGGGTCGCAGGAGAGGTGTGCAAATGGGGTCAAGGGAGCAGGGGGTAGTATCGTATTCATCTAAGGCTCATAGTTCTACTAACTGAGCTAGACAATTACAATTTACATTTACATTTATTTGATGAATTTTATATTAATGACTCAAAACATTCAAAAACTGCTGGCTGGGCAATTGAGTTGTGGCTGAGAACCAAAGGGACAGTGAGGGAAAGATCACCAAAAACCTAAGAGGTATGTAATTCCAGATGAAGGCAAGATCAGCAGACACAGCATTCCAATGTGGTTTTACCTTGAAATCACATTTGGTAATTGTTCCATGATACCAATGAAAGTGCACTTAAATGTAGTTAAGCTAAAGGGTGATGAAGGATAGGATACTAATACTCAATCTGAGTCATAACTAAGAGGCGCAACCGCCCCCACTTGAACAAGTAAGAAATGGACAAAGATTCAAGAAGAGAATCCACCAATTACTCCAGTATAAACATTATGTTGCTATCGTAAAAAAAAGTGGCTTTTCTTTCTTCTTACCTCCCAGATTAGTTGGTTTATCAATAAGTGAAGCCACTACAATCAGACTACTACTGCCAGTAGAGGATTTTCCAAGCTTTGTGGCTCTTTCTTGGTAGATCAGTTCCAGATCTTGGTCTGGTATGCTGTTCCTCCATGGTATTATCTTCTTTTGTACATCAGTCCACTCAGCATCTAGATCTGCTTCAGATAGGCTATAACCTGTAAAATGGGTGCATCAATGAAGTCAGATATGCAATAAATGTCCACTACAAGATTAGATGTCCCAAAGTAGGCAAAGAGCTTACCTATTTATTTGTTCTCAGCGTCAGTTATTAAGTTCAGAAAATCTGGTATAGATTTGTTTTTGGTTTAACTCTACATAAACATTTTTTCTATAGCCAATTGCTGGCAGTTGATGGCAACAAATAATTAGAGAACTGCCAGAGAGCAGAATTTAACAGTAATCGTGGAGGTCCAAATATCCCAACCTCCCCAGTTAAACTGTACTAATAATAACAACACATTAATAATAATAAACCGTATTAAATCCACAGTATGTGAATAACAAGCAAGTGAGAAAAAATCTGTACATTAGAAATCACAAGATTACTGAAGTGCCTTTAACTAATAATCGCACATTGGGTATTAATTGAATTCCACACACTATCTTATTGAAGAACTTTTTGACTAGATACCTCGAGGAGATCATTATTATTCCCTTTTAAGCAAAGATCTTTTAACAAAAGAACATTTCGAAGATGGAATGACATGATTGGTTTCACCCATTGTTTTTGTTGCACTTTTTAAAACAGACTACCAAGTAATCCTAAAGTTAATTCCAATTAATTTTAATTGATTGATGATGCTGAGACACACATTAATATTAGCTAGAATTCTTTGCAGCCATGACAGATTTAACAAGGGGCACTGGTGGTGGGGTTTTCATTTAAAATGAGACGAATGGATTATGGATAACCAGGAGACATTTTGAGGCTTTAATCAAAGACTTCAGGTGGCAACATTACCTACGATAGTAGTGATCAAATCTCTTGGTAATATTCCTGATCTGGGATGCTTTTGAATTTTTTTTAAAAAAAACATACACTAGGGTTGGTTGGAAAATTTGATTGAATTTCTGGTTAGTTGCTAATTGCATTGAAAGAAATTCCCCTGGAAACTGACAGCTAAGACACTCTGTAATTATTGAGCAATCATGTCCTCACATGAGGATTAATGTTTGTGATGTAATCACTAAGTTTGAGTGACAATCTGTAGTTCTTTATCAGTTATCAAGTCTCTATACTATGGATAGGAATGCTAATTTTATAAATCACACATGACTTCAACTGGTCAGACATGCCAAATGAAAGATGAGGAGAATGTGATATCTTCATCTACTCTATAAAATTGAAAAGCTGCTTTCAGTTAATAGATGAGAAAGATATTTAAATTATTTTGGTTGGTCTTACCGAAATGGCTAACTAGGACTAATGGAGTACTACATTCAATTCACTTTATAGTAGGCTCTGAAGTTCTTTGAGATGTCTCGAAGATGGGGTAAGGCTCTATTTCGAAAAGGCAAGGATTATTACTATTATTACATACACAAGTCTGTATTGAAACCATTTAACTCAGAGTACATGAAGATGGTCAATGATAATAAACTGTATAATTAGGCTTAAACAAAATCCAAAAAACTGCAAATGCTGGGAATCTGAAAGAAAAACAGAAATCGCTGGGAACACTCAGCAGGTCAGGCAGCATCTACGGAGAAAGGAAAGTGAGTCCAAGTTTCAGATCCATGCACAATCAGGTCTAACAAAAGGTCATGGACCCGAATTCAATTGATAAAATTGTTAAATATCAATATTCACTGTTTTTAGCCATGTTCCACAAACTGATACAAATACATTTTTATTGATACAAGTTCAAATATTTATATTGAAATTGAGAGAAAAGTGAATTGAAATATAGCTGGTGCATTGGAATCAGCATGTAGTAGGGTCGAAGATGAACAAAGGAGAGAAAACTCTTAAAAATACAGTGAGTGATACCAAGATGCGTCTAAAACTCTTGCTTTTTTGAAAGTGTTGAAATCAAGTGTTGATTTCTCTGTTTTATATCCTCCAATTGTGAAAACAATTGTCAAAATAAATCTGTAAACATTTGTTTGAAAATGATCGACAAAATACACACTGAAAAAAAATAGATTTCCACCAATATATAGTACATCTATAGTATAGATGGAATGTATTTATTCCATTTCCCACACAAGTTACAGTGAAACAATAAGGCTTTGCTCATCATGTGACATGAATTAAAAGTTCTATTGAATCCTGACTTGAAACAACGATTAGCATCCACAAAGTGCAAGTGTACAGTCTAAACTGAATTATTTGGGAAATGAGAAAAAAATGGCCAATTAAATGAAATCACCAATCTTTCTTTTCATTCCTCCTGCCCCAAACCAGATACTTGAGAATAATACATAGTAGGCTCCAAATTAGGAGGGGAAAAGTAAGGAGTCCAAATAGAGGAAAACTAGCATACAGAATATCTGGGTATTTTCACCATTACCATGGATATTAAGGGTGGAGATTTAGATTTCAGACCCTTGACCAACTGTAAATTTGTCATTTCTTTTCAACCTCAAGCATGCTCAATTAAATCAACAGGATACTGTACTAACCTAATCTCCCAAGACTTGCCATTATGCTCCAGTGACTCTCAATACTCCTAAGAACAGGCTCAGCTGGAATTCTGCATCAATGTGTTTCAACTATTCACTTAGGGTATCTGTGCTATTACATTTGGGAATTAAAGAGTTTATTTAGGTCACTCAGTAAACATAATAATCTAGTGTAGTTCACAATGGAAGGTAAAAATGAAAATGTACTTAGGGTTCTTACTACCTGATTGTTGCTTTTACAAAAACTATTGCAGTTCAATGGGTATTTTTAAAATTAAACTTCCAGTTGAAAACCCCGGCTAAGGTTTTGAACCTTTTCTAACAAGTTACAGATTACTTTATGGAATATGATCCCTAAATGATTTCATGAAAGTAACAGTTGTGATGGAATTACAGAGCCTGGTACAAAATAATAAAGTTATTGAGTTAGTGAAAGGTTGAACTGAGAATGTATTTCCCTGGAAAATACCTAATTTATTCTATGCAATAATAATCCTTACATTTGATTTTCACATCAGAAGGATGTCTCAAAGTATGCCTCAAAGCAGATCAGAGGATTTACTATAATGTGCATGAAATATTTTGTAGATGTAGGATTTCATGAGGTTTCACCTTCAATTGTATCTAAATTAGAATATACAATCTTTTAAAATACTAATTCTGAGCACAGTAATTTCAATGGACTGTAAACCTGATTGAATGTGATGCCATTTTCAGTATTTGTTAAAGAAAACCTTTAGAACATCTCTCCACTCAGATTGAAAAGATCCTAAAGATATTCAACTGTCAAGTCACTCTCAAGATAAAATAAAATAATTCTAGCATTTGTTACAGTGCCTTATCACAATGTTGAGTCGTCTCAAAACCCTTCAAAGGTTTTTACAGTTGGCTTTCCTGTTCTCCTTTCCCCTACCTCGACCCTTCCCCTTTTTCCCCCCTTTTTCCCCTAATCTCACCTCCATGACTGTTTGTGGGACACTGCTGTGCGCAATTTGACTGCCGCATTTTGCCCACAAATATACAGTCAATAGTCCTACCCTTCTTCATCCTGCCCCGATCCCTCCCCCCCTGCTCTTGTCCCTATCTAACAGTACAGCGCCTTGGGACGTCCTCTCGACGTGAAAGGCGCTATATAAATGTAAGTTTTGATTGATTGAAAGCCCTTCAAAGGTTTTTACTCCAAAGTGTAGCAACTGCATATTTTGTCAGTGAACCCTGTAGCTGATTTGCGCACAGCAATACTCCACAAACAGCCATAAAGTTAATGACCAATTTTAAGCGCTTCGAGATGCTACCACACGTCATGGGTTCTATACGAACGTAACTTGTAGTCGAGGGATGCCCCTTACTAACCTGAGAGCATCAGGCCAAAGCCAAGCCTGGAATGTGCATTGTGGTACTGCTGGAATTTAACCAGTTAAAACTGTTTAGCTTGCTATTGAGTCCTGTAGCTTAGCGGTTAGCGCAGTCACCTAGCAAACGAGAGGATCTGGGTTTGATTCCTGGCAGGAGAAAATGTTTGGCAAGTTTCCTTACTCTACACTCTTCTGTTTATCTAAGCGGAATCCGGTTGTTATTTGATCGTTTTTCCTGGGGTAATAATCTCTCTAAAATTTTTATAATAAATAATAATCCATGATTGTTTGAGGGACGCTACTGTGTGCAAATGGTTGCCGCTAATCACTCACAAATAATCAATCCACTTTATATTCTGTGAAGTGCCTTGAGACATCTCGAACATGTGGCATGTGGAATGTAATTTTGTTGTTGTATGGTGCTGTAATGTGCAATTACATTTGTATAGCACCTTTCATGTCGGGAGAACGTCCCTTGGTGCTGGAAAATCAGTGTTTCGGACCCGAGCTGGGGTCGGGATCGGTGAGGGTGGAGGACAGAGGGGAGGGAAAGAAAAAGAGAGTGATCGAAGACATGGTCGAAGAGGAGGGCCTTGAGATGGGTCTTGAAAAGGCAATCTTTTACCAGCCGTGTCCCGGAGTACTGCAAACACATTTGGCTCAGGCACCGATACAGTCCATAGTCAATTCACTTTACTGACTCCGCCTCAGAGGCTTGACATGATTCTGACATTTCATTGCCAAAGACATCACCTTGAAGACAGCGCAGTTCCTACGGGAGCCCACTTACTTCCTCTCCAAGGAGAATTAATAATAATAATAATCCTTGCATTTGAGATAGCGCTTTTCACGTCTTCTAGACGTCTCAAAGCGCTTCACAGAATATGATGTCAAGTGAATTGACTGTATATTTTACCGGTGAAACGCGGCAGCCAATTGCGCACAGCAGTTTCCCACAAACAGTCGTGGATTGAAATTATCAACAATTTTGTTTTAGGGATTATTATCAGGTGTGTTGCATAAGGAAACTTGCCCAAGGTTTCGCCCTGCCTGGAATTGAACCCAGGTTTCTCGCTTGCAAGACGAGCGCTCTAACCACTGAGCTGCCGGACTCCATGTTCAACCGAAATCCCAGACACCTGCCAATTCTGGCGGAATACTCTGGTCTCTTGCATTTGATTTATCACATCATCAAGAAATCTCCAAACTACAGTGACTGTATATTTTATGGATATAAGTGGCAGCCAAATTGCATACAACCATATGCCTCAAACAGCCATGAACCAAATGAGCAATTATTTTCAATATCTCTTCTGAAGATAATGCAGCGCTATTCTAACTCTACATTAGTGAACCAGCATAGACTACAAATTCAAAGTCCTGATCTAGTACATGAACGTTCTGATTCAGAGAAAAGAGTACCAACTGAGTGCTGCCAACTAAGCCAGGCTGCCACCTCTATTGTATGACATTCCATTTAGAAAACACAGTGCAGGAGGTTCTTTTCCAAGCATCCACCCATTCAGTAGTGAGGCAGATAGAGCATGTTTTAGATGCCAGGGTTTAAATTTATGCCATATTATATGAAGCAACAGAAAACAGGTTTAACAAATTTCAATTAATTGAACATTAAAACAGTATAACTATAATTTTATGACTATTTCGCTCCACTGGGTCTGGCCTCCTCCATGTCCCCCGAATCCTCCACTCCACCCTCAACGGCTGTGCCTTCAGCCACTATGCCCCGAGGCTCTGGAATTCCCTTCCTGATTACCTTCACCTTTCCCCCTCTTTTCTCAGCTTCAGGTCCCAGCTGAAGACCTTTCTCTTCGACCACGCCTTTGGTCACTTTTCTACCCCTGCCCCTGGCTCGGACCCGGAATCCGCTATTGTGAAGCGCTCTGAGACGCCATCCGGCATGGAGGCTGCAATATAAATCGAAGTTGTTGTTGTTGTATTTCAACAATAACATTGTTGTCACTTACTTAGTTTAACATACTTTACACATTGTTTGGGTACAGAAATGTTGATGTTTTCTGACAGAAAGCACTTTGGCTGTGGCCCAATCCACAATCCCAATCCAGTCAGCAGCATAAGCAGACCTTCATATTGGAGCTTGTCACTAGTTAGTTATTTGCTCTGAAAATGAAACTTCTGTGTGCGTGGTGGGGGGGTGGGGGGAAGAGAGGAAATAAGAATTTGGAGCTGGAGGGGGAAAATAATAATCCAAAGAAGGAATCTCAGTTTGTACTGTGTCTATAGTTTAGAAAACAGATTACAAATTGCATCTAATTTGAGAATTTCACTAAATCCACCAATCCTTTAAATGTAAAACAAACTTAACAATTGAAAGAGGGCTAGGGTCACGATTATGTGTATCGTACTTTATACATTGAAATATTTCATGATGCTTTAAAGTAATGATAATTTAGGCAGCTAATTTTTAGCAGGCATAAAGATAGGGTGAAATCATTCTTTTGCACAATTCCTTTCAAATCATGTCAGTTGCCCTGCCAAAATAACCTGCTCCAAAGGGTTATTAAACACCAATCCATTTCAGCTGCTGTATTTTTGCAAAGACTGAGTTGCTCTGCTATTCACATCACATCATTTCCTACATTCCTGAGGATTATTAAAACAGGTCTTGGATCTGCATTTAGAGTTTGAATGTTACAGCTTTGCACGATTATATCTATGGAAAATCACAATTTATGAAGTTCTCTTAAGCGTTCAATTTAAAAAAAGCAATTTTGAGAATGTAAGCACAGAAATTAAGCTGAATTTCCACGTTACATAATTAAGTCTGAGATGAAGCTGAGATATGCACTTGAATTTTAAATGGTGAAAATAATTTCATAAGGAAAGAGCAGAGAATGTATTTAAGTTCAACAATTAACAATTTTTAGACATTCAAATCGGACAGAATCTTTCACATACAAGACTTGAGATCACAAGTGAAGCAGAACAGCAAGAAATTGGCCTTGATATTAAAGCTTCACTGTCAGTTATCATGTAATTATTTTTGCCCTCTAAATTCTATATGAAAATTACAAATACTCTGTGTATATATTTTATAACATCATTTAACACAAAGACATTTTATTATTAGCAGTGAGCAACAACTTCAGCTGTTTGATGCCATTGGTCCCTGCATTTTACTGACAAGACCCAGAAGTGAAGACGAGAGGTTCAGGAAACAGACCCAAAAAAGTCACAAAAATGTATCTTTGAGATGGGCTAGCTTAGTTCCTACCTAACATTACAGTATCTCCTTTATAATACCCATTCTAGAATCTGGAAATGCAAAGCATTCTTTGTTGAGGCATTTTTCCAGACCACAGTAAATAGAGATGGTGCTGAACAGCCTCTGGAGTGGTGTTGTTTCTTTCACTGAGTGCACCAGCACAAACAGCAAATGCAACCATCCATTGTACATTGTTAGTTGCCTCTGCAATTGAATACAGTGATATAAAAATTAGGGTCCGGCGATATATCGATATATCGCTAAAACCCGATATAATTTTCATATCGATACGCCGATATAGGCATTTAAAAAATATAGATATATCGAAAAATCAATATATTGAGGGAAAAAATCGGAATGCACGCAAACTGAACTACAAGACCCAGAATGCTCATCTCTATACACAATGCATAGACCGAGGTTCAAAGCCGCCATATTGTATTCATAGTCCTAGAATACAATATACAGGTATGCAAGGGGTGAGGGGAAAGAGACGGCTGGGTGGGGGGGAGTGGGAGAGAGACGGCTGGTGGGGGGAGGGGGAGAGAGACGGCTGGGGGGGGAGGGAGAGAGAGAGACGGCTGGAGGGGGTGGGGGGGGGGGAGAGAGATGACGGGTTGGGTGGGAGAGAGGGACGGCGGTGGGGAGGAGAGAGGGACGGCTGCGGGAAGGGGAGGGCAGTGGGGAGAGACAGAGTTGATGTGATAATATACAGATAGTTAGAGATGGGGGGGATGTGAGAGGGGAGAGAGACACAGAGACACAGACAGAAAAACACAGAGATGGAGAGAGTGAGTGTGAGAGACACAGAGAGAGAAAGATATTTACCTCCTGAGGAGATAGGCCCCAAATGCGCGCGCACCCAGAATGCACGTGCCACGCACACATGCATAGTACGAAAAACCCCAAAATATCTATATTTCGGTATATCTCGATATGATCCCATCGATATATCTAAATCGGAAAATTTCCATATTGACGGACCCTAATAAAAATATATAAATACAGATAACAAGTGGTTGGTGAAACTAAAAGTTAACCGGAATTCAAATGCCTGTCAACACTCCACAACAATATACACAACAACTTTGTTTAACATTGAATCGGTCAACGTTATTTCATTATTTCGCCGCTGATACATAGGGAACATATATGGGCATTTCCACAATAAATTGTGTGACAGAGAGGTCAGAAAATCAAATTGATTGCTGAACACAAATTTTTTGTACATAAGTGCCCTAGAGACCATACTGTATGTATCTTGTAAGAAATACATAACATTTTTAACAGAATTATTTTTACCACCTCTGAAAGTTCACACCTCATGCACTTAACGCTTTGAACGGGGACAGGCATTGCGAACGTGGACATTAGAGGACGGAACGTTATGAGTGAATTTTCAAATTGTCGGAGAAGTAAGCAATCATCAAGCTTACCAAAATAAATCAAACCATGAAGTAGTTACTTCATAACTTTATGAATTGAGAGCAAAATAGGATTTTTTAAAATAAACATTTATCCTGAAATCCCATTTTCCTCGTTCGCAATTCTTTGGACGGACGGGGTTTTGAGCTTGTCGCACTTTTTAAAGCAACAAAACAAATATGATCAGGCTCTTGAATGAAACAGAAACTTATCAGCTTTCTGTCTTAACACTTGATTTATGGATCTCATTATATTTAATGATAGTGAGAGTTAAAAATAAGATCTGAAATAGGTTTCAAAAGCAGCCTTCTTTGCGTGTCACATTTTAGAGGTCTCCAGATAGGGTGGACCTGATCTTTAATTTATTGTCATTTAAAAAACATGTCTCATTTTAAGTTAAAATTATCTGGGCTATCTTTTGAGAGTGTGTTATCTCTGATTTTCATGCTTGGGAAAAAAAAATCCACCCTTCCTCAGAAAATGGCATGAATATTTTGCCTTGCACAATGTACCCCATTACCATAGAAATGTCCATATCCATTTAACGTTGCAACATTCACTATTACATTGTTCGCCAGCGGGTGGAAACAAACTACTTTGGGTAGCGTAAATGTACATAGACGCTGAAAGTCTGGTGTTCTTACACAGTGTCCATCCTGATCCTGTCCCTTCGTCCCAATAATTCCACCACTTGCCCCTCCACCCCAACTCACCTCTATAAACAAGCTCTACAACCATCTCAGGTGAGTATTATGTTATTGAAATTTTTTTTATATTTAAAATTTATGAACTTATGTTTTCTTTAGAAAATTGTGATGAAAAATCTCCCAAATAACCTAACTCCAGTTTATACATTAATTCTTATGGGAAAAATGGGTTCGCTTAACATCGTTTCACTAAAAGTCGCACTTTTCAAGAACACAACCACAGCATTAAGCAAGTACTTTACTTTTGATACAATACATATAAAGCATGAATTAATCTAGAGATAAAGAAACAGGTTTGAATTTATCAACCTGTCCACTTGGTGGGCACTGAGCTGCTCCATGTCTGCTCCACCATGGCATTCGGGCCCTCAGCCTTTCTGCACCCTCCCTATGGAACTCTATCCCAGAACAACTCCACCTTGCATCCTCCCTTGCCTCCTTCAAGGCCTTTCTCAAGATCTTCCTCATTGACCATGCTTTCAGTCATTTTCCCACATCCATCCCCCTTGCCCTCCGCCCCCAGCTCAGGTGCAAACTCTTCACTACCCAACACCTTGGACTTCCAGAATACTGTCTGTCCAGAGACTTGGGACGTCCTCCTGATGTGAATGGCGCTATAAAAATTTAATTTTGTTGTTGTTGTCTACCCAATTTAAAAAGTTCTACATAAATACAATTTGTTGTGGTTGAATCTGAAAGAATTGCAGCAAATACTGGAAACAAAGAGCAAATTATTCTGCACATGAAAGCAGTGTTATGGTTTCCAGAGACCTTCCAAAGAGGACTTGCACAATTACAATCGTTTATAAGACAAACAATTTAAGGCATGACGAAGAAAGCAAGGATAGAATAACAACAGAGATAAATCAAGAATTTAAATCTACAAGTTAAATGAAATGATATGAAAAGTTCTCATGGGATAGGAAGGAATTAGAAATCTACATTTGGTTGAAGTTCCAACAGGAAATGAGAACCCTGAAGCCAATGCGAACCTAAACCAATAATTGCACTGTGGAGAAAAACTAAACAGAACTGCTCTGAGGCCAACAACAATGCTATTCTTAACTAGCCACAGTGGTGCTCTGTAACTATCTACTTGAAAATACACAGACCCAAAGTGATCCTCCTGATTAAAGTGATGATTTTGCTTAAGTGCAAAGAGTTTCAGTCAACAAACCTTTGCTTATATTGACTTGATCATTTCATGCTGCAGCTCACAAATAAACAGGAAATGGGAACCATGGAGCCAGTTGTTTGGCACTTCAACTCTCCCTCCCACTCACAACGCTCCATCCATGGTCTCCTATGCTGTTCCAATAAATCCCAGCACAACCTCATCTATCTGATTGATCTCCTCTCCCCCCAACCCAGCACCCGCTGCCTTCGCTCCTCTGGGTCTGGCCTCCTCCATGTCCCCTGAGTCCTCCGCTCCACCCTCGGCGGCCGTGCCTTTAGCCACTACGCCCCGAGGCTCTGGAACTCCCTTCCTCACTCGTTTCGCCTCGCCCCCTCTCTTCCCAGTTTCAGGTCACAGTTGAAGACCTTTCTCTTCGACCGAGCTTTTGGTCACCTTCCTGCCCCAGCCCCTGGCTCGGTCCCGGGATCTGCTACTGTGAAGCGCTCTGAAACACCGTCCGGCGTGGAGGGCGCTATATAAATCGACGTTGTTGTTGTTGTTGTTGTTATCTGCTAGGGGTCTTAGAGTCTTCTATCCTCAATATCGAGTTCAACCACTTCAAACCATAAGAACAGCTCCCATCTTCCATAAGAATTTACCTCCCCCTTCTGTGACCATTGGGACATCTTCCTGACGTGAAAGGCACTCTATAATTGTAATTTTGTTGTTGTAGCCCATTGTCTGGGTCCTAGCCATACCTTTTCTCTTGTGTTCCTCTGCCAGACTCCCTTTGTTTTGCATCATTAACACATCTTCAACTGCGTTCTAACGAAGGGTTGTGGACCCGAATGTTGACTCACTTTTCCTTTCTCCATAGATGCTGCCTGACCTGCTGAGTGTTCCCAGCGATTTCTGGTTTTGTTTTTAACTGATCATCCCCTGTCCTCCAACCATTTTCTCCTTTGTCTTTCTTGCTCCTCCACCCCCTCTCTGTTAGTCCTTAAAACCTCTCCCTCCCAACATACCCCAGTACTGATGAAACATTCACCCACTTTTCTTTCTCCATAGTTGCTTGGAGTACCTGTTGAATATTCCCATAGAATATGTACCATTACTAGCATCAAGTTGTTTCTGCAAGCATTATTTGTATGTTTTGCTTATTTCTAGACCAATTATCCAATTTTATTTTGAAAATAATAGAACTAAATCCATGTCATTGCCTTTCCTACATTAGCAACAATTTCAATACTCAAACATAATTCTTCGTGAAAATTATATTATATATATATGATAAAGCAGTAAGATATGTATGTAATGCATACTCTTGTAGCTCAGTGGTTAGAGCACTCACCTTGCAAGTGAGAGACCTGGATTCGATTCCAGGCAGGGCAAAACAAGTTTCCTTACTCTATACGCCTGATAATAATCCCTCAGAAAAAACAATAAATTGAATAAATAATCAAGGTTTATGCAAAATTGTTATGCAATGATTATTTCCCCCCCGTACGCCCACCACACATCAATCTGACAAAACAGACTAAGCTGAATTGGTGTCAGTTTGTCTCAATTTGTAGCATTGTGACTGTAAACACAGCTACTGTTGGAGGGAGTGGAGAACCTGCAAGATTTGTTCAAGTTGTAGTGTACAGTGGATGCCGGTTAAGCCAGACACATCGGAGATGGCCGTCTAGTTCGCCTTAAGCGGTATTCAAGGTTAGCTTAAATACCAATCCTATCCAGCAGACTATCCAAAAAGGGAATTTTGCTAGGTGTCATGGTTAATATTCCCCTAAAGTAAAATTGGTCATTCACTTCATGACTGTTTCTGGGACAATACTGTATGCAAATTGGCTGCTATTTCTATCTACAATACACAGTCACTACTTTAAACTAAAATCCAGTGAAGCACTTTATAAAAATAATAATACTCCTTGCATTTGTTATAGCGCTTTTCATGTCTTGTAGTTGTCTCAAAGCACCTCACAGAATATATTGTAAAGTAAATTGACTGTATATTTTGGGGGCGAACTGCGGCAGCCAATTGCGCACAGTAATGTCCCACAAACAGTCATGGATTGAAATTACCAATTTTTTTTGAGGGATTATTATCAGTCATGTGGAGTAAAGAAACTTGTAAGGGAACCCTGCCTGAAATTGAACCCAGGTCTCTCGCTTGAAGATGAGTGCTCAAGTGCTCTGAGACACTATTCTGCATGCTATTGTTGTGATATAATTCTACTGAAAATGTAATTAATTCAGTTTATTAGAAATGACATTTTTTAAGGTGATTCCAATCTATCCATCCAGATGATTTGAAACTATACTGCTTATAACTAATGAAGTGTGATTAGAAGGGGGATAGCAGAGAATTTTGCAGTTCAGAGTTTCTTTCTCCCTTTTAAAGATTCCAGATTCAATTGAAATATTTCAAAGATGTATTAAGGTGCCATATCAAAATATACAGTAATCAGAAACATCCCTACTGACTGGTGGATGCTTATAATAATAATAATAATAATCCTTGCATTTGATATAGCGCTTTTCACATCTTATCAACGTCTCAAAGTGCTTCACAGGATATACTGTAAAGTGAATTGACTGTATATTTGGGTGAAACGCGGCAGCCAATTATGCACAGCTGTGTCCCACAAACAGTCGTGGATTAAAAATGACCAATGTTTTGTTACTGTGGTTTTTATTTGGAGGGATTATTATCAGGTGTGCGGAGTAAAGAAACTAGCCCAAGGTTTTGCCCTGATCTGCCTGGATTTGAACACAGGTCTCACGCTTGTAAGGCGAGAGCTCTTACCCCTGAGCCACAGGAGCTTGACATGGTTTAAAATATTATTGAAACCATATAAAGTGTAATCAAACCATCATCAGTAGCAGCCTCAACCTGGGGAGCAAAAGCACAGAAAACAAAATTGCTTATAATTTGATAGCTCATAATGCAAGTAAATAGAAAAAGACAATGTCAGGCTGGCACATTAATGAGTTGAATAAAAGGAGCCTTACTTGCAATTGATTCAAGACTGTTTTTCCTAAACGTGGACATAAAGCACCAAACTGTTGTCACAGTAGTGAACAGAACAATCACTGTCATAAGCACAAAAATCTACTGCAAATTTTTTATTTGATTTTACACACATGCTGCATTACTGAGAACCACATAGGTCATTAATACGTACAATACTATTTCATGTATGTTTACAACATCACTCATTTCAGTGGAGGGAAAGGGATGGAAAGACTTGGGAATCCTGTACTCAGTGGTTAGTGCACTTGCCTTGCAAGCGAGAGCCTTTGGTTCGATTCCCATCTGGGCAAAACCTTGGGGAAAGTTTCCGTACTCCATGCACCTGATAATGATCACTCAAGAAAAAAAAATGAGTCACTTCAATCCACGACTGTTTGTGAGACACTGCTGTGCTCAATTGGCTGCTACGTTTTGCCCACAAATATAGAGTCGATTCACTTTACAGTATACAGTACTCTGTGAAGTGCTTTGAGACATCTGAACACGTGAACAATTCAAAGATTATTGTAAAGAAGGGAAGGAAATTAGGGCATCTCGAACTTGAGATCGAGACAAAATTAGGCCTATACATCTATTTATTTTGGAATGCAGTAAGCTAAACAAAAATCAGCTACTGAAATCATCAACAGCTTGGCTACTACAAACATATAGTATACAAGTTGGATATATAGTACAATTCAGTATGTTCTATAAATAGGAGAATTCAAATTCTGCTTAGCATATGTATCTGAGTGCCAGCTTTTTAATGGCTTATGAAACAATTACAGTTACACAAAACCCTGTATCATGAAGCTGTTTAGATGTCAAATAAGCCTAATGAGTAAACTGAGCTGAATAAACTGTTCAATACGCCAAATAAATATTAGACAGAAATATATATAATGCCGGTGTTTTTGTTTGTAATTTAAAAAAACGGATGTCAGAAAAAAACAGCATCAGATATTGCAAGATTTCAGCAATTATTGAAAATATTATTGGCACAACATGTGGAATATCGGTACTTAACATTAATTTTCCTCAGTCTTTAAAAATAGTGTAACTTTCGTATGTCGTAGATAAGCTGATGTACAAATGGGTGGGTGGTGTGAGGTAAGTAAACTAGACTTCAGTAGCTTGCATTTATCAGTACAGCACAGGTACCCCTCCCCAACCACGGGGGATACGTTCCTGAAAATCTCCGTGGTTGGTAATACCGTGGTTGGAAAATACAGGGCCCTATGGGAAACATGGGGATAGGGGGAGTACGTTTGCTTTGTCACGGTTGGAAAATGCAGGGCACTACGGGAAACATGGGGATAGGGGGAGTTAAGTGTGGGAGCATTGGCTGCCAGTATCTGCCAGGATGCAGAGAAGGTGGTGTGGTGGGTGACACGGAGGGGGGGAGAAGGTGGTGTGATGGGTAACAAGGAGGGTGGGGGTATGCAGAGAAGCGACAATAAATACATGTTATTTACCTTAATCAGAAGAGAGAAGCGACATCGTCGCTGGTTGATTGCGACATCGCAACTGGGTCCTAGCGCTAAATGCTAGCACAAAGCAATATCGTGGCTGGTTGATGCAACTGGGTCCTAGTGTCAAATGCTAGTGTTAGTGTTAAAACCCATGGATAAGCAAGGGTTAAGCAATAACCATTGCCCTGATTAGCAAGGGTTGTCGCAGCGAGCCAACCATGAGTAAGTGAAGTTAGCGGTAGAAAAAAAAGAGATTAGGGCGGGGTACCTGTATGGTCTTCCTCTCAAGCACATAACCTAAGAAATTCCATGTTGGTCTAGATTTACTCTATTTGTGTAATATTTCAGTTCACATATTTTGGCAAATTGTTAAGTACAGATATTCCTCCACAACCGCGCAAGATATGTTCCTATACAACAACAACAACAATTTACATTTATATAGCGCCTTTCACGTCGGGAGGACGTCGCAAGGCGCTAAACAAGAGGCGTGTGACCCGAGCTGGGAGGGGAGTGTTTGGGAAGGGGTGAAACACGAAGGGGAGGTAAAAGAGTTCGGGGTGGAACAAAAGGCACGATCGAAGAGGAAAGTCTTCAAATCGGCCTTGAAAGAGGAAAGGAAAGAGGTGAAACGGAGGGATTGAGGGATGGCATTCCATAAGGTGGGAGCAGAGAAACTGAAGGCCCGGCCTCCGATGGTGGGGCGGTTCGGGCGGGGGGCTTGGAGCAGGCCAAGTCCTGTTGAACGGAGGGCCCGGGTGGGCGTGTAGGGGGAGAGTAGATCGGCTAGGTAGGATGGGGCAAGGCCGTGTAAGGCCTTGTAGGTGAGGACGAGGATCTTAAATTCGATCCTCTGGAGGATGGGGAGCCAGTGGAGACGGGCGAGGGTGGGGGTTATGTGATCACGGAGGCGGGTGCGGGATAGTACACGGGCTGCAGAGTTTTGGATGGCCTGCAGCCTGTGAATGGAGGAACTGGGGAGGCCGACGAGGAGAGAGTTTCCGTAGTCCAGCCGTGAGGTGATGTACGCGTGCACGAGTGTTCCGGCAGCGCGGGGTGTAAGATAATTGCGGAGCCTGGCAATGTTACGCAGATGGAAATAGGTGGTACCAGTCAAGGCGCGGATGTGGGGGAGGAAGGAAAGTTTTTGATCGAACATGATGCCGAGGTTCCTGATTGGCTTTGTGAGGTGAAGAGTGCAGCCTTGGATGTTGAGGCTGGCAGCGCCCGATGTGCGGAGGCGCTGGCTTGAGCCGATCAGGAGGGCCTCGGTCTTACTCACGTTCAATTGCAAAAAGTTGTCCCTCGTCCACGATTCGATGTCGGACAGACATGCTGTCAGAACATCGATCGTCTGGGGGTTGAGGGATGAGGCAGAAAGGTACAACTGGGTGTCATCCGCATACATGTGGAAATTTACCCCATGTTTGCGGATGACGTCGCCCAGAGGGAGCGTGTAAAGGGTGAAAAGAAGGGGACCGAGGACAGAGCCTTGAGGGACGCCGTGGGAAACTGTGCGGGGGTTTGATGAAAAGCCATTGGAAGAAACAAAATGTAAACGATGGGTCAAATAAGAGTGGAACCAGTCAAGGACTGTGCCTTGAAGGTTGAGGTGGGAGGAAAGACGTTGAAGGAGGATGGTGTGATCGACTGTGTCGAACGCAGCAGACAGGTCAAGGAGGACGAGGAGGCAGAGGGAGCCCTGGTCACAGGCGGTAGGATGTCATTTGTGACCTTGACCAGGGCAGTTTCTGTACTGTGGATAGGGCGGAAACCTGATTGGAGGGGTTCAAAAAGTGAATGAGTTGAAAGGAAAGAGCGGAGCTGGGAGGCAACCACTCTTTCAAGGACCTTGGATAAAAACGGGCGGTTGGAGATGGGTCTATAACTTGATGGTTGCGACGCATCAGGGGAGGGTTTCTTCAGGATAGGGGTGATGGTGGCTGTTTTAAGGGAGGTAAGGACGGTTCCTGAGAAGAGGGAAAGGTTAATGGTGTCAGAAATGAGTGGGGCTAACAAATGGAGCTGGGTGCGGAGGAGGGGGGTGGGGATGGGGTCCAATGAGCATGTGGTGGGTTTCATGGAGGTGATTATTTTTGTGACTGAATGCGGGGTGGTGGGGTTGAAAGTGTGAAATGGGGGGTGAGTAGAGGTTGAGGTAGCTGATGATGGCGCTGAGGTGGAGGACTGGTGGGGGGAGGAAACCGCAGAGCGGATTTTCTCAATTTTGGATTCAAGGGAATCCAGCATCTCCTCACAACGATCGTTAGAGAGGATCTGCGAGGTGAGGCGGGGGGGGCGGAAGAGCTGGTTGGTGGTGGCGAAGAGGAGGCGGTGGTTTTCCTTCGCTTCCAGGATTATCCTGGAGTAGAAGGCTGATTTGGCGGTGGCTAGGGCGGAGCGGTAATTTTTGATGCGGTCCAGCCAGATTTGCCGGTGGACCGTGAGGCCAGATTTGAGCCAGGTGCGTTCAACTGCTCTCACTTGGCTTTTGAGGGAACGGAGGTGAGATGTGTACCACGGTGATGATCGGGAATGGGAGACGGTTTTGGAGGTGAGGGGGGCCAGGGTGTCAAGGGTAGTGGAGAGGGTGTTGTGGAGGGCGGTGGAGGCGGAGGATGGGTTGGTACAAAAAGAATGCCATTGTGGGAGGAGGTCGGAGGTTTCTAGGGCAGAGGTGAAAGTTTGAGGGGGAATCTTCTTCCAAGGTCGGTAGAAGATGGTGGTGGGTTTGGAAGTGGAGGGGGGAGGGATAGAGGTGTTGCAGGAAATGAAAAAATGGTCAGAAATGGCCTTGTCTGTGTTGGTGACGCCAGAGACGTTGAGGCCTCGGGTGATCACCAGATCGAGAGGATGGCCGTGGGTGTGGGTGGCAGTGTTGATATGAATGGAGAAGTTGAAAGATGATATTAAAGAGGAAAATTCAGAGGAAATGGGGCAGGAGGGGGTGAAATGGAGGTTGAAATCGCCAAGAATAATAAGGCGATCAGAGGAGGCACAAAGGGAAACTAAAAGTGAAGAAGTCTGAAATGAAAATGGGGGAGGGTTTGGGGGGGGCGATAAACTAATAGGATTTTGAAAGAACTATGGGAGGAGTGAGAAAGGGTGAGATGTTCAAAAGAGGGGAAGGAGCCGGAGGAATAGGGGGATAGGGCGAGGGATGTCCTGGAGATGAGGGCCACGCCACCGCCACGACGGTTGGGTCGAGGAGCATGGTGGAATGTGTAGTTGGGTGGTGTGGCTTCAACGAGGGGGAAAGTGTCGCCTGGGATGATCCAAGTCTCCGTCAGGGCCATGATGTCAACGTTCTCACCAAGGATGAGATCGTTGATGGCCAGTGCCTTGTTGCAGACAGAGTGGACATTTTGGAGGCCGATGCGGAAAAAGCAGTTGGCCGAGGGGTGTGAGGGGGGGCTTGGATGGTCGGCGGGGAGGGTGGGGATCTGAATAAGGGAGGAGAGGTTGACCCCCCGGGTTTGTGTCCGGTGGGGCTGGCGGGGATGGTGGGGGACAGGGCACTTGGTGTGACTGCTGTTGGACAGCCAGCGCCGAGTGCCACGGTGAGCCCGAAGGAGGATTCCAATACTGGAACAGAGGGAAGCGGTGGGAGGGTCGAGCAGGGACAGTAAACGAGGAGGGCGAAGAGAAAGAAGGGTAGAGAAAAAATAACGGAGAGGGAGGGTTGGGGGGAAAAGCTTGAATAGGGGGAGGGAAGCTCGGGTCATGGCGGCAGCCATATTGCGCACGCGGGGGACCAGGAGCGAGGGTCAATGCACCTATACACCTTCGTAGTTTGTAAAATCGCGGTTGGAAAATGCAGGGCCCTATGGCAAACATGGGGATAGAGGGAGTAAGTTCATGTTTTGTAAAACTAAACACAAAAAAACACATACAGTTATAACACACATAGGGGTAGTAAGTTTGGGCGCATTGGCTGCCAGGATCTGCAGCAATTAGACAGGCTGTCTGACTGACAGAGAGAGACACGCATGGAGGGTGGGGGGGAGGGGGGGTGACACGGAGGGTGGGGTGGGGGACATGGAGGGGGGGTGACATGGAGGGCTGGGGAGGCTGTCTGACGGACTTACACAGAGATCTCACACACACAAAAAAACACATTCAGTTATAATATACCTGTACATGGGGATAGGGGGAGTACGTTTGGGCACATTGGCTGCCAGGATCTGCAGCAATCAGACAATCAGGCTGTCTGACTGACTGACAGAGAGAGGGGAAGAGAGATAGGATGGGGTGGGAGGGTAACACGGAGGGTGGGGGAGGTGATACAGAGGGTGGGGTGGGTGACACGGAGGGCTGGGGGTGGAGGGTGACACGGAGCGTGACACGGAGGGTTGGGGGGGATGGGTGACACGGAGGGCTGGGGTTGGGGGGTGTGACACGGAGGGCTGGGAGGGTTGTGGTGGGTGACACGGAGGATGGAGGGGAAATCAGTGGAGATTTACCTTAATCCTAAAAGAGAAGCGACATCTCGCTGGTTGATTGCAACATAGCAACTGGGTCCTAGTGCTATACGCTATGCTAAACTTGAAAATTTAAACCCGCGGATTTAAATCGCGTACGTGCAAAACGCAAAATGCAGTTTGCGAGGGTTGTCACATTCAGCAAACCGTGGATGCATGCGTTTCGTGGTTGACAAGGCTGCGGGCGGGATACCTGTAGTCTTAATTTTTAAACCAGTTTTCTGTAAGCTCTTTACAGAAAGCCAGCTTTAACATAAAGACTGAAGTCAGCAATTTCACAAATCGTGGACACTCTGAAATGCTACTCAAAAAAGAGTAAACCTAGACCCAAGTGAAATTGCTTCCCAATAATGCCTCATTCTAATAATGTATTTCAGAATGCTTGTAAGGAAATAGGAATAATACACTCCTATAAGGTCAATACAATGAGAAAGTAAAAAAACATTGGAGTTGTTAAATACTTAAAAGTCAAGCTAATTTGAGAGCAGACAGGGAGACACGCCCACCCGGGCCCTCCGTTCAACAGGACTTGGCCTGCTCCAAGCCCCCCGCCCGAACCGCCCCACCATCGGAGGCCGGGCCTTCAGTTTCTCTGCTCCCACCTTATGGAATGCCATCCCTCAATCCCTCCGTTTCACCTCTTTCCTTTCCTCTTTCAAGGCCGATTTGAAGACTTTCCTCTTCGATCGTGCCTTTTGTTCCACCCCGAACTCTTTTACCTCCCCTTCGTGTTTCACCCCTTCCCAAACACTCCCCTCCCAGCTCGGGTCACACGCCTCTTGTTTAGCGCCTTGGGACGTCCTCCCGACGTGAAAGGCGCTATATAAACGTAAATTGTTGTTGTTGTTGTTGTTACAGGCCAGCTTAGAAGACTACAGCATCAAAGCACTTCTTGAGCTTGGCTGTCAAATGAAAACAGGAATGTTTCATAAAGCACCAAGCTGATCAATATACCTGCCTTTCAGACAGTGTCAAGAGTACCATTCCTCCTTTGTGGATGTGAGTTCCCAAGTATGTAGTAGAGGGACTTCTTTTGACCCATCTGCAAAGTCCAGGATCAAGCAATCAAATGTGTGAGGGGCGGTAAGAAAACTAGCTTGGTGCCCCTTTGAGGATTCAGTGGCATGCATGGATGTTGTCTTCCTCTGAAGTACATAACCTTTGTGGCAAACACGGGAGGCAGCTACAGTGAAGGAGGGCTTCGGCTAACATTGATCTATTTGCTAAGGGGAGTCTCCTTGGAGCTGAACTTGCCAATGGAATGATGGAATCGAGCCAAATCTCTGGGAGGTTATGGTCACCTCCCACTTCCCTCTCCCCTGGCTCGTCTTCAGACTCCTCCAATGTGAAGCACTCTGGGGCTCTACCAATATGAAGGGAGCTATATAAATAAAGTTGTTGTTGGATATTTTTAAGCATGGTGAAGGTTTTCTGCATGTGTCCTAATCAGTCCAGATCCTGGGCATCTTGTTTGATCCTACTGTTCTTTCTACCCCAAATTCATGTGATGAACCCTCTGCATTCACTCACCACTGCAACATCCCCTGGTTTCCCCACCGCCTATCCTCTCAGGCTGCTGAAACCATTAGCCAAACATGTATTACATCTAGGCTTAAATACACCAACTCCCTGCTTGTCGGCCTTCCTAACTCTTCCCTCCACAAGCTGAGGTTATCCAGAACTCTGCAGCTTGTATCCTTTCCTGCACCAGGCTCCATGATCGCCCCCACTCTGGCCCGGCTCCCCCAGAGTATAGAGTTCAACATACTTGTCCTTGCCTTCATGGCCTTGCTCCTTCACACCACTGTGACATGCTAACCAGATATTAACCTGTCTGCTGCCTCCGCTCAGTAGGCTCTGGCCTGCTGCATGAGCCCCTTCATCCTCTCTGCCCCCACCCTTTGGGAGGCCATCCCATATTCCCTTCACCTTGCTTCCTCTCATGTACCTCCTCTTTAACTATGCCTTCGGCCACCCTCCAAACCATACCCTTCCTACCCTTTACCCTCCGATCCTAACTCCCTGATCAGGTCCAAATCCCTGACTGGCCAGCACCTCGGGACGTCCTCCCGACATGAAAGGTGTGATACAAAACTGAATATGTTGTTGTGTCAGACACCCAGCTGGCAAAAATAAAAATCGAGCGAACCAACTGCATATTGGCCCATCATCTACACATACAAGTAGATCAAAGTTCAACATTTTCTTTGTGGTTAGGCCCAAAGTAAAGAATGTAGCAGGATATATTTTACACGCCAACAAGCCAAATATTGCTAAGTATAGGAACTGGATAATGTTTGTTAGCAGTAGGCCTCTGTTTTTTTGCTGCTGTTTTTTCTCCGCTGTACATGCAATGTACTTTTATGGATGAACTTCAGATGTGATCTTTGGAATGCTGTAGACTAATGCCAGATAATAAGGTGGATTGTCTTCCAGAGCATGAATCTCACCAGCTCTGTTTTCAGAAATAAGAATAAGCAGTGAAACCATCTTAAAGTAAGAAAATTAAGTCACATAAAATTGCAGAAATTAGACAATTATAACAAGAACAAAAAAATTACACTTGTATAGCGACTTTCGCGTCAGAAGGACATCCCAAGGTGCTGAATATTTAATCCCAAGTAAGTCCCCAAATAGTTTAGTTTTTCAAACATCTTTTCAATCAAATTAATCACTAGAAATGGATTATCATTTGCAACATAAAGTAACGGGGTGACCCTGAGCATTTTACTACAGTACTGCAAGATATTCCCTCATGAGAGGTAGGCGATACTGGTCAACTACTAGCTTCTTCAATATTAGCTCTCTTCAATAAAGGGCCAAGAAAACTATTCTTGCTCCTGTAGTTGGTACAGAATAAAGAACGACCTTAATTAAGTGAGGTAGTCTTTGTTTATTTTTCACGATATCAAAAGCACCTGTCTGACTGAGTTTTTAACCAAAGCCCTTTACCTGGATTTAAAATCTTTTTATATTGACAAAAGATTTTGATAAAGATCTTTGATCTCATTCAATCTCGTCAGAATATCTACCCTATACATTTCTTATTGAAGTACCAAGCGGATTCTGGAATTAGTGCAGAATTTTGGCCTCCATTACTGGTTAATAAGTTGTTCAATTTATCAATTATACTCCATTCTGCACAATCTGGAGTATTTAACGATACCTAAAAAGTCAATCACTAGGTACAGTTGAAATATTAAAGTTATTTACTTGTTTATTACAAGTTGGGCTCCATTCAGTGCTCTCCACATTTTTGTGTTGAAGTTACTGATCACCATTTCAATCTGACAGAGAAGTTACTCTGCTTTAATTACATGTGTCAGTTTATTTAACTTTTTTTAAAAAAAACACTCTCTAAAGTGAGACAAGTTCATTATTCTTTAATTATGTTTATGGCAGGAAACAAACCCTTGAGTTTTGCCCATTATGATTCCAGCAGTGACAGTGTGTCGCAGATTTTGGTTGTCAGTGTAGCATGCCTCAAAATGCACCACATTAGTTATGCCCCGAGTGCACAGTCAGCTCCCCTGCCAATCGGAAAAGCATCTGTTACAAAAACAGATGAAGAAACATATACACTAGAGATTTTTCCCAAAATAATCTGCTTGACAAAATTAATTTCACTTGTAAAAGTCTCAATGTGGACCTCATGCTTAGTACTATCAGAAAAACAAATAAGATTTTCCAGAATAGATAAGACTTGTCCAGTTAAAAGACGTGACCTCTACACAACTGTAATCCGTGAAAAGACACATTGAACAAAATTGAAGTAAATAAAACTTGAACCCTTGTGTACAATCATTGACAATGGAGAAAGCTGAGCTTTCATTGAGAGATTAACTGGACCCATCAATCAAAATTCTAGAAGCACAGCAAATCGTCTTTTGCTCTGAAATATTGGAAAAAGACCATTTCTATATAGTGATTGTCGGTATTGTTAATAGAGGGAAGATTCACCCCTGTGGTTTAAAATATCAACCTCCATGACATTTACTCTTGCTACTAAAGATGTCATGCCCCGTATCCGTGCAAATTGTTGAACACAGCCAGAATATCAGATCATACATGCATGGTTTTCAAAAGCAGAGCTTAATGATCAGTTTGTTTGTATGTTGTTGTTTGTATACTTTATCATACGGATATTGCCCATTCTCACTAAGTTTACCTTCAAATACAGCAGTGCTGAAAATGTGATCCTCTTCAAGTGCCAAGAGCAAGGCAGATGCTTGTACAGTCAGACATTTATATTCAAAGACGAGCATCTATTTATATGAGGAACCGAGGAATCTGTCACCAAATTAAGACCATAACACAAAACCTGTAAACACATGTTCCTCAGCATTTTTGTTGAATGTTTCACGTTTGACTTTGACATTCTAGCACAACAGTGCTCACCCTGAGAGATCAGTGTGAAGATTTTGTTGGTTTGGCCTCAAAGACATTTGCATTTGATATTAAACCAATGATCAGTAAATTCTACTGACCTTCATTCCTGCTGCATTGCAGAAGCAGTATTTGAGTTGTACGAATCAAAGCAGTCTAGGACAAGCTGTCAGGCCTGCTGATTGCAACAACTCTGTAATACAGCACTGTACTGTATGGGGAATTTTTTTTGATCAGCTGGAGCTTGACACATTTTAGACAATGCAAACTAGACAGTTCCACAAACGTATACCACCTACACATGGAAAATTCCCTGTGCTCTGAAATTTCCAATCAGCGCTTTGGGACGTCTTCCCAATGTGAAAGGCGCTCTACAAATGTAATTTTGTTGTTGTTGTTGGTCTGAAATGGAATGTGCACTCTCTCCCCGAAGCGACAACAAAAACAGATCATCCAAAGCTCCTGATAGTCGAGGGTTTGCACTCAAGCTGAGGGGTTGGATTTGAGTGGGATGGGAAGATGACCAAAGGCGTGGTCAAGAGCAAGGTCTTAAGATGGATCTTGAAAGACTTGAGGGAATTCCGGGATGGAGTTCGAGAGAAATTGATAGCTGAAAGCCTGACCGCCAATGGTGGGGCTGGCAGGGTGGGTCAGTAGGGAAGTTCATAGAAGTAGGATGGGGCAAGATTGTGCAGGATTTTAAAAGTGAGGGTTTTGATCTTAAACTCGATCCTCTGCAGCTCGTGTGTTCTCCCGACCCTGGCTCCATGAATCCATCACCATCACCCTCCCCGGGTCCACTAGCTACTTATCCCCCAGGATAGAGTTCAAAATCCTCATCCACGTCTTCAAGGTCCTCTAGGGCCTTCAGCCTTTCTGTCCCTACCATATGGAACTCCATCCCGCATTTCCTTCACCTCTCTCCCTTCCTTGACTGCTTCAAAATGTGTCTCAATATCTTACTTTTGCAAGAGCCTTTGGCCACCCTCCTACACTCGCAGCCCTTCACCCTTCCCAATTTCAACCCTCAGCTTGGGTCCAAATCCCTGACTGTCCAACACCTTGGGGATCCTGTCAACATGAAAGGCACTATACAAATGTAATTTGTATTGTAAGGGGATGGGGAGCAAGTGGAGCTTGAGTAGGATGGGGGTGATGGGCTCTCAGAGCCTGGTGCAGGAGAGGATACAGAAGCAGAGTTATGAATGGTCTGCAGTTGTTAGAATGAAGTATTGGGAAGTTCAGCAAGCAGAAAGTTGATACATACAACAACAACAAAATTACATTTATAGAGTGCCTTTCAGGCAGGGAGGACATCCCAAGCCGCTGAAAGGGCTGAACTTGATAAAAGCTTGGGTAAGGATCTTGACAGCCAAAGAGGAGAAGTATTGGCTGAAGCAGCAATGCTGTGGAAGTGGGGGAAAGCTGAATGGGTCATGGTACAGATGTGAAGTTTAAAGGACAGTTGAGAGTTGAACAAAACTCCAAGGTTCCATACTGGCATGGTGAAGTGTGCATCCATGCAGATTGATGCTGTCAGCACTTGATGTACACTACTTACCTAATTCCAGAGAATATTAGGCACAGGGTGGAAAAGGCCAAGGCGTGGAAACCCCACAGCGCACTGTTGGAATATAACTAGCTGAAACTGTATAGCTTGTCACTGTCTGGCAAGCTTTCTGCTGCTTGTCTAGGTAGGACCATCCTACCCATTAATTTTGGCTTAAAGGGTTTAACAGTTGCTGAATAGGAAAAATCCCTGCTCCCAAAATGAGAAATTTAGGAAGAATATCAGGGAGGGTGGAGGGTAGAGAGGGAAAAACAAAATTACATTCATAGAGCACCTTTCACGTCGGGAGGACGTCCCAAGGCAAATTGGGACTCAAGCAAGAGAGAGGGGCAGGGTAGTGGGGTTGGGGCAGGAGAGAGTTAGGATGGGAGGGAGAGTTAGGAGGGGAGGGAGAATTAGGAGGGGAGGGAGAGAGTTAGGAGGGCAGCAGAAGTTACAATCGAAGAGGAGAGTCTTGAGACCGGCTTTGAAGGAGGCAAGGGAGGAAGCAAGGCGAAGGGACTGTGGGATGGAGTTCCAGAGCGTGAAGGCAGAGAGGCTGAAAGCCTGTCTACCGATAGTAAGGCGGGTCAGGGGGGGAGACATGGAGCAAACCAGAGTCCATTGAACGAAGTGGGTGGGCTAGTTCATAGGGGGACAACAGGTTGGCGAGATTGGAGGGGGCAAGGCCATGAATGACCTTGAAAGTGGGGCGAGGATCTTGAATTTGATCCTCAGAGGGATGGGGAGCCAATGGAGCTGGGTGAAGGTGGGAGTGATGTGGTTGCGGAGCATGGTGCGCGAGAGAACAAGAGCTGCAGAGTTCCAGATGATCTGCAGCTCGTGAAGGGAAGAGCCAGGAAGGCCGACGAGGAGGAAGTTTCCATGGTAAAGGGAAGGAGGGTGACCGAAGGCACGGTTAAACAGGAGGATCTTGAGACATGCCTTGAAGGAGCAAGGGAGGGAGTGAGACGAAGGAAATGTGGGATGGAGTTCGAGAGGGTGAAAGCAAGGATGCTGAAGGCCAGACCACCAATGGTGGGGAGGGCTGAGCGGGGGCCATGGAGTACAGGTTGATAGGTTGAAGAGTTAGGAGGGGGCAAGTCCATGGAGAGCCTTGAAGGTGAGGACAAGGATTTTGAACTCGATCCTCTGAGGGATGGGAGTCAGTGGACCCAGGCGAGGGTGGGTGTGATGGGGTCATGGAGCCTGGTGCGAGAGTATACGAGCTGCAGAGTTCTGGACGATCTACAGCTCATGGAGAGCGGAGTTGAGAAAGGCAGACAAACAGAGCATTGGCATAGTTGAGCCTGGATTTAATAAAGTCATATATGAGGGTTTTGGTGGCCTGAGGGGTGAGTCAGTGGTGGAGTCAGGCAATGTTGTGGAGGTGAGGGAAGGCAGAGTGGGTTATGGCATGGATGTGAAGGAGAAAGGACAGTTGAGGGTCAAACAAGATGCCCCTCTTGGTTTGGTGGAGTGTGTATCCATGGATGCTGATGCTGCCAGTGCCTGAAGCATGGAGGCTCTGGCACAAGCCAATCAGGAAAGCCTTGGTCTTGCTGACATTCAGCTGTAGAAATCCAAGACTTGATGTCTGACTGACTGGACAGCAGTGGTCCTGGAGTTGAAGGTGGAGGCAGATACATAAAGTTGGGTGTCATCTGCATATGTGGAAATTGACCCCATATCTGCGGATGAGGTCACCAAGAAGGAGGATGTACAGGAAGAGGAGAGGACCAAGGACAGAGCCCTGAGGAACATCACATGAGACAGTGTTGGAGGAGAAGATGTTTGTGGAGATAAAGTGGTGCTGGTGTGAGAGATAGGATCTGTACCATTCAAGGAGAGAACCTTGAAGGTTGAGGTGAGAAGTGAGGTGATGTAGAAGGAGGAGGATAGAGTGTTCCACAATATCATAGGCAGCAGAGAAGTCAAGGAGGATGAGATAGAGGCAGCTCTGGTCACATAGACAGAATGTAATTTGTCATTTGACCAGTGTTGCTCCGAAAACCCGATTGGAGGGGTTTGTAAAGGGAGTGGTAAGAGAGGAAGGAGTGAAGCTGGAAAGCAACAACTCTCTCAAGGACCTCCCTTTCTTTCCCTAGGTCTTTGAAGGTTGAGGTAAGATGATGTAGGAGGAGGATAGAGTGATTCACAATGTCATATGCAGCAGAGAGATCAAAGAGGTAGTTAGTGAGCAGGGATGGATCCAGGAAAGATTTATTTTAGGATAGGGCTGATTACATCTGTTTTTAGGGTGGTGGGAATGGTGCCAGTTGATAGGGAGAGGTTGATGAGGTCTGAGAGTAAAGGGCAAAGAATTTCTAGAAGAATTAGAAAGTTCTAGGTTTCAGAACCAGACAATTTTGAGTTGGAAGAGCATCTAAACAAAATAAAATGCACAGTTCAGTATTCCATTAATTCTACCTGTATTATTGGCGGTTTAACTGGGCATTCGAACAGCTGGCTAGCGCTCCATGTCCATCATAAAAAAACTGCACTATATTAGCATTGGGCACCTTTGAATCAACATCTTAAAACAAAGTTAAAAGATAGAGGTTAAAAAAAAAATGTTTTGGGTGGCAAATTGGAGATGGCTCATGCGCTACGGACGTTTAATTCACTGAAGCATTTCTTGCGAGTCGAGAAATTTATGCTGTGTTGCATAAAGGGATAAGGTAGGTGGAGTTAGAATAGATCAGCCATGATCTTATTGAATGGCGGGGCAGGCTCGAGGGGCCGAATGGCCTACCCCTGCTCCTAATTCTTATGTTCTTATAAATAAATGCTGTGTTGAATAAGTAAAAAAAAAGGAATATCAATGAATGAAGATTTCTAAAAAGCAAAACACTAATTTAACCATTTCTTCCTGTAAAGTTTCCAAACTTAACCCTATGGCATATCCTTTAATAGCTCAGAAATCTTGTCATGTACATATTCAGTTACCCTATACCCTACAAATTGTCCACTTGTTTATATGTTCTCCCATCCTTAAAAAACCCTCCCTGAACCCATATCTGCTCTCAAATTATCACCCCCATCTCCAAATTCCCTTTCCTCTCCAAGGTCCTGGCACGAATTGTCATTTCCTAGCTTTGCTCCTTCCTCTCCACTAGTCTCCAGTAGCTCTGGGTTCAATTCCAGGCAGGGCAAAACCAAGAGCAAGTTTCCTGACACCACATGCGTAACATTTGATGTAGCGCTTTTCACGTCTTCTAGATGTCTCAAAGTGCCTCACAGAATATACTATATAGTGAATTGACTGTATATATATATGGGCGAAATGCGGCAGCCAATTGCATACAGCAGTGTCCTACAAACAGTTGTGGATTGAAATGACCAATTTATTATTTTTTTTGTTGAGGGATTATTATCAGGTGTGTGGAGTAAAGAAACTTGCCTAAGTTTTTGCCCTGCTGGGAATCAAACACAGGTCTCTTGCTTGTAAGGCAAGCACTCTGACCACTGAGCTACAGGACTTCACAATAATAATTTATTATTAATAAGATTTGTCCATTTAGATTCAATTACTTTATACTGATCAACAGAGAATTCAGACTGGATGATGACAATGAGGAGCAACTTTGTTCTACAGTTTAAACACCCTTCTTCATTCATAACCCCTTATGAAAACCAGTTTATGCCACTGTGAACCATCGGTGTATAAAGTTATACAACTACAATTAGAAACCTGTTGTTGAGTGGTGGTTTGGGGAATACTGTGGGGGGGAGAGCGAGCCGATAAATTTCTAACCCACATTATAGTGAGGCACACTAAGCAGTTTCGCTCATTGTACAAGCACAGAAACCACATGCTGGTTGGCTTTCCACAGTGATATTTGGCAGACTACCAGGTCATCAGGGCATCACCACCGTCACTTCAGCATGAAGTGACATTAGTGGCAACCTGACAAGCTAGAACTAGGTCTTTTCTTTTTTTAAAAAAAATCAAGCAAGAAGGGAGACAACGTGATTTGGTTGGCTCTCTTGCAGGGATTTCGAGTTTTTGTTAAGTAAAGGCTATGGTGTACAGCCCAATATCACTGTATCCCAATATAACTGTGTTATAACTGTGCCTACTGTATCATAAATCTTGATACAGAAGCTAGAGGTTCATGTAAACACGATTGGGCTAGCCTGAACACTACTTCAGTATGCAACCGCATTGTCTCTACACATATTGATTTACACAGAATGCACAGCATGGAAGACGGACATTTGGCCTGACTAGTCTGTTAGCCAGACTGTGTTTATGAAGTCCCAACCTGGGCTTTCAATCCATAACCCTCTGGCTCAGATACTGTTGGATAGAAATGACCAATTGAACTTCAACAAGATCAAGGCCCTCCTGATTGGCTCCCATCAGCACCTCCACATCTCAGGTGCTACAGCATCACCATCTATGGATGCATACTAAGCCAATGAATGACCAAGCCAGTCTGGAATCTTGGCATTTTGTTCGACCCTCAAATATTCTTTCTACCCCACATCCATGTCATAACCTGCTCTGCCTTTCCCCACCTCTGCAACATCGCACAGCTACGCTATTGTCTCACACTCCAGGCTGCCGAAACTCTCATAAATGCGTTCATAACATCCAGGCTTGACTATGGAAACTCTTTGATTGTCAGCCTCCCCAACTCCCCAAGGTCAAAATAACGGAACCACATTAGTTGTGTGATACAGAACAGTCTCCATTACCACTTTCACTTAATTCACTTAGTATCCAAGACATGCAGAAATTGCCTATTCTCTCAGGTACAGATGAGGAGCAAGAAAAGACAAGAGAATTTCAAACCTCAAATTTCAGTATCTTTTTACCTTTGTCTCGTTGAATCCAGTCAGTCGATTTCAAATCCGAAAGCTTGTTTCTGGAGTTAAAAAGGTTAACTACAGAAGTGGAGGAGGAGAGATCCATGACTTTTTTGAACTTCCAAACAGGAATCCATTCATCTTCTATCATATCTGATAGGTTAGGAAAGGTGTAAAAAAATGTCTGTAATAGAAAGAGAGCTATTAGCACTGATGAAAATCACAGATTTTTATTTGAAAATAAATAATTAAATAGGATACCAAAATAAAAATGTTGTGGTTGGAAATAACCAAAGCTGTTAATGTTTATATCTTCCCCTTTAATATTTTTGGTTACATGCCAGTTCGATATTGATTGCCAATTACTGATGTGGACCAGACTGTCTCAGCTAGCAGCCAAAAGCATTTAATTATGTTGAATATTTATTGCTTGGCTTTAATAGCTTTTTGATTTTCTACTAAGTAGGAATGGCTTTCCTATTTAAAAATATAATTTGATTTGTAACTTTTTATGCTCTACTTAACAATTAATATTTTGTTTTTTTTTACATTGGGCGCTGGATTTTTGCCGATAGATATTCAAGACTTTGCCGAGTTTAGTAAACATTTAACTTTTTTTTCCAGCAAGTTGGCATGCATTTTGTTACCCTCTTCTTTCAAGGAGGACCTGAAAACATCAATGAACTGTTTAACTCCACCAGACGGAAGATAATGTACTGGACTCACCAAGCTCCATCACAAACCAATATCCTTATCCATAAACTACACTTCCACAGCCTGCATGCTCATTTCATCTCTATGCTTTGTGGGACATTGCTGGGCAAAATTAGATACAACGTTTGTTAACAGTATCGTAATTGAATCCCGCAAGCAGAATATAGGAAATAAGCAAAAGATCATAGTCACAGTTCATATCCCTGGCTACTGTGAATATTAACAATAATAATCGTTGCATTTGATATAGAGGCTTATGTTGTTGAAATGTTTCAAATCGCTACAGGTGGACCCCGCTTACCAAACGCTCGGTTACCGAAACTTCACTATAACAAGGGTTTCTATTTGTACCACTTCTCCGCTTAACAAAGGCTGCTTTCGCTGTAACGAATGTTTACACACTTTAAATCTCATGGGCTTCCTGTGCGCAGCTTCTCACGTGCAGCTTCTCTCTGGTTGCCCAGGCAACGCACACTCAGTCTTTAGCGTGCCTCAGTTAAGCCCCTCCCATATGGGAGGTGCTTAAGCGGCAGGATGCTTCGTGGCTTCAATAATTGTAAGTCAAGATGGGTGGGGGGGATAGAGAGATAGAGAGCTGGGGGGAGATAGAGAGCTGGGGGGGATAGAGAGGACGGGGAATAGAGGGGAGGGGGGGATAGAGAAAGGGGGGATAGAGAGATAGAGAGAAGGGGGGAATAGAGAGGGATAGGGGGGATAGAAAGGGATAGGGGAAGATAGAGAGGGAGGGGGGATAGAGAGGACGGGGATAGAGAGATAGAGAGAGAAGGGGCGGGGGGGGGTAGAGAGAAAGAGAGGAGTGGGGGTGGGGGGAAGAAAGAAGCCCGTCCCGAGTCAGGAAATGCCTGGGTCCAGATTGCGATACTTCAGTGCAGTGACTGTGAAGACCTGGCCTGGAGTACGTGGGATTGGCGTTTTATTCCTGCAGTTTTTGTCACATTCCAGATTCCGGAACTCCGGACGTTTGTCTACTCAACCCGTACACCGAAAATGTTAGCGCTAGGAACAGCTAGGAGCTAAACTGATTTTAGCGGGGAGGCTCAGGTCGGGGCGGCATTTTGGCTGCGGTCAAATACAGTAATACAGTTAAACTCTCGCTTAACGAAATTTTCACTTAACGAAGGGTTTTAAAGTCCCTAACTCCTTCGTTAAGCGGGGTCTACCTGTACTGCAAAGTGAACTAACTGTATATTTTGTGGGCTAATCAGCGTGGCAATAGTAATGACCCACAAAATGCCATGGAATGACCAATTTTAATTTGGGGATGGTTGGTCAGGGCACTGGGAGAACTCCCTTTTTTTTCTAATACGGTGGTGCCATGGGATCTTTAACATCCACCTGAAAAGGCAGATGGGACCTTGTTTTAACGTCTCATCTAAAGGACAGCACCTCCAATAATGCAGAATACCACAGCACTGCATTGGAATATCAGCTTAGTCTATGTGATTCCAAGTTCCGGCTTGAACACACAACCCTCTCTCTGACTTACAACAACAACTTAAATTTATGTAGCACCCTCCACTCCGGATGGCGTCTCAGAGCGCTTGAGACTTAGAGGCAGAAGTGCGACCACTGTGCCAGGCTGATACACGAACAGTACAGTTGCCATGCTAGTAGAGTTGGGATTCTACATATGATCCAAGGAAATTTTTGGTCCGTGGAAGACAAAAAAATGTTTAGGTTTCGGACCCGGTCTGGTAAGGTTCAAAGCCCAGATACACAGAGTCCAGTAAGCCAGGGGTTGCTGTACATCTAATGCAAGGATTACGACCAAGATGAATGAAAAAAAAGTGCACTACAAATTACTGTATCGCATGATTACATGGTAATGAACATACAGTAAAAGCCTGTTTATCCGGCACCCGATCAACCGTAACTTCTGTATAACCGACACCTCCAAAAAAAAAGTCTGCATTCGATTAACCAGAAAGTATCCAGAAAAATGCATTTTTTTCTTCTGCGTTTTTGGCCGAATATCCAGCATGCACTTTAATCGGCATTGGCCAGGTCCCGAGGATGCCGGATAAACGGGCTTTTACTGTGCAATAGTTTCTTCAGACATCCTCAAAACTGCATTTCTGTTATGAGATAAGTTACTTTTTTGTATAAAACATTTGGAATATTTTTTAACACCTTTTCTATACCTCTAAACTGTAGTCTTCCAATGGCTGAAACGTTTTAAAAAAGAAGTGCTCCTGAATTCTCTGCCAGTTCTTTCCAGCATTTCTAAACACAAGGGAAATTAAGGTTATAGTTTTTAAAAATAAGAAAGCAATCATAAAATACCCTTCACGCTGAGTAACAGATAGAGGAGTTTTACAGAAACATTGCCAGGTACCAAGCAAGGAGGGAAAGGAAGTGACCTTAGGCATAGTCAAAGAAGTAGGGTTTTAGATGTTTTATTGAATGTAGATAGATGGATGGATTGGTAGATAAGACATATAAAGTAGATAGCTATAAAGAAAGGGTGCGGGTGGGGGTGTACAGTTCCAAAGGATAGGAATATAGTCGTTGAAAACTGTCGTCGTTAGTGGATAGAGGAGGCAGGGAACTTGTAATTGACTTGAAACTGCAGAGCAGAGGGCGCAAGCGGAAGAGTTAGGCTGGAGAAGACCAGAGAGTACGGAGGTGTGAGAACATATAGGTGAGGACAAGGAACTTGAAGTCAATCGCCTGGGAGTTAGGGGAACATGGCAAGGATCCAGATGATGGGCAAGCCAGTCATTCTGCGGGCAGCAGAGTGTTGGATGAAGTAAAGGATTGTGGATGGTAAAGCTGCAGAGTTCAGGAAGGACAACATTTGAGCAATCAATTCTGGAGGTGATGGAGGCATGAACGAGAATTTCAGCAGCATTCGAGGTGACGTTGGGATGGAGATAGCAATGTGGTGCAGATGTAAAAAAGGGGTGGTCAGGATATAGATGTGAGGGAGGAGGTAGAGCTGTGGATCAAACTAAGTAAAAAAATTGCACACTGGTCAATTGAAAAGATAGCTTAGGAGGATAGAGAAAGTTGATGCCAAAAGAAAGGAGACACTGCATACCTCCATCCATAACTTACAACCAAACCAGCCCAAACCCTCACCCACGCCTTTGTCACTTCTCAGCTGGACTATTCCAATGCCCTTCTTGCTGGTCTCCCCAGCTTCACTATACTCAATAATCAATCAATTCAAAACTCCACCTAGATACCCACTCATACAAAACTCCATACTCCCATTCCATCAATCCTTGCCAGGCTCCACTGGCTCCCATTCATCAAATACATCGAGATCTTCAAGATCCTCTCACTTGTTTTTCAAATCACTTCATGTCCTCGCACCTCCCTAATTATGTGAATTGCATCCCACCCCCCCACTCCACCATTCACTCTCTCTGCTCAACAGGCTCCAGCCTCCTATTTGTCCCTTGTCCCCTCCAACATCGGAAGCCATCAGTCACTATGCCCTGAAACTCTGGAACTTTCTCCCTCAACCCCTTCCGCCTTGCCCCTCCCTCCCTCCCTCCCTCCCAAATCCCGACTAAAGTTGGTGTCAGACTCTGCCACTGTCAAGCACTCCGGGATACTACCCCGCATGAAGGGCACTATAAAAATGCAAGCTGTTGTTGACATTGACAGGTGCCAAGAAAGATTGCGTCAATCTTGTTCATGCTAACCCGAAGAAAATTTAAGTTCATCTGGAACTTAATATTTGACAGGCGGATAGTCAGAACATCAGTGCAATTGATATCCAGCGCTTTGAGACGTCTAGAAGATATGAAAAGCACTATATCAAATGCAAGGATTATTATTATTGTCATCATCAAGGGCAGAAGTAAAGAAATAGATTTGGGTGTCACCTGAGTACATGTAGAACTTAACTCCATTCACTTGAACATCAACAACAAACAACACAATTACATTTATAGAGCACCTTTCATGTCAGGAGGACATCCCAAGGCGCTTTGAAAAGAATCAAACAAAAAAAGTTCAAATATTACAAATTTAATAATTATATGACTTTTTTAAAAATACAAATAAGAAATGCAGTTTAATTTTGTTAATTAGTTAGTATAAAACAATAAGAGGCCACTCATAATTAGGGATTTATATATTCCCTTAGCTATCGGACATTACTGGCTGCTAACTGAAGTGTTTGCAACTGCTGACCTTCAGGGAGGGATAATTTTCCTACACATTTGTGCATCTTAAAAAAGCACCCCCAGTAGTTGTTCAATCATCTTATTCCCATCTCTGGTCTTCCAATGGTACACTGCACCTCAGCATTTTTCTCACATCAATAATTTGAGAAACCTATTGGAAACCCAAGCTCTTCCATATTCAACAGCATCTTTACAACAACAAAATTACTTTTGTATAGCGTCTTTCATATAGGAAGGAATTCCCAAGGTGCTAGACAGTCAATGGTTCAGACCTGAGCTGGGGTCGGGATTGGGGAGGGTGGAGTGAAGGGGAGTGACCGATAGCGTGGTCGAAAAGGAGGATCTTGAGATGGGACTTGAAGGATGCTAGGGAGGGGTTGACGCGGAGAGATTGCGGGATGGAGTTCCAATGGTTGGGGGCAACGTGGTTGAAGGCTCGCCCACCAATGGTGGGGGTGGGTTTGGGAACATGGAGCAGGCCGGAGCCTGCTGAGCAGAGGGAGCAGACAGCTTGATGGGGATCACAGAAGTAAGGTGGGGAAAGCACATGGAGGCCTTAATTGTTTACCACTGAGAAACAGACCAAATTCATTCCCACAGTCTTTTCTCATTGTTAGAATAGTAAAAATAACTAATTTGAATACTAGGATAAAAAGGGTAAGTGGGCAACATAAATGCCTTAGAAGTGGAACCTCAACCCCCTTCAAAAAAATCTATTTTTGTAACATTATGGATGAGATCAGATGGAACAAAGGTCCTTCTTCATCCAAACTGATCTTTTAGTCTTCAGAGCTGGTCATTAACCCACGCACCCCTCGCCCCCTCTAATTATTCTTCCACAAAGTGTAATTATGAATGGTCTTTAAAGTCTTTGCATAGGTAATACAATTTTAGGAAGATAAAAGAACAACAGTGTATGGAATTTATGCTGACCCTGAGCTTTCCTTATGACCGGCTTGCTCCAGACTGGATTCAATTATTGGTTCCAAAAACTGCAAATCGTCACCCTCCATCTTCGTCAGTTGACAGGCCTCCCAGACTTTTTGTAACGCAAGCAAGGCATACAGTCGCACACTGAAATTGTGATTTAGACACCATGGCAGTATTACATTCAGTGCCTTCTTCAAATAATGGTTCTAATTAATGGAATAAAACATGGGCAAACAATGTATTCAACAACATTTGAATCTGTATCAGCACAATATGTAATATAAATCTTATCATGAAATAAGAATACATCATGACTATCAGCCTTTAATGTGCAATATGAACACTATATCGGACATGCTGCTGGATAACTCATTCGAAACACTTGTTGCCCAAATCTTCTTTAGCAATCCACAACCATCAGGGTGAAAACATCCGCAAGGACAACCATGTCTTCACTCAGATGATCCACTCAAGATTACCAGATTAAGCAATAAATCTTATTATGCAAATTTGTCAACTAATATTGCACAGGATGGAATGGCTTAGTGTCATTGCTTTTCCAAGTTGATCTAGAACAATTTTCACACATTTGGCTACCAAATAATAGGACCCTTTCCTTCAGCAAGCAAAATTATTTGCACGTCATACAAACTTAAATTACAATTCACATTTATATCCAACATTTCATATCGAGAGGTCTCTAAGCGCACACAACAACAACAACAACAACAACAACAATTTACATTTATAGAGCGCCTTTCACGTCGGGAGGACGTCCCAAGGCGCTGAACAAGAGGCGTGTGACCCGAGCTGGGAGGGGAGTGTTTGGGAAGGGGTGAAACACGAAGGGGAGGTAAAAGAGTTCGGGGTGGAACAAAAGGCACGATCGAAGAGGAAAGTCTTCAAATCGGCCTTGAAAGAGGAAAGGGAAGAGGCGAAACGGAGGGATTGAGGGATGGCATTCCATAAGGTGGGAGCGGAGAAACTGAAGGCCCGGCCTCCGATGGTGGGGCGGTTCGGGCGGGGGGCTTGGAGCAGGCCAAGTCCTGTTGAACGGAGGGTCCGGGTGGGCGTGTAGGGGGAGAGTAGATCGGTTAGGTAGGATGGGGCAAGGCCGTGTAAGGCCTTGTAGGTGAGGACGAGGATCTTAAATTCGATCCTCTGGAGGATGGGGAGCCAGTGGAGACGGGCGAGGGTGGGAGTTATGTGGTCACGGAGGCGGGTGCGGGATAGTACACGGGCTGCAGAGTTTTGGATGGCCTGCAGCCTATGAATGGAGGAACTGGGGAGGCCGAGGAACTGAGAGAATTTCCGTAATCCAGCCGTGAGGTGATGTATGCGTGCACGAGTGTTTCGGCAGCGCGGGGGGTAAGATAGTTGCGGAGCCTGGCAATGTTGCGCAGATGACACAGCCAACTTTGAGCCTGAGCTGAAGGCATGGGGTGGAGAGAGAAAGACGGCCAACTGCATTTTCAAAATAGGGTTTAAGGTTTTAAAGGCAAGGAAGAAGACAAGGTGGAGGAGTCCCTGGATGGAGTCCCAGAGAGTGAAGACAGAATAGCTAAAAGCTAGCCGACCAATCATTGGTTGATCGGGCGGGAGACATGAAGCTGGCTGAAATTTGTTGAGTTGAAGATGTGCTGTAGATTACAGGAAATCGCAGACCATAGAAGAGCATGAGGCCATTAGGTCATTTAAAAATGAGGTTAAATTTGATCCACCAGGGGAGAGGGAGCCAGTACAATTGAGTGAGAATATGATAAGCTTGCAGGGTCTGGTGTGGAAACAGATGTGGGCTGCAGAGTTATGGATGATCTGCAGATTGTATAGAAGAGCTCCAGAGGAATAATTGAGTCTGGAAAGCATACATGATGATCTCTGCGGGCGATGGGAAAGAAGTAATGGGGGTTGCAGGCGATACCACAGAGATAAGGGACAGTCAAGGGGGCGCAAACCAAGGTGTAGGATGTCTATAAACAGCTATTACTTATATTTAACCTAAGGAGTTTTCTGCACATATTTTCTTGATATTTACCTTCTCTTCAACATTCTGAAGAATCACATCAATGTGAACTAATATTGCCAAGAAGGTGCAAATACTGCTTTTAGTATTATCTGGTTTCTGTAGATAAATAAATAGAAAGCATAAGACAATTTAATAAATGAGCTGTACATCCTCATTTCTCGATAGAATCTACATAAGAAACATTTCAGACCACATTGAAGAAAACAGTTATTTTAGGGCTCTACATATAATGTCTTTTCGTAAATTGCTCTAAAGTATAAGTTGCAGCAGACTATTTATTTCAAATACTACAGACAAATTTGTACCTTTAGAAGTCATAATACATTGCAATTAACAGCCTTTAATTGAAACAGGAAGTAATGCTAATTCATTTGCTGTGGTGAAATAGTCACGCAAATTCTGATTATGCTAGGATTCAATTACCTACAAAGGATTTTTATTTCAAGCCATAATTACAACTATGGAGCTTCCTTTTCAAGTTCCACTCGGAAGACAACTCTCCACATAATGATTGGTTACTAATTTAAAATAATAATGAAACCTTTATGTAATCACCAATTTACTGTTCCTCATCTTATTCTGCAATTTCACTTTTCCACTGCATTATACTGAAGCCTTTAGATTTGCTAAAACAGCCGCAATAATAATTAATATTAATGAGGGATAAAGGGTAGTGTACATGTTAGGCCGATGTCTGGGAAGAATCTGAGGTTTGTGGATCAAGGCAAAGGAAAGATAATGAAGACTACGATGTTAGGACAATGAACACACATTGCTTACCGGTAATTATCATATATTCTAAAACTATAAATCTGCAGAATTATTAAATGATCCAACTTTCCTTCTTGGCTAAAGTTAAAGTTTATTTTTTACCCCCAATGTGGCTGAAATATCTTCCTCAGTTCAAAAACAAATCAATCCTGGCTCAAAGGGGGTACTTGTTGTTAGTTTGACCGACACAGCCATTAAGGAAATTGATAGGAAGCCAGTGAACAATGCATATAGAGCATTCTTAAGCAGGTGAGCAACGATATTAATGAAAAGGATTTAAAGTGAATGCACAGATTTCTGATGATCCGACCAAAGCAGAGTCAAGAAGAATGTTGTACTTTACACCAAGCAAATCTTAAACTAGGTCCCAGAATAGGATTTGGCAAAGATTGTCACAGAGGGTTAATTAATTCCAACATTCCGTGGCCAAGCACATAATCTTGAAGCATACCCAGCTCCAAGAGATCCTGATTACATCCCTCCACTCCAAGTGTGATAGTCACTAGTTGTTCATTGACCAGTGCAAATCTGAGCCCTCACTGGATAGATTGCAGGTACGAACAATAACCTACAAGCCTTCCTGGTAAGCAGCATTGCTTAGCATGAAATGCTCATTAATAGCAATGTCATCTCTTGTAGCACTGGGCCGGATTCAAGCCCAAGTTTCAACTACAGTTGAGTAATTGAGTAATGAGGACACTGTACTCTTCAGGACATTTTTCTGGTCTCTTTCCTCTCATTTGAAACTGATGGTGATTTAAATTGTGAACTCACTAATGAGGGCATCATTAATAGGGGAAAAATAGGCCAGTTTATTGACTCTGTAGGAATTTACTGTACCCAAGCCTCAGATTATCTTGAGCATCAAGTTGTCTGTGATATATTTGGTTTTGAGACCATATGTATAAAATGCCCCGAATATAAGGTAATGCAACTAATGTTTAGCTAATGGGACATCCGCCCGACATGAAGGTGTTTTATAAATGTAATTTTGTTGTTTACTAAAGAGAGGGGGAAATGCAGCCCAATAAACAAGATCTTCTAATTTAATTAGTAAACTCAAACAGAATTGTTAAAGTCTTCCTCTTTGCCTAGTATTAGATTCTGGATTAGTTCAGTGGTTCTCAACCTTTTTCAGTAATGTACCCCTTGTTAATTTTCAACATTATCGTGTACCCCCACCCAACCACATACAAACACACACCACCCCTCTCATTCCACTTGCATTTTATGACCAAGCTTCTCTTATATAACAACATACTGTCTCTAGCACATACAAAACAAGGGGAATAACAATTAAATATACTATTTGGAAGGCTATAAAACACTAAATAAGATAACTAAATAAATCAATGTACCCCTGGAAGTAATTTTGTACCCTCTGGAATACATGTACCCCTGGTTGAGAACCGCTGGATTAGTTGATGCCTAGGGAAAAGGGGAAAATAAAAAGAGGAACACAGATATAATCAGTACTTTTACTTACAAAACCAAAACATCTCCAGAAAGAATCCAGGAATTCAGGCCATTTATGGAGTATCAAAATGATGAACCATTCGATTAAGTACTTTACAGATGCCTGATTATCATTGAAGCCAGAATGATAAACAGTTTCAAGGATTTTTCTTACAAAATTCTGTGGGAGAGATGAATACAATTTTAGTGCTAGTAATCTGGAAGTATGTCAATTAGATAGAACAAAATATTCTACCATCACTATCATACCCAGATATGGGGTCCATTTGTACATATATGCAGAATGACATCCAAATCTAGTTATTTTTCCTCTGGCTGCGACCCCATAACCACAAATGTTCTGTCTGCCTGGATAAGTGGCAGCATTCAGCAGCTGAACAAGACAGAATCATTTCCTCCAACTTCTCTGCCCGGATTTTTTATTTTTTATTATTATAAGCCATCTTATTTGGCTCTGATCAATGTCTTCTCACCTCCAACCTCCTTAACCTCCCAGCCGATCCCTCAGACTCACAGTGTGCAACCTACCACAAAACTATATGTTTTGTAAAAGTGTTTTTTGATCCCCAGTCGTCCTTCCAACAGACATCTAGTCCCTGACTATTTTTCCTGACTGGAGGACTGTTTCCTTCCATCTCTGCCAAATAACCCATCTCTGACCATATCTCACATCGAACCCTGCTTAATCAGATTCATATTTTTATGACCTCTCACCTTGATTTCACCAGTCCATCCCCCAGCTCCACCAATCACAAAATCCACCCAATTCAAAACACTGCTGCTAATTATCCTCACCTGTATAAAACTCTGCTCCTCCATAACTCCAGTCCTTGCCAGGTTGCAATGGTTTCCAGTCACAGAACAGATTAATTTCATGACCCTTACACTCACCTAGAAATTACTTCATGCCTTAGCACCTTCTTAACTCTCCACTTTGCTTATGCCCCTCTCCTCTACAACAAAATTGCATTTATTTAGCCGCTTTCACATCTGGAGGACATCCCAAGCCACTGGATAATCAGTGTTTCAGACCCAAGCAGGGCGTTTGGATTGGAGAGGGTAGGGGGATGGAGGGTGATCAAAGGCATGGGCGAAGAGGAGTGTATTGAGACAGTTCTTGAAGGAGGCAAGGGAGAGAGCAAGGTAGAGACCGTAGGATGGAGTTCCAGACTGGGTGGGGACAGAGTGGCTCAAGGTATGCCAGCCAATGGTGGGGTGGGAGAGGGACGTGAAGCAGGCCAGAGCACACTGAGCGAATGGAGTGGGCCTGTTGGTGGAGGGTTAGGAAGTCACAGAGATAGGAGGGAGCAAGGCCATGGAAGGCTTTAAAGGCAAGGATCAGGATCTGAAACTGTATCCTCTGTGTGATGGGAAACCAGTGGAGTCAGGCAAGGATGGCGCACATAGGATCATGGAGCCTGGTGCGGGAGAGATGGGCTGTGAATTCTGGATGATCTGCAGCCTATGAAGGGAGTAATTGGGGGGGGGGGGGGGGGGGGCGACAAGCAGGGAGTTTGCATAGTCAAACTCGATGTTATAAATGCGTGTTTGCACCCTTGACTCAGGCTTTCTGTGCATCCTTTGATCACTCCATTACAGTGATAGTATAACAGTCCAAAGAATTTTCTTCAGTTAACACTGAAGTCAATTTGTATTTTCTAGGATGTTCAATTATCCACATGGTTTGTGTACCCACAATGGGGTCCCAATGAATATGAATAATTTGCTCTCTACTGTATTGCTAGAGTGATTTGCAATATTCATAAAAGGGGTGGGTGAGGTCCGTTGCAACTTCCTTTCTGCTGTCTAATGTGTAATGCAGGATTTTTAAATCATTGAATTCTAATTTTATAACACCAAAATACACCAAAGAGCAAAACAGATTTATTGGGGGAGGGGTTGAAGCTGGCTTCACTGATGGGCAGATTCTGCATTATATGTTGAGCTTCAGTATGTCTAGCACTATAGAAGTGTACCATCTCAAATTTTAAGTATCTAGAACTAGCTAAATCTATAACCAGCCTCAGTTAAACTTGATTAGCTTGTCAACCTTTGACTGTCTTTCAAAGTCGCATTTCAGTGGAAAACAACACAAACACTCCCTGGAGGCATCACTCACTAGAATATATCCACAACAACATTTGCAGACCGTGGAAACTAAATGCTGATGCTGAATTGAGAATGAGTAAGGAATCAATGAGAGCAATGAAGGTCTTACTTTGCTCACTTAACATAAATACATTGCAAAACCAATGGTACACTTGCTTACTTTATTCACTATTAACCAATTTAATCATTAATTTAATAGGTACTTCCCCTCCCCATTCTAATATATTTAAAGCTGAAAAAGGAAAGACAGCAAAGGATTTATTCAATCTTTATACACAGGCAGGACAACCTATTTCCAAATGTACCATCCAGAATGTTAAGAATTGTACTGACATATGGGTCAAGTTAAACTAGAACACACCTATCAACCGAAATCATGTTGAATTGCAATGACCTTTCAGCTCAAAGATGGACATGATGAAAATGGCTGCCAGCTGGATACTTGAAATCAAATGACAGAAATGTAAAATACTTTCTAACCTCTAAAAATATATGAAAAAAATTGCCAAGACTTAATGTTCCCATCGATTCATTTATAACACTGTGGATTGGAAAGCCAATGTCAAAATGCATTGCTTTGGGATTTATTGATTTATTTTGATTTAATACAGAAAACTAACCACCAGGTGTGGACCAATTCAACAATTATGTTACATTATAAAATGAGTTTAGGATAAAATTATGGATTCCATAATTATGTAATTATTGCTATTATGAACACTGCAGCATAATTCACATTTTTAAAAAGATATGAATAGATTTGTAGATGAAGTTAAGAATCTTGATATTGATTCACTGGGAGCCAAGTGGGGACAAAAGTAACTGGCATATAAAGTTTTGTCTAGGCAAGGATCCGGGTCATGGATCTTGGATGGAGGCAATAGGACAAATATTTAAAAGGAAAATATTAGAGGATATAGATCCGGGCAGAGAAGTTGGAGGAAATGATTAGCTTTCAGAGAGCTGTTACAGATAAGATGGACCAAATTGACTCCTTATATACTATAACATTCTGATACTCAGATTCTAATGAATGAATCAAAAATTAAGGTAATATCTATACAGTATTCTAAAAATAACATTTTAGCACTCATTGTGCATTGTAATTCTGTCTTTTATTTTAAATAAATATTAAGCAACAATCAATGCAATCACCCCTCAAAATCAAAAAGTAACATTACAGTTAACAATTCCCTTCAATTATTTAAGAGGTGGTGAAAGAGAAATCCCGAATAAATTTCCAGATCAAATTTTGATATTATTAAATAATCTTAAAATGATCAAATACTCTAAATAACTTCCTGTTTACAAAATACATAGATCTCAACATCAAATGTAGAACATTTTACCTGATCCAGATGATGAAAGAGCACAAGTAAAGTCTGCCATATTCTGTTTTTCACTCGATGGTGCATTGAGTTCACATAATAACAGCCTTTCTTATTCCTCAGCTCATTGTCCTGCAAGGTAAGTAAAATGGCCAATAGCAACAAATGTTGACAATGTAGAGTAAGAATTTTTAAAAAGACATTAGCATATTGAACAACGTATCATTTTGTTCAAGTTTTACTAAGTGATGGAACAACATCCGTTCCCAAATTGGATCATTTTGAAAAATAAAATAATTGTGATATACTGTATGTAATTTTGAAAATTAGTGTTAAAGTGGATTTGCAATGCATTCCACATTTTAGTCAATTTTTTTTAATTGATCATTTTAGAAAAATTATTGGGCATCTAAGTTTTCTCTCCATTGACATAAGTCTCTGCTCCTGGTCACTAGCCTGTGTAGCAACAACAAAATTACATTTGTATTCGCGCCTTTCATGTCAGGAAGACATCCCAAGGCGCTGGATAGTCAGTGTTTAAGATTCCGTAATTAATGTGTTAAATAATATTGCATGAAAAATAACATAAAACGCAAACTTTGTATTTTGGCAGTGACAGCCTTCATTAAAAGTATTATTTCAATTTATAATTGATACGTTTGATAATGTAAGAAGAAAATGCCATTCAATTATCACTGTGTAGAATATTAACTATAGTGGAGTCTTATTATAACACTACAGCATCATAGAATTATACAGCACAGAAGGGTATTCGGCCCATCAAAACCATGCCAGCTCTTTCAAAGTTGTCCAAATTAATCCCACTCCCCGCACTCTCCTGATAGCTTTGTAAATTTGTCCTCCCCAAATATCGATCTACTTCCACCATCCTTTCAGGCAATGGATTCCAGATCCGAACAACTATGTTTGGAATCGATATAAAAAATATATGTATATATTATATGTAAATCCAAAACAACCTTCTGGGGTAATATACATCCCTTCAAATTTTTTTGAAATAATAATTTGGTCACTTCATTCATCATTGTCTGTGCACAATTGACTGCTGCATTTCGCCCAACATATACAGTCAATCAATCCACTTTATAATATATTCTGTGAAGCGATTTGAGGCATCTCAATGATGTGGTAAGGCACCATATTAAGGTGGCAAGTGGGTAAAAAAATAAAAATAATAAAAGAATTTTTTTTTCATGTCAAAGTGTACTTTGAACTATATACTTTCAGAAATAAACTGTTTTGATTGGTGAAATAAACTTATTTCCAAAGAAATATAGGATAAAGAATAAGAATTTAACAATAAAATAAACCGGAAGTACTTATTTCATATGTCACATTCCCTATATTTCTTTGGAAATATGTTTATTTCACCAATCAAAACAGTTTTTTCTGAAAGTATATAGTTCAAAGTATACTTTGACATGAAAATTTTTATTTTTTATTTTTTACCCCATTTGCCACCTTAAATGCAAGGATTATAATCATTAACCACAACCCTTTTTATAACCATCGCCAATTTTACTGCACATAAGTACATATGTAAAACTAGCCTGCTCAGTTTCCGTAGGTCAGCCATTTCCTGCAATAAAAAAATTCATCCGGTGATCAGGTGGTCATTGTTAACATCACTGCCTATGTGGTGGCATGTGCAGTGCATAAGAAGTGGCATTGGCTTTGACATAACAACTCATAAATCCACCACTTTAGGGCAGGAACCAGTCAACAAGTGGGAACCAATTTGGTTGTCTACACATGCTCAGTGAGCAAGGCTGACATGCCATTCTTGCTTCAAACAAACGAGTATTATCAAGTACCATGTTGTCACAGGACTGTGCTGTATAATAAGATAAGCTAAAATATGCTGATCCAAGGTACCAGAATTATTCATACTTGTTCGGGAACGAACATACAAATATATGATGTGTTAAAACAAAAAAGGCACTTACCTTTTGAAGTAGTTTGTTAACAAGCTTCTCAATGAAATTCTTATGCAAAGAATCTGATCCATCCAAATGGCATAAGAAGCTAATGGCCCAAATTCGCACAAATTGATCATCTTTGTTTTCACTGAAAAATGGTAAATTAGCAAAAGAATAATCTATTTTATAAATTAACTTGTATGTAGATAATTGTACAATCAAACACATGGCTTTAAAAGTACTGCATGTAATTTTGCCAAAATAATCTGGGGTAATTTTTGACATTCATTCTTCAATTTAGTAGATGTTAGAGCAGGTAGATATAAAGAGAGACAGTGTGGGGGTGGGAGGGGAAACCATTGGCAGACATGAGGTGGGGACATGAGCATAGGTAAGAATGAAACAAGGAAAGGATAGAACTATGAACATGGAGCCGAGAGGAGAGAGAGTGAAGAAGGAAAGAATGGTTAACGGTGTCGAAAGCAGCAGAGAGGTCAAGAACAACAAGGAGACAGAAAGCGCTCTGGTCACAGACAGAGAGAATGTCATTGTTGACGTATACCAGTACAGTCCCTGTATTGTAGAAATTGGAGTGGGGAGCTTGTGCAGAGTGTGCCTTCAGAATGGTTAGTAAGTTTGTAAGAACAGTTAGAAAGATAAATAAAAGTTAAAAGGTGGTTTATGAATGGTTTAAAAAAATTAAAACAAATAAAAATGATCACATTAAATGATCTTTGCAAAATTAATGTAATCCTAACCATTATTTTACACATTTCAGGCACTGAGTAATCTCTGTTGGAAGGTCACTGGAGGATGGCTTTTAAATGTTTCATCACCTCCAAAAATCTTCCCGGACCCATTCCTACTCTCCATTTATCACCCCATCTCTTACTTTCCAGTACTCTCCAAGGCCATGGAACGAGTCGTTGCATCGCAACTTCGCTCTTTCCTCTCCCACCATTCCCTTTCTGTACCCATCCCAACTGTGTTTCCATGCTTCCCACAGCACAGAAACAGCTCTGGTCAAAGTTACTGATGACATTCTGAACATCTGCAACCAGGGCTCTCTGCCTCCTTGTCCTCCTCTCCCACCATCTCTACTTTGTCACCCCTAATGGCTTCTCCTCTGGCCCCCGCACCATCAAGTGCGGGGTCCCTCTCCACACTTGCCCTCTCCAATATCTATATGCTTTCCCCTTTGGTGACATCATCTGTAGATATGGGATCAACTTCCTCATGTATGCGGATGGCACCCAACTCTATCTCTCTGCATCCACCCTCAATTCCAGGCCACACTGCTGTCCTCACAGACTGCTTACCAGACATCAAGTCCTGGATGAGCGCTAACTTCCTGCAGTTGAATGTCAACAAGACTGAGTCCCTCCTGTTTGGCTTCCGTCAGCACCCCCATACCTCAGGTGTTGACCAGATCTCCCTCTATGGATGCACTCTACATCTCACGGAGTCAATATGGACCCTTAGCATCCTGTTCAACCCTCAACTGTTCTTCATACCCCACATTCATGCCATGAACCGCTCTGCCTTTCCCCACCCCTGCAACAATGCTCAGCTCCGCCACTGTCTCACACCATAGGCCACCGAGACCCTCATACACGCATTCAATAACACCCAGGCTTAACTACACAACTCTCTGCTCGTCAGCCTCCCCAACTTGTCTGCCCACAGGCTGCTGATTATCCAGAACTCTGTAGCCTGTTCCCTCTACCGTACCAGGCTCCGAGACCCAATCTTCCCCTTAATGGATGTGTCCTCCTCAAACCTAAAATGTAATCGGAAATGATCAGTAATGGGAACTGCATCTCTCTTTTGCCCAAGCCCATTTATTACATTTTCAAAGCTAAAATGTAATGAATGTGACCAATGAGCAAGCAACTGCTCTTGAGTGAGTAAGATGAAAGTTATCTTGTCTGTTTCTAATGAAATCCCTGCATGTTTACATGTTATTGTCTGACAGGATTAAAATAACATCTACTTATCCCATTTATTCCTACTCTGTAGTTCAACATGTCTTTCAGTGTACTGTACAAGCCAGAACAATTTCAGTAAATCTAAAACAACAACAAAATTACATTTGTTGAGTGCCTATCATGTTGGGAAGATGTCCCAAGGTGCTGAACAGTCAGGACCCGGTCGGGGGCGGGGGGAGGGAAGAGTTGTTATTGGGTGGAATGGGGAGCTAGATAATTATTTGGGGAGGATAGGTTTACAGAGCTATGGGGAGAGAACGGGAGAGTGGAAATGATTTGGACAGCTCTTTTCAAAGAGCCAGCACAAACACGATGGACCAAATGGGCTCCTTTGTGCTGTACAATACCTTGATTCTATGCTAGTCAAGATACATCCAAGCCCATTGAAACCCAAGTCTAAAAGCAGAAGACAAAAAGGGATCAAACTGATTTCTGTGAAAGCAATGTAATGAAAATATCAGAATAAACTTTAGATGGATAAACATTAAAAAAAAACTGCCTTATATTTGAAAAATACCTAAGCAAACATGATGCACTTTCAAATAAGCTTAAAGTTATGTTACTATTCTGCACTGAGAAAACAGTGAAATAAAACGCCTGAATCGTACAAAATCGTACATTATTTTCACCAGCCATTTTGTGCAGATTAGTCATTGGCAAAGATATCTCATCACGTCAATATCAATTTGAGAATGCCTGTGCATACTGTGGCATTTCAATATCAGTGAACTCTCACAGATTAAGAAATAGTTATATGCTTTCTTTACCATTCAGCAGTTACATTTGCTGCACAGTTGTCTCCTTGTAGTTCAATGAAGATATGTACATCTTGAATTAATCTGGTAAAAAAAGTACAAGATGTTGCTCTTCAAACTCTTTGAAAAAACATTACAAGAATAATGCACAATAAAATCATAGCAACCTTGCAACATAATGTAGCCAGTTAAACAAATTTAAATAAATCTATGAAATAGATAACTAAAGTAGTGATACCCAACATCATCTCTTCACATAGTACTTATATAGTCAAGCGCTTTGAGATGTCTGAAGACGTGTAAAGCGCTATATGAAATGCAAGGATTATTATTATTATTGGATTGCCGTTGATCAGCTGTATTTCTGTACAGGTATCCCTCCCCAACCGCGGGGGATACGTTCCTGAAAACTCCCGTGGTTAGTAAAATCGCGGTTAGCAAATACAAGGCCTTATGGAAAACATGGGGTTAGGGGGAATAGGTTGCTTGTTTGTTTACTAAACACAAAAAATACACAATAACCTAACAAAACCAATAAATGTTCAAATAACACAATCAAAAAGAATATAAAAAACAATAAATTCATGTTATTTACCTTAATCCTAAGAGAGAAGCGATATCATGGCTGGTTGATTGTGACATTGCAACTGGGTCTTAGCACCAAACGCTAGTGTTAGTGTTAAAACCCGTGGATACGCAAAATTCACTGCCGCGATTGGCAAAGGTTGTCGCAGAGAGGAAACCGTGGATATGTGAAATCCGCGGTTGAAAAGACATGATCAGGTGAATATTTTGCTTATTAAAAGATAATAATTAGAGAACTAAATATGCTAATCTGAAGATGATTTTTTTTTAAATTGGGACTGATTGTCTCATAAAGCTTCCTTATTCTTACCTCTGATCTTTCCTAAACACAGGTCCAAACAGGCAAGCCTCAACAAAGAGGTCCATATGGTTTTGAGCAATTTCGAAAGAATCCTGCAGGAAAGTGTTGCAACCAAAAACAGCTGGCAACCACGTTTGGCAGCAGTGAGCGATCAACACATTGAAGACTCCAATTTTAGTTTGTGAAATTTCCAACAATTGATTCAGTATCTGGGGGGAAAAAAGGTTTGAGTCAATGAGAACTGTTAATGAAGATGGAATGGTTTGCCTTAGTCTTGTGATATATTTTCCTTCTTATTTACTCCACTGGGTCATACACATTCATTAGCTAAGAGGAGTATGGATAGCAAACGTCACCCCCATTCATATGGCAAGCTGTTTACCTCAGAACATAGAGTTCTTATCTGACCTCCAAAACTGGGTAACGATTTGGAGCAGGAACTGTATTTCGCCCTTTCCAGACACATGACACCAAAAACAGCATTCTAGTACTGTAAAGTGTTTTGAGTTCTCTTGTGGCCTAGCTGATATCAGGAAGTTATTGGGAAAAATTGAAAAGGTCAAAAGGTTTGGCCCATGCTGATATTGCTCTTAGAAAGTCGTTTAGGATGGTGATTAAAGCAGTTCAGAGAGTAGTCATCTCTGAGAATATAACAGTTGTAATTAGGCTTGGGCAAAGGAAAGATGCAGTTCCTATTATTGATCATTTCCCTGATATGGAGATCAGCTAAAACTAGATCAGGATAATGCCCACCACACAGTCTTTGTGATGGTCAATGGCTTTGCTTTGTCACAAATATTCTTCAGTTCTTATATTACATAGAAAGAATGCAGCGCTTACTTAATGCTCATCAATTGAATTTCACAACGATCATAAACATATAGAGGATTTAAATAACTCTCATATCCATGTCAAGCCACTTAAACTTCTTGCCTACTATTTTCAAAATCCTATTAGAACAGATTATAGGAGAAACTGAACAGGTACAGCTCCAAAGAGCAATTTTTTTTTTAAAAAAAGCCAATTTCTAGTTCTACAATTTTTTTAAGGCTTGTGATATTTTATCAAAACAATTAGCATAATAAAGTAATTATACGGTTATCTCTGCAAGCCTGTGGCCTAAAGGCAAACCGCAGATCATAGAAAACACCTTCCACCCACTAGGGTCCAGCGATATATCGATTATATCCGATATAATTTTCATATCGATATGCCGATATCGGAATTTAAAATATATCGATATATCGAAAAATTAGATATATCGAAAAAAGAATTGATATATCGCAAATATTGATATATCGTGTCTGGCGATATATCGATATAATGCGGACTTTTTCAAATTACCTTGTCGATATCCGAATACGCGCACACACCGGAATGCGCGCGCATGCGCAGGACAAAAAACCCCCCGCGATATCGATATATCGGCGATATCAGTATATATCGATATATCAGTGTATATTGATATGGGCAAACAGAAATATCGATATCGGAAAATTTCCATATCGACGGAGCCTACCATCCACTTAATTCGCACACAAATATATACAGTCAATTCACTTTACAGTATATTCTGTGAAGCACTTTGGGACGTTGATAAGATGTGGAAAGAGCTATATCAAATGCAAGGATTATTATTATTATTATTAATTTCATTTCCATACAATCAATTTTAAAAGCACAATTTTAAAAGTAAATAGCTGATTATGGCACTAATTATGACCAGCCCTTTTGAGGATCAAGCAGACAGGATCATTGAACATCACACTAAATAACGGGTTCTGACTAAGGAGCGTAGCCTGAAACATTGACTAATTTTTCCTTTCTCCATAGATGCTGCCTGTTCCCAGCGATTTCTGTTTTTGTTTCAGATTTCCAGCATCTGCAGTATTTTGCGTTTTGGATCACACAAAATGACTTTTCTCTTTCTCTCAGAGTCTCTCTAATTTTCTATATTTCCTTCTCTTTATATCTATGTCGAACCCCGAACTGTAAAAATATAAATTCCTATCTTTATCACCACTACCAAAAAAGTATTGGTGCACTATATGGCATACAGACGTAAGAGATGATAGGGGATTACAACAACAACAACCAAATTACACTTGTATAGCGCCTTTCAGGTCAGGAGGACGTCCCAAAATGCTGCCAGTATGAACAGATGTACCTGGAGTCAGGCTGTCCCTAAAAACCTCAAACAACTTCACACGTTTGCAAAACTGTTTTTTTTCTTTTGCCAGTACCTTGCGGGTGTGATAAATCAATATGCGTAAAATTGACTAGCAAAAGCACCACTTTAGGAACCACTGAAACTAGTGAGATCATTGGGGGACAGACTTCATATCTGTTCCAGGTCTTTCTGACATCGAGGGATGTGATTAGAAGATACAAAGTTCATCAGTATTAATTGTTGATTCTTATAGATACCTCGAGGTTCTAGTAGATACCAATTTTTGCCTGGACATTGTCCTGAACAACCATGCAGAGAAGGGGCAAAGAGCATTCTGTTATGCTCTTTTCTACTCAAACAGCCTCCTAATACTGCACTGGAATACTAGCCTGGATTATCAGATAAGACTCAACATAGTGCTTGAACCCACAAAATCCTTACTCAGAGGTGGGTAACCTGGATGCAAGAGATGATAGCACAGTCACCTTAATAAAGACGAATAGCTGTAAGGGAAATAAATTCTTGCTTCCTTTCAGTGAGTACAGAAAAACAGGAAATTATATTAAATAAATAAAGGAAAAGAATATTAATGCTCAATCATATTAAAATTAAGGATTGATTGATCATTAGTTTAAAAATAGTAGACATATAATGAAAATAAAACTACCATATGATGAAGACATTATAGAAGACTTCCTGTAGAGATATAAATCTAGGAGTGTGTGCATGAATAATTCACCATCGGTCGTTAGCAGAGAACTAGGTCATGCCCAAAGCTAATTTGTACAGAAATTGATCAACATTCAAATATTCACCAGTAATAACAGATGGTAATAATCTAGTTTTATGAACCTAAAAAAACTAAGTACTATCATACTAAAGCAATATCTCAGATCACATTTTTGTGGTTATTTAAATCAAAAGGCATAATTTCAACATACAATTTTAATCATCTGGCAAAGACAATAATTATTCTTGAGATCAAATATATGATGAGAGAATAAGCTCCCATAATTTAGCTACTAAAGAGATTAATACACAGTCCAACATAGCAGCAGAACTTCAATGACTGATATGAAATAAAGTGGATGTGGTCTTCATCGCTTCTAAATATATTACAGCATGTAATTTTTCAGCTGAATGTTGGCAAAACTGAGGCTTTCCTGATTGGCTCGTGTCAGCGCCTCCGTACCTCAGGCACTGGCAGCATCAGCATCCACGGCTGCTCACTCCATCTCACGAAGCCAATCAGGAACCTGGGTGTCTTGTTTGACCCTGAACTGTCCTTTCTCCCCCACATCCGCGCAATGACCAGAACTGCCTTCCACCACCTCCGTAACATTGTCAGACTCCGCTACTGCTTCTCCCCTTAAGCTACCAAAACCCTCGTCCATGCATTCATCACATCAAGGTTTGACTATGGAACTCCCTCCTCGTCGGCCTTCCTAGCTGTTTCCTCCACAAGCTGCAGATCATCCAGAACTCTGCAGCTTGTGTCCTTTCCCACACTAAGCTCCACAACCACATCACTCCCACCCTCACCCGACTCCATTGGCTCCCCATCCACTAGAGAACTGAATTCAAGATCCTCGTCCTCACTTTCAAGGCCATTCACGGCCTTGAAAGTGCCCTTCCTATTTCTCTGACCTGCTGATGCCCTATCAACCTGCCCGCTCCCTCTGCTCAGTGGGCTCGGGTCCGCTCCAAGCCTCCCGTCCAATGCACCCTACCATTGGTGGCTGGACTTTCAGCCCATCTCTCCCCGCACTCTGGAACTCCATCCCACAATCCTTTTGCTTCGCTTCCTCCTTTGCCTCCTTTAAGGTCGTTCTCAAGACCCTCTTGTTCGATTGTGCCTTCTGTCACCCTCCCATCTCTCTCCCACCCCTCTCCACTACCCTGCCCCTCCCCCGTGCTCGGGTCCCGACCCATGACGGTTCATCACCTTAGGACATCCTACCAACGTGAAAGGCGCTCTATGAATGTAATTTTTTGTTGCTGTTGTTGTAATACAAATTATAGAATTATATAGCACAGAAGGAGGCCGTTTGACCCATCGTGTCTGTGCCAGCTCTTTGAAAAGACCTGTCCAAATCAATCCCACTCCTTCATTTTCTCTGCATTCCCGGCTGGGAAAAACTTTGGGCGAGTTTACTTATCCCGTACACCTATTAATAATCCCTCAAGAAGAAAATCCCAGGAATAATTTGGTCAATTCGATCCACGACTGTTTGTGAGATGCGCAATTGGCACCACATTTTGCCCCCACAAAATAGTCAGTTCTCTTTACAGTATATTTTGTGAAGTGCTTTGAGAAGACGTGAAAAGTGCTATATCAAGTGCAAGAATTATTAGTATTATTATTATAGCCCTGCAAACCTGTCCTCCCCAAATAACTTGTCTACTTCTCTTTTAAAATTTGTTATCGAATTGGCTTCCATCAGGCGATGCATTCCAGATCCGAACTTGCTGCATGAGAAAAAATTCTCCTCACCTCCTCTATTTCTTTTAACCACTATTTAAATCAGTGTCCGTAAGTTACCGACCCACTCACTAGTGGAAATAGGTTATCCTTGTTCACCCTATCAAATTCCCTGCTAATTTTGAAAACTTCTATTAAGTCTCCTCTTAACTTTTTCTGCACCAAGGAGAATAATCCTAACTTCTCTAGCCTCTCCTGATAACTTAAGTCCCTCATTCCTGGTAAATCTCCTTTGCACCCTCTCCAATGCCTTGACATCCTTCCTAAAATGTGGTGCTCAGAATTGAACACATTGTTTTATAAAGGTTCATCATAACCACATCATAAATGCACAGAGCTTTTCTATCTAAATCAAATTATTCTGGTTACCTGAATGAGTTTTTCCAAAATGTAATTGCACATTCCCATACAAGGAACCAGACTTATAATGCAATAGAATAACTTAATATCAACAAACATTACTATTTTGAGAAGGAGTGGGGTTTTCCTGCTATTTTAGCAGGAGTAATAATAATAATAATCCGTCAAAAAAAAACACAATAATAAAATTGGTCATTTCAATCCACGGCTGTTTGTGGGACACTGCTGTGCGCAATTGGCTGCCGCGATTCGCCCACAAATATACAGTCAATTCACTTTACAGTATATTCTGTGAAGTGCTTTGGGACGTCAATAAGATGTGAAAAGCGCTATATCAAATGCAAGGATTATTATTATTATTTTCTCCCCTCTGTTATTCATTACATTTATAGAGTGTAAACCAATAAAATTCATAGATCACAAACCAATAAATTGAAGAAAATTATAACAAAAACAGAAATCGCTAGGAACACTCAGCATCTATGGAGAAAGGAAAAGTGAGTCAACGTTTCAGGTCCATGACCGTTTGTCAGAAATGGGGCATATTGGGAAGGAGAGGCAGAGCAAGGAAGACAAAAGAGAAAATTAGGTAAATGGCAGGACATGATGGGTTAAACATGTGTTAATGTTGTGAAACAAGAGGTGGGGGGTTGCAACAAAACTGGAGAATGGTAGTCATTCTGCTCTACCAATGTGTTTGTGAGGCTCAACAGTGAGATAAATGTGGTCCACTGCCTCCAGTCTTCACCGTGTGTCAAGTGTCTGCAAAAGAACTATAGGAACATATAATCATCTAATGCATGGCTGGAGAAGTGGTGTAGGAAGGAGGGTTTCTGGTTCCTAGACCATTGGGACCAATTCTGGGGTAGGTGGAACCTGTACAAAATGGATGAGTTCCATAGTCAATCTCCTTGCAGGGAGGTTGTCCAGTTTTGTAGGGGGGGCTTTAAACTAATCCCGGGGGGTGAGGGTGGGAAACTAAACAGTAGTTCAGATACGGGAGGGGTAACAAAGGGGACAGGGGTAAGGGTAAAACGGGAGAAAAGTGCAGAGGAGGTAATTTGTGCCTTAGAGTGCATGTATGTAAATGCACAAAGTTTAAGAAATAAAATTGGTGAGCTGCAGGCTCAGGTTGCTGCGAGGCGATATGATGTTGTAGCAGTAACAGAGACTTGGCTCAAGCATGGGCAGGAATGGGAGTTGAACATTCCTGGTTATAATGTATTCAGGAGGGATAGAGAAGGGAGAAAAGGGGGCGGGGTGGCAATTTTAGTTAAGGACTCAGTGACTGCCTTAGAAAGGAACGAGGTGGAAGAAGGACTAAAAACCGAATCTATCTGGTTAGAAATGAGGAATAAAAAAGGTGCAGTTACACTGTTAGGGGTATACTATAGACCACCAAATAGTGGGGAGGAGATAGACAAGCAGATCTGCAAGCATATCACGGAGAAATGCAGAGCTAATAGAGTAGTGATAATGGGTGACTTCAACTATCCCAACATAGACTGGCAGAATAGTAGGGTAAAGGGCAAGGAGGGAGAAGAATTCCTGAAGTGTGTGCAGGACAACTTTCTTGATCAGTATGTTTCCAGTCCAACGAGGAAAGAAGCATTGCTGGATCTAGTTTTGGGGAATGAGGTAGGGCAAGTTCAACAGGTTTCTGTAGGTGAGCATCTAGGGAATAGTGACCACAATATCGTTAGATTCAGAATAATTATGGAAAGGGATAAGGAACGATCACAGGTGAGGACACTCAACTGGAAAAGGGCTAATTTCAATGAGTTGAGGTGGGACCTAGCCAAGGTGGATTGGAAAGAAAAATTGGCAGGTAAGACAACTAACGAGCAGTGGGCAGTGTTCAAAGAGGAGATAGTTCAGGCACAGGTCAAAAGCATCCCCACAAAGGTGAAATGTAAGGCATCCAAACCTCCCTGGATGACTAAGGAAATCGGGGCCAAAATAAACCAAAAAAAAGAGGCTTATGATAAGTGTCAGGCTCAAAATTCAGAAGGGAACCAAGCAGAATATAGGAAGTGTAGGATAGAACTAAAAAAGTTAGAGGGGCAAAGAGACTGCATGAGAAACAATTAGCGAGTAAGATTAAGGGGAACCCTAAGGTTTTTTACCAACATATTAAGAGTAAAAGGTTGGTCAAGGATAGGGTGGGGCCAATTAGGGACCTAGGAGGAAATCTCATTGTGGAGGCAGAGGGCATGGCTGATGTACTGAATGAGTACTTCGCCTCTGTCTTCACAAAAGAAAAGGATACAGCCAATGCCATAGTATTGGAGGAGAGGGTAGGAGAAATGGATAGAATAATTATAACCAGAGAGGAAGTTCTAAAAAGGTTGACGTCGCTCAAGGTGGATAAGTCACCTGGTCCGGATGGGATGCACCCTAGGTTACTAAGGGAGGCACGGGAGCAAATAGCAGGGACTCTGGCCACGATCTTTCAATCTTCCTTGGACACAGGGGTCGTGCCAGAGGACTGGAGGATAGCTAATGTTACTCCCTTGTATAAAAGGGGCAGAAGGACAATCCTGGTAACTACAGACCAGTCAGTCTAACGTCGGTAGTGGGCAAACTTCTAGAGTCCATAATCAGGGACAAGATAGATCTTCACTTAGAAAGATATAGGCTAATAAAGGACAGTCAACATGGATTTGTTAAAGGCAAATCTTGCCTTACAAATCTGATAGAATTTTTTGATGAGGTAACGGAATGGGTTGATAATGGTAGCGCAGTTGATGTAGTTTACATGGACTTTCAAAGTGCCACATGAGACTTATTAGGAAATTAAAGGCCCACGGCGTAAAAGGGACAGTGGCAGAGTGGATCCACAACTGGCTGCGAGACAGAAAGCAGAGAGTTGTAGTGAGCGGCTGTTTTTCAGACTGGAGGGAAGTGAGCAGTGGTGTGCCACAGGGATCGGTTTTGGGACCATTGCTCTTTGTAATCTACATCAATGATCTGGACTTGGGTGTAGGGAGTACAGTTTCCAAGTTTGCAGATGACACTAAGTTAGGGAGAATAGTAAATAGTGAGGAGGATAGTAGCCATCTGCAAGAGGATATAGACAAATTGGTAAAGTGGGCAGACACATGGCAGATGAAGTTTAATGCAGAGAAGTGTGAGGTGATGCATTTTGGGAGAAGAAATGAAGGGAGGCAAACTATTTCCACTCGTGGGCGAATCTGTGACTCGTGGTCACAGATTTAAAATAGTTTCAAGGCGAAGTAGAGGGGAGCTGAGGAGAAATTTTTTCACTCAGCGAGTTGTTCGAATCTGGAATGCATTGCCTGAAAAGGTGGTGGAGGCTGATTCGATAACAACTTTTAAAAGGGAATTAGATCTTTATTTAGGGAGAACAGGGTATGGCTATGGGGAGCGGGCAGGGCAGTGGGATTGAATCGCTCTTTTCAAAGAGCCGGCACAGACTAGATGGGCCGAATGGCTCCTTTTGTGCCGTAAAATTCTATGAATCTATGAATCTCCTCACAGAACCTGCTCATCAGAAACTCATTAAAATTAGCTATACCCCTGCGTAACATACTAGTATTTTTGAACACGTTTATTCATATATTTCAAAACTTTTTAAAAATAATGTATTTGTTGTTTACAAAAAAAGTGTGAGCTTTAATCACTGTGATTTTTTTCAAGCTGTATTGGTTTTGTTTTCCTTTTAGAAGTTCATTGTTACAATTGCGGAAATATACCTCAGGCTTTTAATTATATATAGAAGATAGAGTTGACACAGCGCCATCCGCGTTAGGAGGACACAATTGCGGAAACATACCTAAGGCTTTTATATATACAGATGTGAAGCTAAATATAGTAGAAGCCCGTTTATCCATGACTCAATGCACCGGCATTTCTGTATAACTGCACACCCAAAAACAAAGTCCCCTTTCGATAAACCGGAATTTATCCGGAACAATAGAGGTGGAGCATTTGTAAATGCATAAATAATAACATAATAACAGAATATTGTATTGGTACTTATTGTTAAAACTACTCTCTTGCGCTTTTTATCTTTGCTGGTAGATGCTGCGCTTGAAGCCATTATGCTGTGGTTGAGGTTTATAGTCCAGCGATTCTTTTTAAAATGGAGCACGCCAAGCAAGCTGAAAAAAATGGAGCGCATATGACTTTAAAGTCATACTAGCGGCAAGCCAATAACGCTAGCCGATAACCCACATTGTCGCACAGGTGCAGTATTTCGGTTTGCTGTTAGTAGAGTCTAGGGCTTCGGCTTGCAGCTATTAAAGTTGTGCGACTTTAAAATTGTGCTGCCGTTTATTTCACCCACTTGGCGTCCTCCATTTAAAAAAGAATTGCTGGACTGTAAACATCAATCAGTAAAGGTGAGAAGTGCAAGAAAGTAGTTTTAACAATAAGTACCAATATAATATTCTGTTATTATCTGTTATTACTTAGTCTGGTGTGTATGGTGTGTGTTAAAAGAACTTTAACTTTTTTGTAATGGGTTTTCGTCCGTGGGCCACCCGAATATCGGCAGGCATTTTAACCGGCATTGGCCAGGTCCCGCAGGTGCCAGATAAACGGGCTTCTACTGTACATGTTCCTGATACCTGTATCAATAAATGTCATGGAACTTTTAGTTATCTTGTATAAAGTAAGTTTTTCCTAAATTGCTGAATCTTCCTAAATTAATCTTTGCATACTTTATTCTCTTAAGAATTTGGTGCCACAATGATCACATGGTGCTTCCCCATTTTCAATGTGAGCATTGTTTAATTCTTGTAGCCTCATTTCCTCTGAAAGGAAGCATCAATGTCAAGGTGTACAAGAAAGATGCACAATATAAAAGCTACTCCGAGTGTAGCAAGATAAATAACACAATAAAATCATTGCTTTTATATGAAACTTGAAACTCGTGTAAACATTGAGGAATGTTGTTTAAATCAATTTAACATTCTTCCTCATTCATCCAATCTTTATAAGCATCCAGAATTGTGGATTCTGGATGCTTATAAATCATCCAGATTTATAAGGATGATTTATAAATTACGGAATTCTCATGTCAGCATGGAGCACTCAACAACATGATTTTGTGTTTGGTTACCAAATTAAGAGAGCAATTTATTATAACACCATTGAATAAAATAATTATATTTGTGTAGTGCCTTGTGTAGTATCGGGAGGACTCATCTTGCAGGATCAAGAGAAATATTTGTCTAATGATCTAATGTGTGACCATACAACAATTTCACGTAGGCTAGTATAAAGAATATGTTTTCTTAGTCTACTTTTCCTAGCAAATCACATCCAACTCAAGAGTAAAACACGCCTGTATGAGCAGCAAAGCAGAAAGTGATGTTTGCCTTTGACCCTGAAATTGGTCAGCAGGCAGGAAGATAGCACGCAGGCTATGCACATGCAGCTGTTTATTTTTCTATAGTTAGTATTGCTCAAATACAAGATTGTTTTGAAAAGCCATGGAGAGATGATACAAAAATTGTAGAGAATTACAGCAGCATTATCAGGGGAACTAGATTCATTAATAACAATTTACACATAAGAAAGCACTCACTCAACAGCAGCAAAAACACAATAACATATCCTACCTCCTTTAGTTTGATTCCAAAGTTGGATTCTGCTGATACTCCAAGAAGTTGATGGTGAAAGGCAATTTTTATAAAGGCATTTAGAGTAGGCCAGAAATATAACTGATTGCTGTTCAGATCCAAAACTGCTTTCCATGCAAGATCCAAAGATTCTACACACAGAGGCTCTCCTGACCCAAGCACCTGAAAAATGCAACCAGCTTTAACAAAACTAAACACATGTTAAAAGTTGATCCTCCATCACCTCAGTAAACCAACATCTGAGCCAACATACAAAATTGTTGTTAAAGTACAAATATTTTTGTGTACAATATTTAATAGACTGAAGCTTCACAGATCTCAAGCAGGAAATAGATTACTAGTGTGCAGTTTTGCCATAAAAACATTACTGTAGATTTATAAAACAGTTCTGCTAAGTGCGATAAAAAGAAAATCAGTTTCTGTTCATCTTACATTATTAATCTTAATTTTGCTCACCTTAGGAACAAGAATCCTCATGCACTGCAGAATGGGAAGTACTTGGTCAGATGGAACAATGCTAAGAGCTTCTGTACAGGCTTGGAGTGTAAGTGCAGAATTTTCTATAGCAAGTAATGAGAGGTCTAGATTCCTGCCTGATGACATAGTGAACTCATCACATTTGTTAAAAGCAAAATGGATACAGATCCACTGATTGCAGACGAATTGTGCAGAAATCTTCCCCCAGCCTTCAACTGAAGACCCAGTCTCCAAAAATCTGAAAAAAATACTTTTCAATTATGAGTAGAATCATATCATGTCAAATTTTCACACCAACATAAAATTATCAAGCATAGTGAAATTCAGAGCAAATAATTACAAATCGACAGCATTTAAATAGATTAGGAAAATATTCAAATTATTGCTCTCCTTGTGTTATTTCTTCCCCCTCAACTGCACAACACCACATAACTCCCTAGTCAAGAGGACAGGCACAATGATAGTCGACATTGAGTCTACAAAGCTCAGAATTTTAGATTTACTCAATTGGGCAAGATCCTAAACGTTTTATTTTTTCCCCCATCCTCAGCCACACACCATTTTGTTCTTGTATTTAACCAATTAATAATTTTTTATAAACATTGATCGAAATACATATGGTAAAGAATGCAAAATGAATTACCATTTTGTCATGAAGTATTGTAAGTGTTTTCAAGGACTAATGGAGTGGCAAAAAAGAGGTGCAATGCAGGCAAATTCTTAACACTGATTTATTATATTGTTTACGGTTAGGTTTTACTGAATATTCTGGCTTATACCCTAATTTTTCAACTTTTTGAAAAAGTGGTATGGAATATATCACTGTCACAGATTGATTATAGTGATGGTCCAGTGCCATAGTAAGAGCTTGACATTAACATAGTTGGCCACCCTTTCTCTTTAGTGGTATGGTAGAATATAGCGGGATTGGGAAAATTATTATGAGACAAAACGGTAAATGGAAATAAAGATTTCCATTTGGATATATAGCATCGTTCATGGCTGACATTCAGTAAAAATTAACTTTTATGTAATAACAAGATATAATTTTCCTGAGGCATTAATTCTAAATCTGGATTGATCTAAAGCATGATGTTACAATATATATGTGTATGGAGTCCTGTGGTTCAGTGGTTAGAACACTCACCTTGCAAGTGAGAGACCTGGGTTTAATTCCCGGCAGAGCGAAACCGTGGGCAAGCTTTCTTACTCCAAATGCCTGATAACAATCCCTCAAGAAAACAACAATAATAATTTGATCATTCAATCCATGACTGTTTGTGGGAAACTACTGTGTGCGATTCACTGCCGGGTTTTCTCCACAAATATATAGTCACTTCACTTTACAGTATACATGTATTCTGTATACATGTATTCTGTAAAGCTCTTTGAGACGTCTAGAAGACGTCTCAAAGCTATGTCAAATGCAAGGATTATTATTTATTATTATAGCTATAGATTTAAAGAGATCAGGTGTTTTGTGAATATTCCTATATTGTCTTAATTTATATTAAGCTTCAAAATATAAATCTTTTATTAAAGTATATGAATAGAAAATTCACAAAGAAAATGCATATACTGTACTGCCAAGTTGTTTTCAATGATTTTCCTAATCTTATACAAAAGTTTCCAAGCTTGTGTATTTGAGCAACCGTAGATGCAATGACATTTCAATTTGAGAAACACCACCACACCATCTAGGGTGGTTTTAGATCTCTTGAGTTTCTAGTCCTTTGAACATATGTATCGGGCTTAAAAAAAATTCATCAAATATTTCTCAAGTCTTCACATCTGCTGACAACTCAGGCTACTAAAACATCCAGTTTTCAGATTAACAAAGCTTTAAAAAATACGTACAAAATGAATGTGTAACAGATGGAGTGACACTTTGAAGTTCATTTGAAAGCTACAAACTTCAATGACAAGAACAGTCATTGTGTGATGACATTAATTGCAAGCATGTTCTTGGTTTACAAATAAATGGTTTGTTATTTAACACAGTAATTAATTGTGTGTTGGACTGGTGGGTTGACAACTTGGCCTTTTTATTTCTGTTAAGACAAAATGACCGCTGTTGACACTAAAATAGGGTTCACATAAACTTTAGACGATTATTATGAACACAATAATATTGTTCCAGGAAGATTCAATTTTTTTTTTAAAAACTGTTTATTTCATATTAATGCACGACTTTATTATAATCCAAAATTTTGATAAGCTGGCGAGTGGTCAATTCAACTAAAAACATCTGGTTTGCAGAACAAATTGTGAGAAAGTCAACATAACAGCACAGAAAAAAAATTATTACATTTTAATCTACTTGTCAAGACATCGGGCAGGCAACCTGCTCTCAAATCTCCCATTTTGCAGCTTGTTGCTAGCAGTAGGAGCAGATCCCAGGTCGCCTCGCCCACCAAATGTACCCGCTCCCTACAGGTAAGTAAGTGTGTGTCTGATATGCACTCAGTGCTGTACCTCTCTAATGTCAAATAGCGCATCAGTTCTGCCAAAAGGCCATATTTGGAAGATAAACTTCAAATTTCTTAATAGTTAGGAGAAAAAGTAAATAACTATGGCATTAATTAAGAAAGAAATACTAAGATGTAGGTTTACTTTGCATAGGAGGCTTACTTATAACGTTGCATTAATTTTTTCATATCAATATGCCGATATTGGAAATTTGAATATATCGGTATATCAAAAAATTTGGTATAAAAAAAATTGGTATATCGCAAAACATCGGTATATAGTGTCTGGCGATATATCGATTATATCAGTATAATATAAAACTTTTTCAACATACCTTGTTGCCGGCATTGCAAACCTCCTGGGCCTAGAGCATGCATATCGGAATGCGCGCGCACCTCCGAATGCGCTTGCATACACAGGATAAAAAAACCTGGTGATATGAGCCCACTAATATATCGATATCAGAAAATTTCCATATCGACGGACCCTATATCCCACCTTATCATCTTGTCAAAATGGCTTAAAGTGCTTCGTAGGATTTTAATGTATAGAGTGTGTATTCGTAAGTGAAATGACAAATGCATTCATGGCACAATAACATTGAATGAGTCACAAACAGTGGAATTATATTTCCTGATTGCTGCAATGAAAATAATTTAGGAAAAGAGCTACAAGCAAAGCGGCTCAATATTCCAAAATATCTCTTGTTAATTGTTACCTCCAAAATAACTTCCAATGTCTTCGAATATGAGTGACACAGGGGGTGTTATCTCCCCTGTTACAAAGAACATTGCAAATTCAGGGGTAGGAAGAGGTGCCAGACCATCAGCCCTTCCCCATTGGTGTTGCAGCTGCTGCCGTAATAAAATATAGTATTACTGATCTCTGCAAATCAGATTCCAATCTGATTTTACCATTAACAGTCCTTTAATGCCTTTCACAATCTGTTAATGAATCATTAACAGTCTCTGTTTGTTGGCAGCGATTTTTTAAAAACTTATGTCTTCAATTGAGATCTATTCCCACTTTGCAATCTCTTATAATTATAATATGAACTATATAATGAACTACAACAATATATTTGTAGGTGAATAGATTTTCAAATTTGAATGCCAAAGTTTACTTGTTCGTTATGGATTAAAATAAATATTTTGGATGTTTTCGAAATGTGTATCATTTTTGAAATGTACAGGTTCTTTATATAAAAAACTTAAGACTGAGTTGGATCTCACAGTATCTCCACTCCTCATGCCTCAAAGATGTTATAAAGCTCTGTATTAAATGCAAGATCTATTATTAAGAGCTCCTGTAGCTCAGTGGTTAGAGCACTCGCCTTAGAAACATGAGACCTGTGTTTGATTCCAGGCAGATTCATCCAAAAAACATAATAATAATTTAAAAATTGGTCATTTCAATCCACCACTGTTTGTGGGACACTGCTGTGCGCAATTGGCTGCCGCGTTTCGCCCACAGTCAATTCACTTTACAAATATATTCTGTGAAGTGCTTTGAAATGTCGATAAGAAACAAAAATGATTTCCTACAATAACACGTAAAACCATCCCAGTATGGGGGCGGAGTTCAGAAATGATAATAACCCCTCAAGAAAACCCCCCCCAAACAATAATAATTTAGTCACTCAATCTACGACTGTTTGTGGGTCACTATTGTGTCCCACAAACTGTGCAGAATTGGCTGCCGCGTTCTGCCCACAAATATACAGTTAATTCACTTTATAGTATATTCGCTATGTGCTTTGAGACAAAAAGTGTTGTATCAAATGCAAGGATTATTACTATTATAAATGTAGCCCTAGTACAGTAAAAGCCTGTTTATCCGCGACCCGATCAACTGTATCTTCCGTATAATCGGCACCTCAAAAAAAGGTCCCCATTCGATTAACTAGATCTTATAAGATATGTACAGGTTCTTTATATAAGATATATTCTTATAAGATTTTATCTTATGAGTCGATTGTTGCACTAGAGTACAGTACGATTAGTTCTGAATGCTGCCAGTAGTGGCACTTCCGTTTTTTCTTCTTAAAGGGGCACTGTTTTCCCTCTCCCTCCCCTTTTTCTTTCTCTCTCTCCCTCTTTTTCTTTCTCTCTCCCTCTCCATCCTTCCTCTCTCTCTTTCCCTCCCTCTTTCTTTCCCTCCCCTTTCTTTCTATCTTTCCCTCTCTTTCTCTGATGGATACTACGTATTGCCTGTGTAGTCTAACGGTATTGTGGGTTTATACACTGTTTGGGTGGCGGTGGGGTGGGAGAAGGAGAGAGAGGCAGGGGGAGAGAGGGAAAGGGGGTGGAAAGAGTGGAGGGGGATTGGGTTTGGAGCCATTAAGATGCCAGACTGACTGAGTGTGTGTGTGTAAAAGAGAGAGGGAAGGAGGGAAAGATAGAAAAAAAAGGAAAAACTGACAGTGCCCCTTTAAGAAGGAAACAACTCTTCTGTCCGCAATTGTAGAAGTTTGGTTTGTGATTGTGTGCTGTGTTTATAAGCTGTAATCGATAATTATTGCTTTACTGGTAAGTATCCATACAATATTATGTTATTATTTAGTCTATTATTAACATGGTATGTTTTTAAAAAAACTTTTTTTGTGTGTTGGATTTTCGGCAGTTGGCCGCCCGAATATCCGGCACGCAGTTTAACCAGCATTGGCCAAGTCTCGAGGGTGCAGGGTAAACAGGCTTTTACTGTAATAGGAAACCCAGCTCCCAGAACCTTCCCCAGCAATGTCCTAGAACCCACTTCATGTTTGACCTTTTACTCCCCACCCATAACTCAATACTCTCCCCCGCCCTCAATACAATAACTATACCAATAAACCCACACATCCCAAATGGATATATACTGTACATATTAAAATGTTCCATTTGATTATCTGGTGATTTGCTCCATGAACCAATGTGACCTGTCAATTGATTGGGAGTGAAAAACTGATTGCTGAGATATTCTGAGCAGAGCTTTTGTATTTAGCAGCTCACCTCAGAGACCAAAACTTATATCCAACCGAGCAAGAAGTAGGTTGTGCCAGAGCTTCGATATGCTTTTATATTATACTTCGCCTCCAGAGAAAAGCTCAACTTAAAAGCAGCACAATACAATTAACATTTATAGAATACCTTTCACGCTGGGAGGTCACCTCAAGCAGCATGAAAGAGACCAATATTGCATTTACCTTGCGGTTCTGGAATCTCGAAAGACACAAGTCTTTAGTTTTACACAGCTTCCAGATCTCCAAAGACAGCCTGTAACAAACTCCTCTACCTGGACAACTTGATCTTTTTAAATTAGCATTCTCATTTTGTAAATTTCATTTGGCTATAGCTTCAATATGTGTCTATTATAGCAACAATTGTTAATATCCAATGCTTTTCAAAGCTCAACAATAATGGCAATTGATAATTAAGTTGTTCCCATGACTCACCCAGTATCTTGCTCACTGCAGAGAGGTTTTTCGAGAGTTTGGTTGAAGGGAGCAGTTGAAATATATCTGATGAGTGGCTTGACAGCATCATGCGAATTGAGTTGTAGCTCTGGATACAGAGATGTGGTCTCACAAACCCAAGCTATAGAGGCCATAGCAACTGCCTTCTGGATCTGTCTGACTAGCTTCAGGTCCTGTAACATATACAACAAATATGAAATCCTACTTTTTTCTAAAGCTACTCAATTTTTTTTTTACCATTTACCTTCTTGTGTGTTTCATGCAAGAAAAAATCAGACACAAACCTTATATTTTTGTATTGTAGAACATTGTCCAAAAGAAATACATTTGGAACCATCAGCTGTAATGCTAGTCAAACAGTTGTTTGACTAGCATTACAGCTTTTCACCATTTACACGCTCCCTCTGGGCGATGTCATCCGCAAACATGGGGTAAATTTCCACATGTATGCGGATGACACCCAGCTGTCCCTTTCTGCCTCATCCCTCAACCCCCAGACCATCGATGTTCTGACAGCATGTCTGTCCGACATTGAGTCCTGGATGAGGGACAACTTCCTCCAATTGAACGTGAGCAAGACCGAGGCCCTCCTGATTGGCTCAAGCCAGCGCCTCCGCACATCGGGCGCTGCCAGCCTCAACATCCAAGGCTGCACTCTCCACCTCACAAAGCCAATCAGGAACCTCGGCATCATGTTCGACCATAAACTCTCCTTCCTCCCCCACATCCGTGCCTTGACCGGCACTGCTTATTTCCACCTACGCAACATTGCCAGGCTCCGCAACTACCTCACCCCCCACACTGCCGAAACACTCGTACACGCATGCATCACCTCACGGGCTGGACTACGGAAACTCTCTCCTCGTCGGCCTCCCCAGTTCCTCCATTCACAGGCTGCAGGTCATCCAAAACTCTGCAGCCCATGTACTATCCCGCACCCACCTCCGCGACCACATAACCCCCACCCTCGCCCGTCTCCACTGGCTCCCCATCCTCCAGAGGATCGAGTTCAAGATCCTCGTCCTCACCTTCAAGGCCTTACACGGCCTTGCCCCGCCCTACTTAACTGATTTATTTTCCCCCTATAAGCCCACCCGGACCCTCCGTTCAGCAGGTCTTGGCCTGCTCCAAGCTCCCCGTCCGAACTGCCCCACCATTGGAGGCTGGGCTTTCAGTTTTTCCGCTCCCACCCTGTGGAATTCCATCCCCGAATCCCTCCGTCTTGTTTCTTCCCTTTCCTCTTTCAAGGCCAGTTTGAAGACTTTCCTCTTCGACCGTGCCTTTTGTTCCCCCCCCGAATTTTTCGACCTCCCCTACGCGTTTCACCCCTTCCCGAACACTCCCCTCCCAGCTCGGGTCACATGCCTCCTGTGCAGCGCCTTGGGACGTCCTCCCGACGTGAAAGGCGCTTTATAAGTTTAAGTTGTTGTTGTTGTTGTTTGTCTGCCAAAGTGAATTAAAAAGTGACTTAAAAGCAGTGTTGGTTGAAATAATCACTTGGGCTTTAAAACTCAAAAAAAAATGTTTTCAATTGTGTACAATGTTACAGAATGGTAGGACACAGTACAGTGCTCTTAATTATTCATTTGTTGGGTAACCAAGAGAATCATGGCTCTTCTCCACAAGTGGGCAAATCAGGGAGGGGTGGGGTTAGAAAAACAAACAAAAGGGATCTTATACTAGATAGGAACTGAGTTTAAAGATGTATTAGCTGAGAGTTGATATCTGTCCACACTCTAAATCAGGGAGCTGTACATTGTACATAAGAACAAACAGAAGTGAGAAACATTTTTTAAAAAACAAAGTTTCACAAAGAATGTACAGACCAGAAACAGGTCATTCAGCCCAAACAAACCCTTACTTATATTTTCTTTATTAGTTTCATTTATGAAAAATGCTGATGTCATTCAGACAGGATTGTTTTCCCTTGAGTTTAGAAGAGAGCTGATTTGATTGAGGTATTTAAGACGATAAAGGGATTCGATATAGTAGATACAGAGAATCCAAAACAAGGGGGCATAGTTTAAAAATTAGAACCAGGCCATTTTAAGAGTGAAATCACAAAGCATTTTTTTCACTCAAAGGGTGGTAGAAATCTAGAATTCTCTCCCCCAAAAGGCTATGTGGATGCTGTATCCACACGCACCTTCAAGAGTGAGGTTGATAGATTTTTGGTAGATCAGGGTATTAAGAGATATGCGGGAAATTGGAGATGAAATGATTAGTTGAGGTACAGATCAGCCATGATCTAAATAAATGATAGAACAGGCTCGAAGGGCTGAATGGCCTACACCTGTTCCTATGAATGGGATGGTGGCTCAAGGGAGGGAGGGGAGGGCTCCACCTTACACTGACCTGAAAACCCTCCACGGGCAGAAAGTGCATTCCATTCCAAACAACAGCAACAACTTGCATTTATACAGTGCCCTCCACATGGGGAGGTCTCTTGGAGCTCTTAAACATGGTAGACAGACACAGGACATTTCCATGATTAGATTACCAGCATATGTTGGGACTCTCAGTCTGGTTTGGATACTACTTGACACAATGGATTTCTGCATGTCTCAGGCACCCACCCAGCTGACCAGTTGATCTAATTCTAAACAATGCTCCGCAGACCAGGTACAAATTACTGCTATTGAACACAACTTATATCATGATTTGTCAAAACATCCAATGAGTTTGATACATCTTAAAAGTATTCCTCATACAAGGCACTTACGATCACTGGTTCATGTGAAACTGGATTAATTCCCTTTTTGAGATTCAGATTGTCAACGTGCTGCCGAATGCAATGATATTATCACTTTTAGGATCAGTTTGAACCCATGTTTACACATACTGTACATTCAGCAATCTGACTAGTTTAGAAAGCCAAACCTCCTCCCCCTTTTCTACATCAGCCAGTGTCAAATCCAATGCTCAAGTTTCATTATTTAAAACTGCCTACACTTCATAGGATCTGCCATTTCCACCAGTTTGCTCATTGTTAGATAGAGCACTTCATCATATAGATGTTATTGATTTGGGATAGTTGAATTAGAAAAGTGTTTTACACTGCGATGCTATCCTCATCCACTAAGTATGCAGTCATAGTCCTATGCTCTAAAGCTACCAATGATGAAGTCCAAAGACCAGTATAGCTGAGAATCATGGCTAAATGGGAACTACCCAGTCAGTCTAACATCGGTAGTAAGTCTATAATCAGGGACAAGATAGATCTTCACTCAGAAAGATACAGGCTAATAAAGGACAGCCAGCATGGATTTGTTAAAGGCAAATCTTAACTTACAAATCTGATAGAATTTTTCGATGAGGTAACAGAATGGGAGGACGAGGGTAGCACAGTCGATGTAGTTTACATGGATTTTCAAAAGTCATCTGACAAAATGCCGCTTGAAAGGCTTATTAGGAAAGTAGAGGCCCACGGTGTTAAAGGGACAATGGCAGCATGGATCCACAACTGGCTGCGAGACAGAGAGTTGTGGTGAGCAGTTGTTTTTCAGACTGGAGGGAAGTGTACAGTGGCGTCCCCCAGGGATCGGATTTAGGACCACTGCTCTTTTAAATATATATATTGATGATCTGGATTTGGGTGTGGGGAGCACGGTTTCCAAGTTTGAAGATGATACTGAGTTAGGGAGAATAGTAAATAGTGAGAATAGTAACCATCTGCAAGAAGATATAGATAAAATGGTAAAGTGGGCAGACACATGGCAGATGAAGTTTAATGCAGAGAAGTGTGAGATGATACATTTGGGGAGAAGAAATGAGGGGAGGCAATAGAGGGGAGGCTAGATAGTACAATTTAAAGGGGTGTGAGGAACCAGAGAGACCTGGGGATTTGTGTTAGTGACTCTTTGAAGGCGGCAGGATAGGTAGACAAAAACATAAAGAAGGCATATGGGATACTAGGCTTTATAAATAGGAGTATTGAGTACAAAAGTCAGAAAGTGCTGACTTCCCTCTATAAAACTTTGGTTAGTCCTCAGCTGGAGTACTGTGTTCAATTCTGGTCACCGCATTACAGAAAGGATGTTAAGGCATTGGAAAGGGTGCAAAGAAGGTTTACTGGAATGGTACCAGGATTGGGGGACTTCAGTTATGAGGATAGGCTAGATAGGCAAGGTTTATTCTCTTTAGAACAGAGAAGGGTGAGAGGAGACCTAATAGAGGTTCATAAAATCATGAGGGGATTGGACAGGGTGATTGAGGAAAAACTGTTTGTGGAGCCTGGTTAATCATGTTAGGTTAATCACAATCACCTGTGGAATCCTGTACATTCAGCTACACTTACTTGCATAATAATAATCTTTGCATTTGATATAACGCTTTTCAAGTCTTTTAGAAGTCTCAAAGTGCTTCGCACAATGTATGATCAAGTGAACTGACTGTTTATTTGTGGGAGAAAGGCAGCAGCCAATTATGCACAGTAGTGTCCCACAAACAGTCATGGATTAAAATGACCGATTTATTATTGTTTTTTTCAGGGGATTGTTATTAGGCATATGGAGTAAGGAAACTCGCCCAAGGTTTCGCCCTGCTGGGAATCAAACCCAGATCTTTCATTTGCATGGTGAATGCTCCAACCACTGAGCTACACATAGGTTGAAATTGGAATAATAAGTTATAATTTTAGAAACCTTTAGAAGATTTTCCATTTTCTCTCATTCAGATTTCCATGTTTTTTTTAATTAAGGAAATCACAAAGCTTTCACATGCCACATGTTTAGAGAGAGTCAAAATTAACTTCAAACATCAACTGATATTTTTTAATTCACACAAGTCTCAGTTTTTATGTGGTTAATTGCTTTAGTTAAACTTTTGTATTTGAATTCCCTCCACATCATTGTTTTTTATTTGCCTCCCTCTTTTTGGTGAAAAACACATTGACATTTCTGGAGTATATCTTGAACCCACCCAATAGAACATTAAGAATAAAAATCAGTATTATGCAACAAATGCCTTTAGTTGTGAAGGGCAGCCAATTATACCCTCTCCAAGAATTTTATTTATGAACCTTAAAAACAATTCATTAAGTTCAGCATGTCGTTGGCAGACAAACAAAAGCACATATTTCTGGTACAGGAATTACAGTTCATTGACAGCCAACTGGTACTTAACTCTAGTAGTATTTCTTTGGTTTTGTTCAAATAGGCAACCACTTCAAGATGTTACAAATTTTACACCAGAGAATAAGCCAGATAGCTTTTGCTTTCTATGAGATCTTATTCTGTTGAGTATATAACAATACATCAAATAGAAAGAAAGGGCACCTGATCATTGGCAGCTTGCAAATGCTGAAGAGAAGCTTGAGTCAGGGAAGAAATGTAATTCCAGATACAGGAGCCTTTTTTCCAGTTGATTGTTGAGAGAATCTTCACCATCATACTCATCACTGCAAGGTACAAGTGGCATCTGTCTAAATCTGAAACCTGAGCAATAAAACAAAACAGGATTTAGAAAGCAAAGTACAAAAAAATTGCATGTTCCATGAAAATATTAGCACCGACTATTTAAAAATCAATAGAAATTAATTGCTGTCTCTTGCAAAGTAAATGATATTGTTGTATCATAATAATAATCCTTGCATTTGATATAGTGCCTTATCAGTTCTTCGAAGCATCTCAAAGCACTTCACAGAATATACTGTAAAGTGAAATGGTTATGATGTGTGGGTGAAACGCGGCAGCCAATTGCACACAGCTTTTTCAAACACAATCGATTGTGGATTGAGTAACCCAATTCCTATTAACTTTTTGAAGGGATAAATACCCCAGTAAAGTGATCCACCAATCGATTGACAACCAGGTTCCTATTTACTGTTATGTAAACAGAGGCTAGTGTAGTATGGAAACTTGCCCGATGTTTTGCTTTGTCCAGGAATTGAGCCCAGTCCCTCATGTTTGTGAGGCGAGTGCTCTAACTACTAAGCTACAGGACTCCACAAGAGGGAAGTAGACCAACAACAACAACAACAACAATTTACATTTATATAGCGCCTTTCACGTCGGGAGGACGTCCCAAGGCGCTAAACAAGAGGCGTGTGACCCGAGCTGGGAAGGGAGTGTTTGGGAAGGGGTGAAACACGAAGGGGAGGTAAAAGAGTTCGGGGTGGAACAAAAGGCACGATCGAAGAGGAAAGTCTTCAAATCGGCCTTGAAAGAGGAAAGGGAAGAGGCGAAACGGAGGGATTGAGGGATGGCATTCCATAAGGTGGGAGCGGAGAAACTGAAGGCCCGGCCTCTGATGGTGGGGCGGTTCGGGCGGGGGGCTTGGAGCAGGCCAAGTCCTGTTGAACGGAGGGTGCGGGTGGGCGTGCAGGGGGAGAGTAGATCGGCTAGGTAGGATGGGGCAAGGCCGTGTAAGGCCTTGTAGGTGAGGACGAGGATCTTAAATTCGATCCTCTGGAGGATGGGAAGCCAGTGGAGACGGGCGAGGGTGGGGGTTATGTGGTCACGGAGGCGGGTGCGGGATAGTACAGGGCTGCAGAGTTTTGGATGGTCTGCAGCCTATGAATGAAGGAACTGGGGAGGCCGACGAGGAGAGAGTTTCCGTAATCCAGCCGTGAGGTGATGTACGCGTGCACGAGTGTTTCGGCAGCGAGGGGGGTAAGATAGTTGCGGAGCCTGTCAATGTTGCGCAGATGGAAATAGGCGGTGCCGGTCAGGGCGCGGATGTGGGGGAGGAAGGAAAGTTTTTGATCGAACATGATGCCGAGGTTCCTGAATGGCTTTGTGAGGTGGAGAGTGCAGCCTTGAATGTTGAGGCTGGCAGCGCCTGATGTGCGGAGGCGTTGGCTTGAGCCAATCAGGAGGGCTTCGGTCTTACTCACGTTCAATTGCAAAAAGTTGTCCCTCGTCCACGATTCGATGTCGGACAGACATGCTGTCAGAACATCGATCGTCTGGGGGTTGAGGGATGAGGCAGAAAGGTACAACTGGGTGTCATCCGCATACATGTGGAAATTTATCCCATGTCTGCGGATGACGTCACCCAGGGGGAGCGTGTAAAGGGTGAAAAGAAGGGGACCGAGGACAGAGCCCTGAGGGACGCCGTGGGAAACTGTGCGGGGGTTTGAAGAAAAGCCATTGGAAGAAACAAAATGTAAACGATGGGTCAAATAAGAGTGGAACCAGTCAAGGACTGTGCCTTGAAGGTTGAGGTGGGAGGAAAGACATTGAAGGAGGATGGTGTGATCGACTGTGTCGAACGCAGCAGACAGGTCAAGGAGGACGAGGAGGCAGAGGGAGCCCTGGTCACAGGCGGTTAGGATGTCATTTGTGACCTTGACCAGGGCAGTTTCTGTACTGTGGATAGGGCGGAAACCTGATTGGAGGGGTTCAAGAAGTGAGTGATTTGAAAGGAAAGAGCGGAGCTGGGAGGCAACCACTCTTTCAAGGACCTTGGATAGGGAGGGTTTCGTCAGGATAGGGGTGATGGTGGCTGTTTTAAGGGAGGTAGGGACGGTTCCTGAGGAGAGGGAAAGGTTAATGGTGTCTGAAATGAGTGGGGCTAACAAATGGAGCTGGGTGCGGAGGAGGGGGGTGGGGATGGGGTCCAATAAGCACGTGGTGGGTTTCATGGAGGTGATTGTTTTTGTGATTGAAAGCGGGGTGGTGGGGTTGAAAGTGTGAAATGGGGGGTGAGTTGGGGTTGAGGTAGCTGATGAGGGCGCTGAGGTGGAGGAGTGGTGGGGGGAGGAAACCGCAGAGCGGATTTTCTCAATTTTGGATTCGAGGAAATCCAGCATCTCCTCACAACGAACGTTTGAGGAGAGGATCTGCGAGGTGAGGCGGTGGGGGCGGAGGAGCTGGTTGGTGGTGGCGAAGAGGAGGCGGTGGTTGTCCTTCGCTTCCAGGATTATCCTGGAGTAGAAGGCTGATTTGGCGGTGGCTAGGGCGGAGCGGTAAAATTTGATGCGGTCCGATTTGCCGGTGGACCGTGAGGCCAGATTTGAGCCAGGTGCGTTCAGCTGCTCTCACTTGGCTTTTAAGGGAACGGAGGTGAGATGTGTACCACGGTGATGATTGGGAATGGGAGACGGTTTTGGAGGTGAGGGGGGCCAGGGTGTCAAGGGTAGTGGAGAGGGTGTTGTGGAGGGCGGTGGAGGCGGAGGATGGGTCGGTACAAAAAGAATGCCATTGTGGGAGGAGGTCGGAGGTTTCTAGGGCAGAGGTGAAAGTTTGAGGGGGAATCTTCTTCCAGGGCCGGTAGAAGATGGTGGTGGGTTTGGAAGTGGAGGGGGGAGGGATAGAGGTGTTGCAGGAAATGAAAAAATGGTCAGAAATGGCCTTGTCTGTGATGGTGACGCCAGAGACGTTGAGGCCTCGGGTGATCACCAGATCGAGAGGATGGCCGTGAGTGTGGGTGGCAGTGTTGATATGAAGGGAGAAGTTGAAAGACGAAAGTAAAGAGGAAAATTCAGAGGAAATGGGGCAGGAGGGGGTGAAATGGAGGTTGAAATCGCCAAGAATAGTAAGGCGATCAGAGGAGGCACAAAGGGAAACTAAAAGTGAAGAAAAGTCTGAAATGAAAGTGGGGGAGGGTTTGGGGGGGCGATAAACTAGTAGGATTTTGAAAGAACTGTGGGAGGAGTGAGAAAGGGTGAGATGTTCAAAAGAGGGGAAGGAGCCGGAGGAATAGGGGGATAGGGCGAGGGATGTCCTGGAGATGAGGGCCACGCCACCGCCACGACGGTTGGGTCGAGGAGCATGGTGGAATGTGTAGTTGGGTGGTGTGGCTTCAACGAGGGGGAAAGTGTCGCCTGGGATGATCCAAGTCTCCGTCAGGGCCATGATGTCAACGTTCTCACCAAGGATGAGATCGTTGATGGCCAGTGCCTTGTTGCAGACAGAGCGGACATTTTGGAGGCCGATGTGGAAAAAGCAGTTGGCCGAGGGGTGTGAGGGGGGGCTGGGATGGTCGGCGGGGAGGGTGGGGATCTGAATAAGGGAGGAGAGGTTGACCCCCCAGGTTTGTGTCCGGTGAGGCTGACGGTGATGGTTGGGGACAGGGCACTTGGTGTGACTGCTGTTGGACAGCCAGCGCCGAGTGCCACGGTGAGCCCGACGGAGGATTCCAATACTGGAACAGAGGGAAGCAGTGGGAGGGTCGAGCAGGGACAGTAGGCGAGGAGGGCGAAGAGAAAGAAGGGTAGAGAAAAAATAACGGAGAGGGGGGGTTGGGGGGAAAAGCTTGAATAGGGGGAGGGAAGCTCGGGTCGTGGCGGCAGCCATATTGCGCACGCGGGGAACCAGGAGCGAGGTTCAATGGGGCGGCATCATCCCAAGGGATATGAGGCCGCGGCTGGGGGATGCAGAGGAGTTGCGGTCTGAAGCCTGACCGGGGCTGCGGCCGAGGCTGGGGTTGTGGGTTTTAGGTCCGGTCGCCGGGGCTGCGTTTGTCCGTGCTATGGGTCGCCGCGTCGAGGCTGGAGCCGGGACCAGGGCCGTGAGTCTCGTGGCTGTGGGTCTTGGAGCCGGGGCTGTGTGTCGCGGGGCTGGTCTTGAAGCCGGGGCAGCGTGTCACGAAGCCATTGGTCGTGGGGCTGGTCTTGAAGTCGGGACTGTTTTTCACAAAGCCGTTGGTCGTGGGGCTGGTCTTGAAGCCGGGACTGGTTTCCACGAAGCCGTTGGTCGTGGGGCTGGTCTTGAAGCCGGGACTGTTTTTCACGAAGCCGTTGGTCGTGGGGCTGGTCTTGAAGCCGGGACTGTTTTTCACGAAGCCGTTGGTCGTGGGGCTGGTCTTGAAGCCGGGACTGTTTTTTACGAAGCCGCTGGTCGTGGGGCTGGTCTTGGAGCCAGGGCTGTGTGTTACGGAGCTGGAGCCGGGGGTGCGGGGATGTGGCTGTGGCTGTGTCTGGGTCTGGAGCCGGGGGTCCTTGGACTGTGGCCGGAGCCGGGGCTGTGAGTCTCGGGGCTGGAGCCAAGTCTGTGGCTGTGGGTCTTGGGGCTGGGGATGGTGCCAGGGCTGCGGGTCGATGGGCTGTGGGCTGTGGGTCAGGTCAGGTCGAGCAATCTCTGCCATATGCTCTTAATGCACAGAGACAGCTCTAGACCCGTGTGTCCCTCTCGCCGCCATTTTGTCCACAAGCTGTAGATCATCCAAAACTGCAGCTCGTGTCCTCTCCAGCACCAGGCTCCGCAACCCCATCCAGTTCCAATGGATCTCCATCTCTCAGAGGATCAAATTCAAGATCCTCATCCTCACCTTCGAGGACCTCCAGGGCCATCTCCTACTTCTATGACCAGCTGACCCCTATCAACCTGTCCGCTCCCTCCATTCTGCAGACTCCGGTCTGCTCCATGTCTCTCGCCCGACCCGCCCTACCATTGGTGGCCAGGCTTTCAGCCTCTCTGCCCCCACGCTCTGGAACTCCATCCCACAATTGACTTGCTCCCTTTCTTGCCTCCTTCAAGGCCAATCTCAAGACCCTCCTTTTTAACCATGCCTTCAGCCACCATCCTACCTCTCTGCTCTCCCACATCCCAACTCTGCCCCACATAGACACCCCCACCCATGCTCAAGTCCTGACCCCTGCCTGTTCAGTGCCTTGGGACGTCCCCTTGATGTGTAAAGCACTCTACAAATGTCATTTTGTTTTTGTTGTTACCTCAACCTCTAAAGAATAACTGTATTGTATATCAAGTCAAGAAAAGAAAGATTTTAACCAAACACAATGCTTAGATCAATACATTACATTCAAAATAGTCAGAATGGATCAATCTTTTGTAATTTTAATAAATGCAAATTTTCAGTCATGTACTCAATGCAAAAAAATGCTCTACAACTCTATACACAATATAATAATCCTTGCATTTTGATGTAGCACTTTTCACATCTTCTAGACATCTCAAAGCACTTCACAGAATATACTGTAAACTGAATTGACTATATATATATGCGGGCAAAATGCGGGAGCCAATTGCACACTGCAGTATCCCACAAACAGTTGTGGATTGAAATTACCGATTAAAAAAAAATTTGGAAGGATTATTGTTAGGTGTGTGGAGTAAGGAAAGTTGCCCAAGGTTTCGCCCTGACCTGCCTGGATTCGAGGTCAGGTCTCACGCTTGTAAGGCAAGGGCTCTAACCACTGAGCTACATTCATGCACAACTCAAGTGTCATACATTTAACTCACTGTTCTGGTATTCTACATTCATCTTTAAATAATTAGCTTCCATTAATGCAATGCTTTTATTAATTATAGTTTTACTAGAAAATCTGATTACACATTTGTGTAATCAGGAATCCACAAGACCATAAGAGGAATTCAGCAGGAATAATGAAATTGAATCAGTCATACTTACAGATTGTACTTCACTTGTTAACCTCCTAAGTGTGTATTCCAGCACTTGCTCAACAGAAGCCATTACGGATTCCTGTAGTACATTCAGTACCCTATCTATGGAAAGATAACACATCAATTCAATGAATTAATCTACTTCCAGCAATGTTTGTTATAATCCCACATTGGGGTCCTGTACCTCAGTGGTAAGAGTACTCGCCTCATAAGCAAGAAAACTAGGTTTGGTTCCCAGCAGGGCAAAAATTTGGACAAGGTTCCTTACTCTACATGCCTCTGTTCACCAAGCAGTAAGTAGGAACTAAGTTAGTCATTGGTGGATCACTTTTCCAGGGATAATCCCTCAAACTACAATACTCTATGGGGCACAGCTGTGCACAATTGGATGACATGTTTCATCCACAAATATACAGTCAATTCACTTTGGGCAAGTTCCCTTACTCCACGTACCTGTTTACGTAGCAGTAAGTAAAAACACGATTGTTAGTTGTTTGATGGATCACTTTCTCATGGGAATAATTACTTTTTAAAACTTGGTCACTTCAATCGTTGTGCTAACGCATTTCGCCTACAAAATATACAGTCGATTCACTTTACAGTATATTCTGTAGAGTTTTGAGACATCTCTAAGACGTGATAAGGCAGTATATCAAATTTTTATCGACACTTGTCAATAAATCAATTAAATATATATATAGTATATAAATTAGCAATGATAATTGGGAATATTTTAATAAGATTGTTAAACGTTTTCTATGCCCTGTACAGAAAGTAGTGTCAACCTGATCTTCTAAAATGCTGGACAGTGATCAATTAATGTCAGACCAAGAATGCACTCTTCCAAAGACAGATAGTTGAACTATTGTTAAAGAAGTAATATATTTTAAATTACATTTTATAATTTCATGCATCCAGCGCCTAGAATCCACCATGACTGGTTTCCAGACAGGTAAAAACCTCCAACTGGTTGAACTATCGCTCAATGCGAAAGGACAGGTGCCCACAAGATAGTGGCAAAGCTTTGATGCATTTCATACTGAGCCGTGTTGTCCACCAGGAAGCTCCTGCTGCCTTACCATCCACCCAGTGATGGATTAAACCAGCTCTTGTTGATGTTAGCTGACCAACTGGGTGACTATCAGCCTGGGGGAGGGAAGGGCTGACCCATTACTGAGGGCAGTCATCCTCTCAGTTCCTGTTAACCCTGCAAACCTAAGCCCAAACAAATAGGGTGGTCCTAGCTGGAGAAGCAGCGGGAAAGTTTGCCACAATGCTCTAAATGACAAGCTATGCGGTTTTAGCTGGTTGGACTCCAGCAGTACCCTGCTTAGCTCTTGTCCACCTGCGCCTAATACTTTCCGGACTTAGAAATGCAAGACAGATCCCTCCAGGGAGAGTATATGCATTCCATTCTAATAATCAAGAAGTAATCCATTGCACCACCTAACTTTTAAGGAATTTCTTAATTGATTTAAATATATTATGCATTCCCAGCTCTTTAAAATCATTACAAATGTACTTGTGTTGTGCACTGGTTAGTGGAACTGCTTCCTTCTTCTCTTCAGTCATCAAGTTGAATTGAAAGTGGGAAGACGACCAACGATTGAGGAACCCACAGGGATGTCATGTAATGGACCAGGTAGAGATGTCCAGCAACAATAAACTTATTTTTCTCCAGCACATGTTGATAGACTGGTTATAAATTTATAATAATCCATTATTTAGTTTTGTTTCTTATTTATTCAACAACTGGTCTTGGCAAGCTTACTGTGCAGGAATAGGTCAGACCTTCATGGGGTTGAATGGTCATAAAAGATTTTGATTGTTGAAATATAATGCCTCTTTAAAATTATTTCTGCTCAATTAAGATTTTTTTAAAAAATGTGTTAGAAGTAAATACAATGGACTCATTCAGCATTTGCACTTGCCTCCAATCAGATCAGTCTTCATATTCCACACAAATATTAGGGCGTCAGCATCAATACACAGCAATCTATATTGTTAAAGAATACCACTCCATTGTGGTGCCCAGCAATATTATTTCTCTCACGCCAAGCTTAACAAGCAAGAGATTTATTCTAACCATTGAAGGAAGTGGAAGAATTTTTAGTGTCATTTATTAAAAAGGTCCTTTCCTATTTTGTGAGCAGGGTTATGCATAGCAAATCAATTTCACAGAACCTGATTACGTGTTGAACTGTTTTTAAACAACCAAGGTTACATTTTCTAGGAACTCCACTTTACTCATTGCTTAGTTTGCTGAGCAATGGGAGCTTTGGACCGGAACAAATCAATTTCCCAAAGCCTGAAAAAGATCCGATTATGTTTTAAACTGGAAATGATCAGTAGGTTTTAAAGAGAGGACATTTTTTATCAATTTCTTGGAACTTGTGTTCCATGACATCTGCTTGTGTGTAAACGATAGTGGGAGTTGTACTGTTCTTTTATTCTTAATCCGGGTGAATCAGAGAATCTTGCAACATAGAAGGAGGCTATTTGGCCAATTGTGCCTGTAGTGTTTCTCTTAAAGAGCTACCAACTTGTCCCACTCCCCTACTCTTACAACAACAAAAAAATTACATTTGTTTAGCGCCTTTCACATCAGGAGTCCTGCAATTCTTTCCTTTTCAAGAACATATCCAATTTCCTTTTGAATTAGCTGGGAAAAAGTTATGCCCTCATACTATAACAAGCCAATCTGACAGTATGTTTAACAATTTACATTTTTTATAAAATGAACACAAGAAGTTTCTTTAATATTGTCAGATGAAACTAGTCAAAGCTGAAAATTCTGGTTCTAGCTTCACAATTTAATTTACAATATTTACATTTATTTAGTGCTTTTCATGTAAGGAGGATACCTCAAAGCACTTGTTGCAAATCAAGACAAATTTACAGATAAAGTAATACTTTTGCATTAAAGATATGCCAAACAACCATCATTTTCTTAATTGTGCCTTCACTGGTACAGGTACCTCTCCCCAACCACGTGGGATACATTCCTGTAAACCTCTGTGGTTGGTAAAACTGCTGTTGGTAGATGCAGGGCCCTATGGCAAACATGGGGATAGGGGGAGTACGTTTGCTTTTTCGTAGTTAGAATGTATCCCACGTGGTTGGGGAGAGGTACCTGTACCAGTGAAGGCACAATTAAGAAAATGATGGTTGTTGGCAAGAGTTGTCGCATTTAGCAAACCGTGGATGCATGAGTTTCGTGGTTGATGAGGCCGCGGTTGGGGAGGGATACCTGTATTACATTAGTGCAGACATAATAAAAAATACATATTGGTGAATGGTATATGGCTGCTTGCAGTATTAAATAAATTAGTCAATGATAGTTTTAGTGGTGAAAATCATTAAGCATTCAACAGAAATTTCTTTTTTTTAAATTATATAGCGGTCTGCATTCTTTCTAGTTGTTTTTCAGATTACATTACCCTTCTGTTTGTTTCCAATTATTGCGATTTTGTTTGCCCGTGGTTATGATCTTTCTTCTTAACAGTAACGAATAATCCTTGCATTTGATATAGCGCTTTTCATATCTTCTATATGTCTCAAAGTGCTTCACAGAATACAACAACAACAACAAAATTGCGCTTATACAGCACCTTTCACGTCGGGAGGACACCCCAAAGCGCTGAACAGTCTGGTCGGGACCCGAGCGTGGGGGGGGGGTGGGGAGAGGGAGGGAGAGTAGGGTCGAAGTAGGAGGAAGGGGAAGGAGACTGGGAGAGGGGGAAGAGTTAGTGGGGCAGCCGAAGGCGCGGTCGAAGAGTAAGGTCTTGAGACCGGCCTTGAAGGAGGAAAGGGAGGAAGCGAGATGGAGGGGCTGCGGGATGGAGTTCCACAGTGTGGGAGCAGAGAGGCTGAAAGCCTGGCCGCCGATGGTTGGGCAGTTAGGACGGTGGACAAGGAGCAGGCCTGAGTCTGCTGAACGGAGGGTGCGGGCAGGCTGATAGGGAGACAGTAGGTCAGAGAGATAGGCGGGGACAAGGCCGTGAATGGCTTTGAAAGTGAGGAGAAGGATCTTGAATTTGATCCTCTGGGTGACAGGGAGCCAGTGGAGATGGGCGAGGGTGGGAGTGATGTGGTCGCAAAGCCTAGTACGGGAGAGTACACGAGCGTTCTGACTGATCTGCAGCCTGTGAAGGGAGGAGCTGGGGAGGCCAACGAGGAGAGTTCCCGTAGTCAAGCCTGGGGATAAAGGAGTGGATGAGGGTTTTGGTGGCGTGGGGGGTGAGGTAATGGCGGAGTCTGGCAATATTGCTGAGGTGATGGAAGGCTGTGCCGGTCATGGAGCGGATATGGGGCAGGAAGGATAGTTCGGGGTCGAACAAGACGCCCAGATTCCTGATTGGCTTTGAGAGGTGGAGAGAACAGCCTTGAACGCTGATATCAGCGCCTGAGGTGCGGAAGCGCTGACATGAGCCAATCAAGAGGGTTTCTATATTGTTGACATTGAGTTGTAGGATATTTGCCCTCGTCCAGGACTCGATGTCGGACAGAAATGCAGTCAGAAGGCCAGTGGTCCTGGAATCGATGGATTGACGCGGATAGATAGAGTTGGGTGTCATCTGTATACATGTGGAAATTTGCCCCATGTCTACGGATGATATCGCCTAGGGGGAGAGTGTAGAGGGTGAAGAGCAAGGGGCCAGGGACAGAGGCCTAGGGAACGCTGCATGTAACTATGCGGAGGCTGGAGGAGAATCCGTTGGAAGAGACAAAGTGAAGGTGATGGGAGAGATAGGATCGGAACCATTTGAGGACAGATCCTTGCAGGTTGAGGAGGAAGGAGAGGTGGTGGAGGAGGATACCATGGTCCACGGTATTGAAGGCAGCGGATAGGTCAAGGAGGATGAGGAGGCAGAGGGAGCCCTGGTCACAGATGGTAAGGATATCGTTTGTGACCTTGACCAGGGCAGTTTCAGTGCTGTGGGAGAGATTCTTTATATTTAAAGAATATACTTTAAAGTGAATTGACTGTATATTTGTGGGTGAAACGCAGCAGCCAATTATGCACAGCAGTGTCCCACAAACAGTTGAGGATTGAAATGACCAATTTATTATAGTTGTTTTTTTGAGGGATTATTATTAGGCGTGTGGAATAAGGAAACTTGGTTTCCTTATTCCCATGGTTTCGCCCTGATCCTTGATTCTGACATTTACTCTCTCTCCCTCCTGTCTCTTTCCAGCCTTTTTGCTGAGTTAATGACCACTCTATTCTCCCTTTGTTCCTTAGCTGCCTGATTGAATTTTACAAACTTTTTTTTCTTTTTAATCCTATTTGTTAGCTTGCCTGCCTTTTTTTTAATAAAAAAAAAGTCTCATAGATTTGTTCTACCTGTCCCCTTTATATTGTCCTTCAATGCCTCAGATGCCATATTAATTATAACTACATTAACAATTATTGAGCATCAATGATGCCAACTAGTATCCTCCCTCACATTCTGTATTCCAAAGCTATCCTAGAAAAAGTAAAGTGGTGGGGCTGGTTGGAAGGGGGACGTGTAGCAGGCTGCAGCCTGTGGAGCAGAAGGAACAGACAGATTGCTATGAGGTTAGCAGGTCACAGAGTTTGGAAGGAATAAGGCGGTAGTGATTTTGAACTCTATCCTTGAGGGATGGGGAGCCAGTGGAGCCAGGTGAGGGTGGAGGTGATAGGGGCACAGTCTAATGTGGGAAAGTCTACTGCAGAGTTCTAGATGTAATAGAGCTTGTGGAGGGGAGAGTTAAGCAGGGACAAGCAGGGAGTTGGCGTAGTCGAACCTAAAGATGATGAACAAGTACAAATTGTAGTACAGAATGTAAGTGTCACTAAAGTTTACAAAGATGTCCCAATCCCATTTAATTTAAACAATAAACCAAGATTGTACTAGGGAACAGCGATTAATCGGTTTTTCGATTAAACCCGATATGATTTTCAGATCGGTATGCCGATATGGTGATTCTAAAAAAACTGTTATATCGAGAGATTCGATTTTAAAAATATACATCAATATATTTTTAATATCGTTCCTGGCAATATATCAATATTGTTGGTATTATCAGTGTAATGCGATCTTTTCCAGCTTACCTTGTCGCCGGCATTGCAACCTCCTAGATCTAGAGCATGGAATGCGCGTACATTCGGTGCGCGCGCACAATTAACGGGCGCGCACATCCAATGCGCACGCACACTTTACTGTGTATACTCGACGTGAGTCGTGGCGTCTTAACAAAGTCGCATCGCTGAAAATTGTAGTTTGAAAATTTACCTTTCTCATCATGGGGAAAAGAAGCCCCGTATGGGACTACTTTGAAAACAATGCGGTCAGTAATGGTGTGTATAGATGTACAGTTTGCAAGGTCTTGGTTCGAGCACGAGCAACCTGCGACAACACATTAAGCAGCACCACCCCGCCCAGCACGCTGCCCTCAGAGCGAAATCATTGTCGACAACAGCAGGAAGTCGAACCAGCGCTTCGGAGAAAGCGACATGTAGTGGGGCCAGTGCAGCTCAAACAATTCCTGCTTTATTTAAGAGGAGAACATTGTACCAGAGAGGGGACAAAAAGTGGCAAAGTATCACGAACGCTGTCACTTTTTGCATAGCAAAGGAGAGCTTGCCAATGGCGAAGGACATTAATTCAGACTTCAGACTACATAAAAATTAGTGGCATTTTCTGGCTGTAAGTGTTATTTTTGTGTGTGAGAGAGTTAGAAGCCAGATTATCACTGTTTCTATGTGTGTGTCTTGTCAGACACACACAGCAGTGATAATCTGGCTTCTAACTCAAACAGTCAGACTGTCTGTCTCTCTCTTTTCTATTGTAATAGATCTCATTTACACGTAGACATTACGTGCTAGTTTCAAGCAAGAAATGGAGGAGAATAAATCTCTAGATTTTGTTTTTGGTGTGTGTGTGTTCTATTTTGTGTTTAGAGATGGAGGGAGAGAAGGAGAGGGAGAAAGTTGGGAGAGGAGAGAGGAAGAGAGGAGAGGGAGGGAGAGAATGAGAGGGGGAAAGGAGGGAGAGAAGGAGCGAGGGGAAAGGAGGGAGAGAAGGAGAGAGGGGAGGGAGGGAGGGAGGGAAGGAGAGGGGGAAAGTTGGGAGAGAAGGAGAGAGGAGAGGGAGGGAGAGAAGGAGAGGGGGAAAGGAGGGAGAGAAGGAGAGAGGGGAGGGAGGGAGAGGGGGAAAGTTGGGAGACAAGGAGAGAGGAAGAGAGGAGAGGGAGGGAGAGAATGAGAGGGGGAAAGGAGGGAGAGAAGGAGCGAGGGGAAAGGAGGGAGAGAAGGAGAGAGGCGAGGGAGGTAGGGAGAGAAGGAGAGGGGGAAAGTTGGGAGAGAAGGAGAGAGGAAGAGAGAAGAGGGAGGGAGAGAAGGAGAGGGTGAAAGGAGGGAGAGAAGGAGAGAGGAAGAGAGGAGAGGGAGGGAGGGAGAGAAGGAGAGGGGGGAAAGGAGGGAGAGAAGGAGCGAGGGGAAAGGAGGGAGAGAAGGAGAGAGGGGAGGGAGGGAGAGGGGGAAAGTTGGGAGAGAAGGAGAGAGGAAGAGAGGAGAGGGAGGGAGAGAAGGAGAGGGGGAAAGGAGGGAGAGAAGGAGCGAGGGGAAAGGAGGGAGAGAAGGAGAGAGGGGAGGGAGGGAGAGGGGGAAAGTTGGGAGAGAAGGAGAGAGGAGTAGAGGGAGGGAGAGAAGGAGAGGGGGAAAGGAGGGAGAGAAGGAGCGAGGGGAAAGGAGGGAGAGAAGGAGAGAGGGGAGGGAGGGAGGGACAGAAGGAGAGAGGGGAGGGAGAGAAGGAGAGGGGGAGGTAGGGAGCAAACAACATCGTATAATTCAACAGACCTTGACACCAACATTACAAACTTTCTGGACCTAGAGCACGCATTTCGAAATGTGCGTGCACAGCGACTGCGCGCGCATCGTCAGTGCGGACGCACCGTCAATGCGCGTGCACCGCGACTGAGCGCGCACCATAAACGCGCGCGCGCCATCAATGCACGCGCACTTCGAATGCACGCGCATGCGCAGTATAAAAACTCAATAGATCGGTTTAAGCAGGTATGAGCAAACCGATATATCCATATCCGGAAAAATCCCATATCGCCGTTCCCTAGATTGTACTAACTCAAGGTCCCATATTCTTCATGATTGATCTTATAGATCTTAATAATTAGCTTGTAGATTAATTTAAAACATTTAATTCTGTCTAGATTTGAAGTTGGTTTCCATAGTTCTGAAATATGAATCTTCAATCTTCTGAATCTTCCAAATTAAGACAGAATGTAAGATTTTTTTCAAAATTCTACAAGATCTTAAATGTTAGGGTAATAGACAAGGAGTTTGTACCTCTGGTTTCAATATGACAAGGATACCAGTAAGATGTTAATACTCAGGGATTGTTAATGTAGTCAGAATAGATACAAAATCTGAGGGATTGGAGAGAATTTTAAAAAAGCAAGGCAATCATATTGATATTCACTTTCTAGACATCAGTAAGATTATCAATAGAGAATTAATAGCCTCTCTTCACTGAAGTAATGAAACACAAAATATGGTTTAAACAAGCAAGAAAAATTAAGGAGTAAATATTTTTTTTAATTAAAATACATATTGGAAATTAATGAAAAACTATTTTGTGCCTTTAGAATATCATCAGTTTCATTCTTTTAATTTATAAAAATCCTTCCTGGCAATAGTTCCTACTCAAGATGAGATTGTTCATCGAGTTACAGACAGGCTTCACCAACACATAGAAAACTATCACCATCATTTGGAGTTAATTACTGATTACTGTGCAGGAATGGTGAAGCTGCTCTAAAATAGCTTGTATAGTTATATCATTTTATTCTAAGAAAACACACCTTCCAATTTAATTATCAAGGTGTTTGCTATAGTTAAGAATACGTACACAATTATGGATCACCATGGTGATCAAAATAGTTGCAAATGTGAATGTGGGTGTGTTTTAAAGGGCATACTGTTCAGGAAAATGAGCTCAGCAAATCTCAGCGGTTTACTGCTATACCGTGCAGAGATGTAAAATGTAACTGAAACATGACATTGTGTTATAACAACAAATAAAATACATGGCTTATTTGGCACTTCATTCTCCACAATCAAATGCTTGCCAGGCAGTTTTAAATGCGCATTCTCCAGAAATTCTGCGCTTTATACATCATACTTAAATAACTGGTTGCCGCCGCTTCTCAATTTATGTGTTAGAAATAATCCTCACAAATAATAATCCCTACATTTGGTATAGCATCTTTCACGACAGGAGGATGTTTCAAAGTGGATATACAGTAAAGTGGAATTTGTAGTGAAACATGGCTAATTTTCTCACAGCAAAATCTCACAAAGAGTGATTAAGTGATTAAGTTCACTTGAACTTGGTTTACTACCTCATCTGAAAGATGGCACCTCCAAAATGCCACACACCCAGCACTGCATTGGAGTGTTAGCCTAAACTGTAAATTCAAATGACACAGTATACAGCAAGCTCTGAAAAAACAACAGTGGCTTTCACCTTGAATCCAGGAGCATCAACATTGTTTGTAGTGATTACAGATTATGTTGATCGTTGCTAGTAAAATAAAGATTAATAGTGGTGTTTTAAAATCAATACACAAAACAATCTTAAGATCTAGGCTAGAAAGGACCACAACATTAAGATACTCATTTTAGTCACATCAGTCTGTCAAATCCACATAACATACAAACAAGATTGCGGCATTTTGTGGGAATAACTGTTTTTCCCTATACATTAAATTGTTGTGCAAATCCTGCATAGGTAAAATTTGTCTGCCTCAATTTGCTGCTTTGTTGTCCTCATCTTTCTAGCCTCAATTCTCAGTCCAACTCATTCATTCCTGTTAGTTCTTTAAATGTTACATTTGCTGATTCCTGTTCTTTCCCAGTGTCACCTTATCAACATTGAGCTAATGGGGAGTGCAAACAATTCCCCTGAAGATCACACTATTGTGCAATAGCAAATGTACTTCCTCAATTATAATTTTGGAAAGTCCTAACCGTAATCGTGAAGTTTAGGCAAGAGTATGGATGATTATTAATGAAAAATGCCTGAAATTTAAATAGATTTCATTGACCTTTTTGAGAAAGCAGATGATGTGGATTCATAATAATAATCCTTGCATTTGATAGAGATTTTCACGTCTTCTAGGCGTCTCAAAGCACTTCACAGAATATATTGTAAAGTGAATTTACTGTATATTTGTGGGCAAAACGTGGCAACCAATTGCACACAGCAGTGTCCTACAAACATGGACTGAAGTGACAAATTTATTATTGTTAATACGGTTAGTGTTTAGGTGCAATGTAAGGTTGATCAAGTTGGAGGAGGGATTGAAGCAGAGAGCGGCTCTTTTTTCCCCCCCAGGAAAGTTATTCAACCATATCAGTATCCAAATCTATGGCATATATAGAATATTCATGCTAAAGAACGTCACTCAAGTTCAATTCTTAATAAATCACATGCCCCAATTATACTATATATAGTATGGCACACAAACTTCCTAAACAGATCAATAGTTCTACATTTATAAATGAAAAGCAGCATAATTAAAACTCCTTCCAATACCTCCCACTTATGCTGGGACACATTAAGCACATAAGGACAGTCACATTTCAAGGCACTCAAAAATAGCACAACAGTTGCATTCCTCTATAAACATGGTAATTCAAATACAGTATTCTAAGGATTATTTCCTGCATTTTATAACCTTCTAAAACTTTGGAATTCTTTGAAAAACGCATTCATAAAAAGACATGATATATTGTAACTAGTTATTACCATACTCGTTTTAGTGTAGGAAGCACCCAATTAATCTGTTTGCAAATTGGCTTCCAACAACTCCAATATAGAAAAAATTTGTCTCCTTAAAATAGAAAGTGATAGATAAAATGGCGGTGGAGTTATAACATTTGGTCAGTATAGTGAATAAAGAGTTAAGATGTGTGTGCAAGAAAACTGAGGAAAACAAACTAACCACATCTATGTCTGGAGGTCGAGCAGACTAAGATAGGAGAACCATCTATGATAAATCAGGAACCCAGGCTGTCTACAAGGAAGGATGCGGTGCAACCTGCAATGTGCAAATAACACATTGTGCAATATGCGGATAACCGGTGGGGAAAGCAAATGTGATTGAAGGAAAGAAATCCTCCCCTAGTTGTTATGTTGTAATAAATATCAGAGAAAACTACACAACGAGGTCGTCAGCTTGGTGAAGCTGCGACCCTATTTCCGTACCAGACTAAGTGACTGGTTCAGACTTAGATAATAAATGTGCTTGGAGTAACAAAGAGTTTTGAAGTATATTTATTGTGTGAAAGAAGTGACTAATTCAATTTCAGGAGAAAGAGGTAACAAATAAAAATATACCTAACAGAAAGCATAACTTTTATTCTCCCCCAATTCATTAACACTTTAAGCTTTTCTGAAATCTCAATGTAAAAGTGAGTCATTCACTGTCAAAAATGTGGCCTGCATCAACAGTAACAATGTCGCCCATAAAATATACAGTCAATTCACTTTTCAGTATATTCTGTGAAGCACTTTGAGATGTCTAGAAGACGTGAAAAGCACTACATCAAATGCAAGGATTATTATATATAACTAAAATGTTAAATAAAGCAATAAGGTGGAATAATTGGAATAATTATGTGGAATAATTGGAATGATGTGGAATAACTCTTGTGTTCACCTCTCTGTCTGCGATTCATGTCCCTTGAATCTCTTTGCTTCTGAAAGTGCACAAACAGTACTTTAAGAATATCCTGTGATGAGCTTCAAGATATTTTCCTGACTTCAAAGACACTATATCAAATGTAATTCTACTTTTTATTACTGTATTTGACTTCTCTATTGTTGTTAATGTTGACCACTCAGCCCCCCTCCACCACCTTTCCCCACTGACATATCTCCCTGGCTCTTCACATTCCTTGTTTTTCTCCAGCAGCTTCACTCTCACTCTTAATGGATTTTTCTCCTGCCCCATATAATCTTGTGCATCATTTCAGTTTTTTTTTGCACATGGGCAGGCCAGCTATACTTTAAATAGGGCCCATGCTCCAATTGAGTCATACAACAAGCATACTATAACACAAACATATTATATGCATATGTTTTTAAAAAAACACAAGCGTTTTATAAGAATATATCAGCAATCGTATTCTTCACATATTGTCAAACAAGCAGTGACAAAGGTTGAAAGTATTGGTCCTAAGATAAACATAGTGGGAAACTAGAATTTAACAATATAGGTTTATTAATAACTTAATATCTATCTCTATTGAGGGAGCAAAGAGAAAGCTGCATAAGTGAGATATCAGATTTCCAAGAACAGCACAAAAGGAGGAGATGGTATACATAGAATTATAGTCCTGAACCATCAATACCTGCTATAACAAAAGCCCCACTTCTGTTGATCATTGAAACTGGCACAAAATCAAATTCACAAAATCATTTTTTTTTAGTTTCTGTGTGGTAATTTAATCATTCTCAGATTATGGTACAATAGGAGGATCAGATGTATTTACTATTAATAAATTATTACTCCCAGAAAAAAGGATCCTTTGCATGGTAATCATCCTTTCAAAAATAACAATAATAATAATAATTTGGTCACTCATTCAATCCATGACTGTTTGTGGGACACTGCTGCGCACAGCTGCCTACTGTGTTTCACCCACAAAATACAGTAGGTTCACTTTAGTGTATCTTGTGAAGCACTTTAAGATGCCTCAAAGACGTGATAAGACACTACATCAAATACAAGGATTAATATTATTATTGACAGTTACCTAAGAACTACTCTTATATCCTCCTGATGTGAATGGCACTAGACAAATATAGTTTGTTGTTGTTATTATATTAACCATTAAAATACCTGTCCCCTGCACATGAAAAAACACTATAAAATTACAAACAGACTCTTTACAATAAAAAAGCACATAAAATTTAGGCATCACTGTAAACAAATTACTCAAAATAGATCCCATTTAATAAAATATTTTTTAGAGCCTTAAAGGAGATTGGACAGCAATTAATGAAACATTATTTTTAGAAGTTTGCTAAATTGTGGACTGATTCAGTTGATTGAGAAGAAAATATTCTTTTTTTAAAAAACAAAATTATATTTGTAAAGTGCCTTTCATGTCCCAAGGCGATGCTCAGTCAGAGCTGGGGAAGGTGGAGGGAAGGGAGAGGAAGCGGGGTAACCGTTGGCATCTCAATTATTCATGACATCAAGTACATTGCTCAAACAAGTCAATTAACACCTGTTAAGTAAGGCCAGGAGTAGCACTTGAAAATCAGGCCACTTTGCTGACAGTTTTTTCAATTCTGCTACTATTAAAATTGGTTAGCAAAAAATATTCAAATGTATTATCATCACAATACTTCTGTGATGACAAGATGTCCTTGTAATTGTGAAACACAACCTCCACTTCCCACTTTTCATTAATGAGCTGGATCTCCTATACATGGAGACAACACAAGATGTAACTCAAACATTAGGTCTAGTTCATAGTATGTTAGTTGTTTCCAGGAGACAAACTAGTAGCATAAAAATTAGGTGCCTGACCTAAAAGATAACAGATATGACTCAATGTAGATAAACCAAAAATAAGCTTTGAGGGATCAAGGAACCAAAAAGAGGAACATCGACGGTTGCATAGTATGCTGATCATGAATGAAATCTAAATTGTGATAACAAAAGTTTTTAAAAAAGCAAAGAGCAAAATCTTGCATTTATATACAGCATCATTCAAATAAAGTGCAGTGTAGTTTAACATAAAGCCTCAAAATATGCTTGATAAATATAGTGGATACCACCAACAACAAATTCCACTTGTATAGCAGCCTTCAAGTCTGAAACAAATCTCAGGGCCCTGGACAGTCAGGGTTTTTTGGACCCGAGCTAGGAGTTGGGGTCAGGATGGGTGAAGGGCGGCTGAAGGCATGGACGAAGAAGGTCTTTAGACTGGACTTGAAGGAGGCCAGGATGGGGGTGAAGCAGAGGGATTGTGTGATAGAGTTCCAGAGTATGGGGGCAGAGATGCTGAACATCCGACCACCAATGGCATGACATGCTGGGCACATGAAGCAGGCCACCACGGAGCAGACAGGCTGATATGGGATTAGGTAGGGGGAGCAAGGCCAAAGGTTTTGTAAGAAAGAAACCAAGAAATTTCAAACTGTTAACCAAAGCTATAGTAGATAGATACTGAGTTTCATTAACATAGTATTATTTAGACTATATGAAGTTAATCTTGGTCAGAATATTATTCCTGTTGTGAAAGTACATCAGCAAGCAACAAAAATAATTCCAGATATTACAAATTTGATTTATGAGCAGGATAGAAGAAATACTTGTCAGCACAACATGTTGAAAATATCAACTAGGAAATCCAATGAAGCAAATGATACAAATGGGTTCAGATGTGCTTCTGGACAGAAAAAAAGGATAAAAAAATATAGTGAAAAAGCTGCCTTGTGGGACTGAGACACAACAATGGGTTTGCTTGTCCAATCCTTTGTCCTGTTCCCAAATTTTATTAGGTTCTGAAATGTACAACAAAACTATCACTGATGATTTCTCTTAAAATTGTACAGTAATTTATCCTCTGGATGCTTCAGAATCATGATTGTATAAACAGTTGGCACTTACTATAACATTCAAAAACTGAATAATACCATAAGATTAAGAACAATATACAGTTGGATGCTTGACAAAGGATAAACATGAAACCACATAAAACCATATGGGAATGATTTAAAGCGTCAATTAAGCATGGAGTTTGGTTTAAGGTTATGAACCACATCAATTAATTTAAATCCTAGGGACTGTAGCAATATTAATACTTAACTGACCTTCAATTTTATCTTTTAGGCATTTTGGGGAACATGTTTCCATCAATTTTAATAGCAATTGTAAGCTCTTGTCCGCTTTTACTATAGGTAAGTAGGCGTGTGTATTCATCTTCCGTAAGGAATCCAGAAGGGGATACAAAAATTGGCCCAACAGGTTCTCATCTCCACTCCTAGTATCACTATTGAAAACATACGAAAACACAAGTTAATAAAACCATCTATAGAATCTATAAAAACATTTACAACAACAGTTGTTACTGTACGGATAGAACTGTTTAAAGAATCTTTTAGTCCATCTTATCTATCCAATCTATTTTATATGCAGAGCAAACATGTTATAATGCAGTTGGTTGGATTCAACTTCCAGGACATCAAATCACAGTTGACTTATGTCACTAACTACTAGGGTCCGTCGATATGAAAATTTTCCGATATATCGGTGGGCTCATATCGATATATACCGATATATCGATATTTCCGGGGGGGGTTTATACTGCGCATGCGCACGCAGTCCGAATGCACCATTCAGGGGTGAGTGCGCATTCTGTGCTCTAGGCCCAGGAGATTGCAATGCCAGCGACAACGTAAGCTTGAAAAGATCGCATTCTACCGATAATACCGATATATCACCGGAAACGATATACCGATATTTACGATATATCAATATATTTTTTCATATCAAACTTTTCGATATATCGATATATTTTAAATTCCGATATCAGCATATCGACATGAAAAATTATATCGATATAACCGATATATTGATATAACCGATATATTGATATATCGCCGGACCCTACTAACTACATATTGTGGGTAGGAAATCTGCTGACATCACTTCCTTTGTAGAATTAACAATCGAACATCAGTTTGTTAAAGCATAAAAAACAGGATGTACCAGAATAGACCCACACTCTTAAAAAGTTAAGGCAAAAAAAGTTTTAAAGCTTAATTGAGTGAATTCAATCTCTCATTTTCATTTATTTTTGTTAATTGTTTAGTATCAGTATAAACGTCACTTTAAATTATATGTTAAATTTCACAACCGTAGAGCTTCTTACCTCCTCGTTTTACTTCTTTTGTTTATATAATTGTTCAGTTGATGATCAAACACCATCCTCCTTATTTTATCCACAAAATATCACATTTAATCCCATAAATACCACACTAAAATATTAAAATACAGCACCACCCTGTTATAACACAGTTTATTTTGATTAGTTTAGTTTGCTTAGTTTGATTCAAAAATTTAGATTCAGTTAACACTCCTACTTCTGGGTCGTCAAGTCTTTGTTAACATTGTGCCACTTCCTGCACATACTGCCATGTGTGGAACCTGCAGGAAGTGATGTAAGCAGCCCATTAAGTAAACTGGGGTTCGTTCTAACAGGGTCTTCGAAATTAACATCAATACCCTTCTGTGTTGTATTTTTCTTCCACATCAGCAGCAAGAACAATCATCTGCGCTACAAGCTGAGCCTCAAACCAGTCTGGCACATAATTGCTTTCTCCTGTTTAACAAAAAGAGTAACAGGCATTAATTGTAATATCTGAAGTAAGATTTTTGGATACTCCTAAGCATGATGATACATTTCCACAAATGTCGGATGTTGATTGACCAAAACAAAAAACAAATTTGAACTTAAAAGTTATACAAATGTAATTTTGTTGTTGTTAAATTACTGAACTGTAGTACAACAACAAAAAATTACATTTGTTTACATTTTTACATGTAAGTTGCTTAATTGTAGTATCCTCATTGATGGTCAGTATAGTCTCAATTTTGCTATGTACGGTTAAGTATTAAAGTTAAGAACTGGCAAAAGCCATTTGACCCACCAAAGTTTATCCATCTACTGGGCAAGCTGTCTCAGTATGGTGGCCAGCTTCTTTTTGAATATATTTAACTTTAAAAAACAAATCTATGACAAAACATGCATAGAAATCCCCACATACATACACTTTCCCCACCACACCCACTCCCCATCCCCCACCCCATCCCCTACACTCATTTGTTGACATTGTGGCACCATGCAAATATATCAGCAATTGAGATAATAACAGTGTACAGGACTGTCAGCCACTTGAAAAATTTGCCAACATTTTGTCCACATATAATAATAACAATTCTTGCATTTGATAAAGTGCTTTTCATGTCTTCTAGACATCTCAAAGCTCTTCACGGAATATACTGTGAAGTGAATTGACTATATATGTGGGTGAAACGTGGCAGCCAATTGCGCACAGCAGTATCCCACAAACAGTCGTGGATTGAAATATTTTTAAAATTATATATAGGATTATTAGCCGTGTGGAGTAATAATATAATAATAATCTTTACATTTATATAGCACTTTCCACATCTTATCGATCTCAAAGCGCTTCACAGAATATAACAACATATTAAGTAAGGAAACTTGCCCAAGGTTTCACTCTGCCTGGAATCGAACCGAGTTCTCCTGCTCGTAAGGCGAATGTTCTAACCACTCTAATCGCATATGCATGATATTGATATAAACAGGTTCGAGATAAGTGTGTAGCACTACATAAAAATGATGTGCATGGTCAGTGCACACTACAAATTTCAGGTACCAACAGGTAGGAAGAAAATTAAGTTCTCAAATACAATGGCAAACAATTCACCTTCAGTCAGTGGAACCTTCATGTACTTCTCCAACAGATTCTGAACGTACGCACTTAAGGCACATTTGTCTAGACTTAAAGGAGCTGCACCTTCTTCACATCTAAAATTTCTGTCATTCCTGTGTAGCCATTCACAAAGCTGAAAAAAAATCAAGTGCATACAGAGAACACACTGATCATATAAACAAGTACAATATGAACATTCCCACCAACTGCAGATTCAGTGGCCCACTAGACATTTCCTCGATCTCAATCAAAAATAATAGTCTCTTGCCATTAATAAGCATTACCATAACCAAGATTTTGATCCCTTCATTAATAAAATAGTCTATGTGCAAAAAAATTAAAACGTTTTCAGATTCCCAAAGTATTGGTATTTACAAATAATTAGCCTCACTGTTTTAACTTTAGAAGGAGTGAGGAGAATTCTATCAGATGGCCTTTCATGATTACCAATGTATTGATTTTCCCATCCATAGACCCTTGTATTTCTTATGGTTAGCCAGGTGTCTAGAAATTTGTGGAAATGCATGCACCAGAATGCTGAAGCATACCAAAACCAAACTGAATTCCACATATGTATACCATCTACACATGGAATGAGTGCACACTCTCCCAGGAAGGACGCACTCTCTTTATCTAATTCAGGAGATTATTAGGCGCAGATTAGTGAAAGCAGAGGCTAGGGGACCCCAATGTCTGCAGGAGAGACAACTGTAGTTTAACCAGCCAAACTACATAGTTTGTCATAGAGAACACTGTTTGGCAAACTTCCTGCTGGTTGACTAGTAGGACTACCTTACCCATTAGGGACTTGACAGTTAATGGGAAACTGAGTGGAAAGGATAATTGCTTCAAGGTCTGCCCCTCCAAGTCCTGCCAATGAGCTAGGCTGGCTGGTCTGCCAACAACAGTGCCCTGAAGTACAGCGGACTTGCCTGTCTCAAAATCTGGATGCCACACAGGGGGTTGACATTTCCTTGCCAAGCAACTGAATTTGGAATCAGCTCAGCTCCAAGCAGGCCCTACTTACCTCTCCCCACTCCCTAAGGAAGATACTAACTACTTGGTACATTTGACAAGCCCAGTTTTGCACCCTCACTCGGTCGATAACAGAAACTCTCTGTGAACTTATTGATGAGCAACGCAGCTCAGCATAACACGATCCTACTGCCTAGTTTGGAATTAATCTCTCTCCACTGAGTAATGATTCCACCAGAAGTGCAGCAGTTGTTTACCTCTCTCTGCATACCAATCAAAATTTAGATGCAGGAGCATGTGTTCATACAACAGCAACAAGTTGCATTTATATAGCACCCTTCATGAAGGATAGGGTCTCAGCGCACATAACAATGGCAGAACCTGATTCTGAACCGTAGAACGTGGGGGTGAAGGAGGTCACCGTAAGCACGGTAAAGGAAAGCTTTCAGGCGTGACATGAAAAAGGGGCGAGAGGGGGAAAGGTGGAGGGATTGAGGGAGTGTTCCAGAGCTTGGGGGCGTAGTAACTGAAAGCGCAACCTCCAATGGTGGGGTGGAAGGTGTGAGAGATGAGGAGGCCAGTGTCAAGTCAAGTGGAGGAACTGGATGATGGATTGGGGAGTGAGGAGATCGGAGAGGTAGGGAGGTGCTGGAAAGTGAAGGGATTTGAATACAAGTGAGGACCTTGAAGTTGATCTGTTCAGATGATCAGGAACCAGTGAAGCCTGGCCAGAACTGGTGAGATATGTGTACAGAGCTTGGTCCGGGTAAAAATGTGGGCAGCAAAGTTCTGAAATGAGCTAGATCTTTTGAAAAGTGGAGCTGGGGAGTCAGTGAGGAGTGCGTTTGAGTAATTCAGGCAGGAGGGGACAAGGATTTCACAAGGGTTTTGGCTGCATTTGGATAAGGTGCTGTCATAGAAGGGCAATGTGGCAGAGAAGAATGCCGTCCTGGTCAGGGACAGAATGTGAGGAATGAAAGACAGCTGGGGGTCAACCTAGATGCCCAGATTGCGCACTGGTTTGGTGAGTGTGATGGAGAGTCCAGGGAGGAGCCTCAGATCCATAGGGGTGAAGACATCGATGGGAGCCAAGGAGTATGACTTCCGTCTTGTCCATATTCAGCCTCAGGAAGTTTACACTCATCTAGGCCCTGATGTCTGCTAGACAAGATGATGGAACATCAGGAGTCCAGGAGTAGGTACTGGTGGAAGCAAAGTAGACTTCTGTCATCCACATTAATGTAGCCCGCATCTGCGTATGACCCCAAACTTCAGTTAATACCTTCCAGGAGCTGTCATCTCAAACCTCAGTTTCCTTATTAGATATTCAATGGACATGTGCCTTCAGCATGGCGGGAAGACCTTTTCACAATTGCTTGAGAATAGTCACCAATGCAGCGAACAAAGCCTTACTCTGCACCAACTGTATACTGCAGGTCTTTATGTGGCTTTGGCAAATATGCCCACCGTGACACTGGATCCGCATCCAAGGTGCTCAGAAACAGGTCATCATTCCCTCACTCCCTTCAAGTGCTTACTCGTTTTGCTACTCTACGTTTTGCTTTAATCTACTCTACTGCTTGATTCTGGTCTTCACAAATCTTTGGAGGGGGAAGAAGAGAGTGGTACATCATAACTGCAGTACTTTTTATTTCTGCTGTTGGTGCAGTTAAGTAAAATAATTTAACAGACTAGTAGTGCCACCAGCAGGTAACTAGTGGTACTGTTTCATAAGTGCAAGGTTGCAAGTTCAAGACTACTTTTGCATGTCACACGATTAGCCATAGTAGATAGAACACACGGAGGTCTGGGAGATAAATTCCACAATATGTACAGTTCCTGATCTTAGCCTGGCCATTTATGGAAACTCTTTTCTCACAGGTTTAAAGTTTGCAATCAAATCTGCCTTCGACACCATACGTACTTGATGGCTTTGCTTCCTTTATAATATGAAAATTACATTTTCAAAATACAGTAGAAGCCCGTTTATCCATGACTCAATGCACCGGCACTTCCATATATCCAGCACGCCAAAAAAAAAGTCCCCATTCAGTAAACCGGAACTTATCCGGAACAATAGAGTTGGAGCATTTGTAAATGCATAAATAATAACAGATAATAACAGAATATTGTATTGGTACTTATTGTTAAAACTACTCTCTTACGCTTCTCACCTTTGCTGGTAGATGCTGCGCTTGAAGCCATGATGCTGCAGTTGAGGTTTATAGTCCAACGATTCATTTTAAAATGGAGCACGCCAAACAGGGTGAAAAAAACTTTAAAGTCATAATAGCGGCAAGCCGATAACGCTAGCCAGTAACCCACATTGTCGCACAGGTGCAGTATTTCAGTTTGCTGTTAGTAGAGTCTAGGGCTTCGGCTTGCAGCTAGTAAAGTCGCGGAACTTTAAAATCGTGCTGCCGTTTTTTTCACCCACTTGACGTCCTCCATTTAAAAAAAGAATCGCTGGATTGTAAACTTCAATCAGTAAAGGTGAGAAGTGCAAGAGAGCAGTTTTAACAATAAGTACCAATATAATATTCTGTTATTATCTGTTATTACTTAGTCTGGTATGTATAGTGTGTGTTAAAAGAACTTAAATTTTTTTGTAATAGGTTTTCGGCCGCGTGCCGCATGAATATCCGGCAGGCGCTTTAACCGGCATTGGCCAGGTCCCGCGGGTGCTGGATAAACAGGCTTCTACTGTATGTACATTTAATATTGCACAAGACAACAAATAACTGACCAATTTTACAAACTACAGGACAATGCTGTTATAATTGTTTGGGGTGACTAAAATTTGACCCCGCATTCTAATTTGTAAGAAAAAGGCCACTTTCATCTTATCAGATTATTGCTGACATCACTTCTAGCACTTCTAATAATAATAATAATCCTTGCATTTGGTATAGTGCTTTTCACATCTTCTAGAATCTCAAAGCGCTTCACAGAATGTATTGTAAAGTGAATTGACTGTATATCTAGACGTCTCAAAGTGCTTCACATAATGTAAAGTGAATTGACTGTATATCTGTGGGCGAAAATAGAATAACTGGCTCCCTATGCCACTCAGCGTTTCTTGCAGCAGAAACACTTCAAAAAGCCATCCTTAGAGCCCTTTCGCTTATATCTTTTGGGACGTCTTCCCGACGTGAAAGGCACTCCATAGCTGCCAACATTTTTTAACAAAAAAAAGTACTCCTGAAAGCTAAAAACAGTATTTACTAGTAAATAAAAAGTATTTTCCCCAGAACCTACCGGTACTTAACAAAAAAATTACAGCGTGAAAAGATGCCAAGGAAAACCCACTGTGTGGCAAAAATTGCATTAAAAGGGAGGTCCCTACTGTGTTTCCATATATGAAAACAATTGTTCCCAGTAATGCCTTGCGCCTAGCCTAGCGCCCAGCGCTAATATTTACAGTGTATCAGCGATGGCAGAAGGTAGGTAGCACTGCTATTGAAGGCAGGGAGAGTTAGAGAGAAAGAGACTGAGACAGAGAGAGACAGAGAGAGACTGTGAGTGAGATTGTGACAGCTAGAGACTTAAACAGAGAGAGAGAGACACACAGAAAGAGAGAGATACACAGAGAGAGAAAGAGAGACAGAGACACAGAGAGAGAGAGAGAGAGAGAGAGAGAGGGACACACAGAGGGAGACTGAGACAGAGAGAAGGAGAGACAGACAGACAGAGCATCGAATTTCCAAAATTCGGATATTCCAAAAAAACATATTTTAACAAGAAAAATCGTACTGCCATATTTACTTAAATTTATCGTACTAAATACGGCAAAAACGTACTGGTTGGCAGCTCCGGCGCTCTATAAATGTAATTTTGTTGTTGTTGTTGTATAACAAGCAGCCAACTTCACCCTTGTTATAAGCAAACTAGAGCTCCAAGAAGCAGAGGGTCACCCTGAATGTGAAAAGCAGCATTTCATTAATACATTATTTTTGGTTTCTACTTTTTAAATTCACATTAGATTTTTTATTTCTCCCACCTCAGTCCACAGTTTTGTACCCCTGGACAAAGACTCCTCTGCACGAACAAATGTCAAGAAGTTGGAAATCTCAGACAGCGTCACCTTTTCCTAATGCAGAAGAAAATATAATTTTTCTAAAAAATGTTTTACTAATCAACACAGAATATGGTTTACTTCAAAACACTTTGGTTTGGTCATTTCCAAACAAATGTTTAATGTAGAATATTTGTTGCCAGAAAATAAATTCAATACTGTTTAGTTTGGCATTGGAAGCAATGCACAATCTTAAATGCCTCAAAAGGAAGCCAAGTCTTTTGAGCGGCCTTAGACTCTCCAATACAACAACATTTATACAGCTCCCCTCAAAAAGGTAGCGTCCCAGAGCACTTGAATTATAGAAGCAGCAGAATGACCTGTTTCGCACAACTAGATTGATGCTGTTCCCAATAAGCAGTTTTTACTTTGAAGTACTTAGCAGAAGAAAACTAGCCGCATTACTTGATTTGCTTCACTTCAATCAGAATAATAATCCTGCATTTCATATAGTGCCTATAACGTTGTTGAGACATCTCACAGCATTTCACAGGATTTCACTGTGAAGTGACTGTATTTGTAGAACACAGCAGCCAATTTACCCCCAAAACAGCCAAGAAATGAAAAACCCAACTTTACAAACCACATTGTTGGCTAAGAAATTCCCTTCATGTCTGCTGCTGATCTCAGAGCAAGTTTAACAGTTTGGGTAAGGAACTGATTGTAGGAGAAAGGCGGCTTATCTTTTCAAATAAAGTCAGATTGGAACAGAGGAGACATTGGCAAGCATATGTGTAATGTAGGATTAACAATTCCCATACCACATCTGTCAGGTGCATAGTTGTTTGCAGAAGGTAACACTGAGCTGCACCACGTAGCAGCACTTGATGTGTGATCATTGTGCAACGTAGTACTTCTCTGTAACGTATCAGATGTAAATAAAAACAAGCAATTGTTAATACATCCATTACAATTATAGGTTAGACACGTACCGTTCTTCCAATAAGTGGAAAAAATTATCCGCTACGGTTTCATAAATGTGTTAAACTGAATTAGAATTGATGCTACAATTGGGTTATATTAAGCCAAAGTATACAAGCGTCACATAACACGTTTGTTTTTGCAGTGAATCTCTCCCTTTGTGTAACTTGCTACTTACATTTTAGGGTTGTCAATATTCCCATTGACAATTCCATTCTAACAGTTAAACATGATAATTTGTAGCAGGTTAATTTAAATTAGTCTCAAAAATATTTTGGATAATGCATTTCAAGAATCAGCTTGGGTGATACCCAATATGTTTACATAGGACAAAAAGTCTTAACAGATTACTTTTCAACAATGCTGATACTCTTAAATAAATTATATCATCAATCAAAAATCAAAAATCTACCAGTAGGCACTCTCAGCACAAAGGTGGAGAGAATAAATTGAAACACTGTCATTCCAGAATAAAACCCTTGTAAAGGTTTTGGGATGAGCAAAGAAACCTAATAACCGCATAATAAACCTAATAAGTGGTGGTGTCAATTATACATTGCTCAACCTTTTATCCTATATAATCTTTGTATATCAGAAAAATGTGTTAAGATTGAAGCAATAAAGGTTGCAAAGCTACTGTCGGTCATGTGATTACCCAGTCTTCTTTGGATGACACATACAGGAATTTTATCTCTATAAAATGAGCCACTATTATAGCAGTCATCCAACTTCAATTATGCAACACAATAAAACACACAAGACTTCAGGAATCTTTACATTATAAATAAAAATGGCTTGGTGTGCATTTAATATTGAAATACACAAGGTTCAGGAGACTGACTAAAATACTCAAAGATTGTATAATCTTACAAGGATTTTATAAGATTATCATTTGTTATTCTTCATATAATCATGAGAGAATGGATTTTCTGGCAAACTGAAGTCACAGTAAAATCTAACTTCTATTACATCCCCTGTGTTATAATTACATAAAGCTAATTTAATCAAAATAGGATTGGAAATATCCCGTGCTGAATAAAATAAGCAGTCAAAATTTCCTGCAGTTAACTTTACCGGAGAGCTTGTAGGCCTTCTACTCCCCAAGCTTTGCATGGTGGGATTTCCGATAGAGCTCGAGAAATGAAAAGGATGGGAATTGAACACCAGTGCTTGCTGCCCATGCTCTTCGTCAACTGCAAGAGAAAGTCACCTAATCAAAAAGAAACAAGCCAATAGTTTAGTGTCTTTCCAGGTGACCTTGTTCACAATATTATAATATCTTTAACCCACTGCACCGTTCTTCTATGGTATTTAGATTAATCTTGAGCATCAGAAACTTTTATATAAATAAATTATTTGGTATACCCAGTGCAATATTTTTGTTGTGACATTATAGATAATATCAATATATTCAAATACGACATTTTATTTGAAGCCTATATATTTCCCTCACTGCACCATTTTATCTTCATTCGGGCCATCCTCTAAATAACTCCAGCAAGCCCTTAAAGTATTTCCTTATTTTCGTGGGGGTGAGGGGAATTCTGTCCAAGAATACTTAAGATGACTCCAATAATAATCCTTGCTTATGATATAGCACCTTATCATGTTGAGACTTCTCAAAGAACTTCATAAGAAACACTGTAAACCACCGAGATGTCCTTCATGCTCTCAATTTTCCCAAGTAAAAGACAAGGGAGGTCAACCGTCCATTTTCTCCCAGGTATATTCCAAGCCAAACCCTGAAGAGGCCTAAAATCCACCAAGTCTTAACTTTAAGACATGCTTCATCAAATTTAAGAGCATAATAGAATTGTGGAGAGTTTGTACAGTTCTTACCAAACTGGCTTCCAAATTAAAGACTTAATTTGAGATATTTGCACAATTCTGGGCGGTATTAGATTTTAAAGATAACCGGGCAAAATGTTGGGCAAATTTCCTTACTCCATACACTTCTGTTTAACTAGGGTCCGTCGATATGGAAATGTTCCGATTTAGATATATCGACGGGCTCATATCAAGATATACCGAAATATCAATATTTCCGGGTTTTTCGTACTGCGCATGCGTGCGCATTCGGGGTGTGCGCGCGGTCCGGGTGCACGTGCATTCCGGGTGCGCGCGCATTCCGGGTGCGCGCGCATTCAGGGCCTATCTCCTCAGGAGGTAAATATCTTTATCTCTCTGTGTCTCTCATTCTCTCCATCTCTGTGTTTGTCTGTCTGTGTCTCTGTGTCTCTCTCACATCCCCCCCATCTCTATCTATCTGTATATTATCACATCCACCCCGTCTCTCCCCCCCACCCCCGCCGTCCCTCTCCCTCCCCACCCCCCCCCCAGCCGTCTCTCTCTCCCTCCCCCCACCCCACCGTCTCTCTCTCCCCCCCACCCCCCCAGCCATCTCTTTCCCCCTCACCCCCCGCCGTCTCTCTCTCTCCCTCCCCCCCGCCATCTCTCTCCCCCCCCGCAGCCGTTTCTTTCCCCCTCCCCCCCCCGCCGTCTCTCTCTCCCTCCACACACCCCCCCGCCGACTCTCTCTCCCCGCCACCCCCCACCAGCCGTCTCTCTCCACCCCACCCACACCCAGCCGTCTCTCTCCCCCTCATCCCCCCCCCCCAGCCATCTTTCTCCCCCTCAACCCCCCCCAGCCGTCCCTCTCTCCCTCACCCCCCACCCCCCCAGCCTTCTCTTCCCCCTCCCACCCCTTGCATACTTGTATATTGTATTCGAGGACTATGAATACAATATGGCGGCTTTGCACCTCGGTCTATGCATTGTCTATAGAGATGAGCATTCTGGGTCTTGTAGTTCAGTGTGCGAGCATTCCGATTTTTCACCTCGATATATAAATTTTCCAGTATATCGATATTTTTGAAATGCCTATGTCGGCGTATCGATATGAAAATTATATCGGGTTTTAGCGATTTATCGATATATCACCGGACCCTATGTTTAACTGAGCAGTAAGTAGGAACCCAGTTGGTAATCGAATGGCAGATAATTTTTCCAGGAACAACATCCGTAGCATGACCAGCACTGCTATCCAACACCTCCACAATATCGCCCGACTTTGCCACTGCCTCACCCCTCAGGCTGCCCAAATCCTCATATATACATTTGTCACCTCAAGGCTCAAGTATGGAAAGTCCCTCCTTGTCGGCCTCCCCAACCTTTCCCTCCAAAAGTTGCAGATCATCTAAAACTCTACAGCTTGTATCCTCCATTACCAGCTGTGACCCCATAACCCCCACTCAGCTCCACTGGCAGCCCATCCCTCAAAGGATAGAATTAAAAATCCTCATCCTCACTTTCAAGTTGCTCCACAGCCTTGCCTCTGAACTGCTGACCCTCTATCAACATGTCGGCTCCCTCCGTTTAGTAGGCTCCACTAAACGCTTTCCACCCAACCATTGGCAGCTGGGCTTTCAGCCTCTCTGCACCCATCTTTTGGAACACCATCCCACAATCCTTTCGCCTTGCTCCCTCTCTTGCCAGAACCAGGGCTCTCTCTGCCTCCTCATCCTCCTCGACCTATCCGCTGCCTTCGATACTGTGTACCACACAATCCTCCTCCACCGCCTCTCCTCCCTCCTCAACCTGCAAGGCTCAGTCCTCAAATGGTTCTGGTCCTATCTCTCCCACTGCCTTCACTTCGTCTTCTCCAACGGTTTCTCCTCCAGCCCCCACACAGTTACATGCGGCATTCCACAGGGCTCTGTCCTTGGCCCCCCTGCTCTTCACCCTCTACACTATCCCCCTGGGTGACTTCATCCGCAGATATGGGGTAAATTTCCACATGTATGCGGATGACACCCAACTCTCCTTGGTTGACACCCAACCCCCCTTGACTCCAGGACTACTGGTGCTCTGATTGCATGTCTGTCCGACATCGAGTCCTGGACGAGGGCAAACTTCCTACAGCTCAACGTCAACAAGATGGAGGCCCTCCTGATTGGCTCACGTCAGCGCCTCCGCACCTCAGGCGCTGACAACATCAGCGTACAAGGCTGCTCTTTCTCTACCTCTCAAAACCAAACAGGAATCTGGGCGTCTTGTTCGACTCCGAACTATCCTTCCTCCCACATATCCGCTCCATGACCGGCACAGTCTTCCATCACCTCCGCAACACTGCCAGACTCCGCCACTACCTCACCCCCCATGCCGCCGAAACTCTCATCCACGCCTTTATCACTTCCAGGCTCGACTATGGGAACTCTCTCCTCGTCGGCCTTCCCAGCTCATCCCTTCACAGGCTGCAGGTCATTCAGAATTCTGCAGCTCGTGTACTCTCCCGTACCAGGCTTTGCAACCACATCACTTCCACCCTCGCCCGTCTCCACTGGCTCCCCATCCCCCAGAGGATCAAATTCAGGATCCTTGTCCTCACTTTCAAGGCCATTCACTGCCTTGCCCCCCCTATATCTCTGACCTATTGTCTCCCTATCAGCCTGCCCGCACCCTCCGTTCAGCAGACTCAGGCCTGCTCTGCGTCCACTGCCCTAACCGCCCAACCATCGGCAGCCGGGTTTTCAGCCTCTCTGCTTCCACACTGTAGAACTTCATCCTACAGCCCCTCCCCCTCGCTTCCTCCCTTTCCGCCTTCAAGGCTGGTCTCAAGACCTTCCTTTTTGACCGCACCTTCGGCTCCCCCACGAACTCTTCCCCCTCTCCTTCCACCTACCCCGACCCTCCCACACCCCCCACCCCGGGTCCCGACCTGACTATTCAGCACTTTGGGACATCCTCCCGATGTGAAAGGCGCTAAATAAGTGCAATTTTGTTATTTTGTTGTTGCCTGCTTCAACAGCCGACTCAAGACCCACCCGCCCCCCCTAGCTCTCTGCCCTCCTTCATCGCAATCCTGCACCATGCCCCACCTCCCACATGCTCGTGTTCTGATCCCTGACTGTTCAGCACATTGGGATGTCCTTCCGACATGAAAAGCGCTCTAGAAATGTGATTTTGTTGTTGTAATAATCCCTCAAAAAAAAACTTTAGTCATTCAATCCACAATTGTTTCTGCGATACTGCTGTGTGCAATTGGCTTCCACATTTCGCCCACAAATATACAATCAATTAACTTTACAATATATGAAATGACATGAAAAGCGTTATATCAAATGCAAGATTTGTCATTATAATGATTTTTGCAGGCTATGCTAGATGGAAACCTGAGAATTATGCTTCAAGTCCTAAAATATCATATGAACTATACAGTCATTCTACAAAAAAAAATTTGGAAGAATATTTGTAATTAATATCTACATACTAGAAAAGTTAACAGCTAGGTTTGAAAAAGCAAAAACTGAGGGATATTTAATGAGAAACAATCTTATATGGAGTGAAATAGGATGGAGATGGCTGGGATTCAGAGGGATAAATATTTTTCTTATGCTTGATTTTCTTAAAACCTTTTTTTAAATTTTCTCGATTTCTCCATTGTGAGGGAGTTATCAATTGCCTGCACAGTCAACATTATTATCAACTACATACTAATGTCGGGGCAGTTGACTAATTGATGTGCCGGAGAATCAGGCAGCAAGTTGCCAAAACCCCAACACAAAAAAGTACTTATTTTAAAACACTATATTAACAATATACTAAATAGAAACCAAATATTGTATAGCTACTTACCAACAAAGATTTCAGCACACTCGTTAAAAAGATCGGTAAAAAAGCATGCGCACACATTGCGTGCAAGCGCAAATTGAGCATACTCGTGATTGCTGGAATGGGGAATTGCCCCGGGAGGGGTTCGAGCAATTCTGTTAATCGGGTCATGGATAAACGGGCTTCTACTGTATAACGTAAAGTGAATTGACTGTATATTTTGTGGGCAAAATGCGGCAGCCAATTGTGCACAGCAGTGTCCCACAAACAGTTGTGGATTGATTTTCTAGAGGGACCAAGTGAAGTAGGGTCATATGTAACAGCAGCTATACAAGTCCACTATAATATTCACAAAAACTTTCAAAGCGCAATGGATTTATTTCTTCTTTCATGGATTTATTTCTTCTTTCATTTAGAGTTTTTATATAACAGACGTTACTTAAAAACGATTAGCTTGCAACAGTTAAAATGTTGTTAATTAAAGCCGCAAGTTTTGTTTTTAATTTGACACTGCTGTGCACAATTGGCTGCCCACAAAAAACTGTCAATCCACTTGACAACATTTTCTGTCAAGCATTTTGAGAAGTCTCAATGACCTGATAAGGCAGTGGGTTCGAAACTTTGAATAGTGGCACCCCCCTAACTCAGCTACATTTTCGTTGCACCCCCCCACCCACCCCCCACACTCTTTCACACTCGGCTTCGTACACTTGGGTCCTCGGCTCCATACTCTTGGGTCCTTGCCTCCACCTCGGCTCCACACTCAGGGGCTTGAGATTCTAAAGCTCCTAGCCCCCCAAGGGATGCGCGCCCCAGTTTGGAAACCACTGTGATAGGCATGATATCAAATGGAAGGATTATTATTACGGCATTATTATTTCAGATAATAAGTTGCATAATCAACTCTTCTTCTATTTTAAAAAAGCTACTTTCTGCAGTGGATCAACAGTTGTTGCTGGAAGCTAAAGGCTTAATTAATTAAGCTGATTATATTTTCTCCTACAGATCTGGTTCCTGAATGAATTTCCTGAATCAAACCAATATAACACTGAGTTGAGCTGTCAAGATCTCATAAAATTGCAAGCCAAATAGTTTAATTCTATTCCTATCTAGGATACTCTGATTTATTTATTGATTTAGGACATGATTTATAAGTAACAGGAACCCACCTTTGGATTCTTCGGGCACATTTCCTACAAAAGTAATCAAAAGCACTTGCAACTTGACACCCAGAAGGGGACAGCTGCCTACGGTCTGATCTGGAGATCTGAGAAGCAGAAATACACATTGTATCAAAGTACAAACTATCAGGAAACACAAATAACAAGACAACATATTCAATAACAAAAGTGCTACCTGCTGTAGAGAGTACTTTCCGAAAGAACATCCATCAGTGGGCCACAGATAAACTTGAAAATAAAAAAGTTAGCAAATTAGTATGAATTCAGTTAGATAAACAAACATTTAACTGAAAAAACAAAGCACTTACAGGAAGGGAACATAAATTTTACAAATGAATATGAACTATAATTTCAATACATTTTTATGCAGGATAAAGACTGGTTTCAAATTCAATGGGTTGTTCTAGTTTTCAATGGGGAGATTCTGAAGCATGTTACTGTTTTCAAGAGAATAACAACAAAATTACATTTGTAGCACCTTTCATGTCAGCTTGGTTACACATCATGTACAATACAACGCCTACAACTAGGGTCCGGCGATATGGAAATTTTCCGATTTCAATATATAGATGGGCTCATCAATATATTGATGATCGAGATACACCGATATATCGATATTTTTGCAGGTTTTGTACTGCGCATGCACGCGCGTTGCAAGGTGCGCGCGCATTCGGAGGTGCGCGCGCATTCGGAGTTGCGCGTGCATTCGGTGGTGCGCGCGCATTCGAGGCCTATCTCTTCGGGGGGTAAATATCTCTCTCTCTGTGTCTCTCACACTCACTCTCTCCATCTCTGTAATTTTCTGTCTGTGTCTCTCTCACATCCATCCATCCATCCACCCATCCACCCACCCACCCACCCATCCATTATCACATCCCCCCCGTCTCCCCTCCCCCGTCTCTCCCCCGTCTCTCTCCCCCACCTCGTCTCTCTCCCTCCCCCCCGTCTCTCTCCCCGTCTCCCTCCCCCCCCCCGCCGTCTCTCACCACCCCTCACCGCCGTCTCTCCCCCCCCTCACCCCCCACCGATTTTTCGATATAACGATATTTTTAAAATGCCGATATTGGCATATCGATTTGAAAATTCTAACGGATATAACCGATATATCGATATATCGCCGGATCCTACCTACAACCCAACAGTTCTTTACCCAAAATTAGCATAATATCTGGCAGAACTCAAATTGTAAGACACATATTTCTATCACAAACTCTTGTGTCCATGAATTAGTTTTAAATTAAAGGGCTTGAAGAAAAAGAATCAGGGTTAAAAGATGTGGGTAGCAAGCAGAAACATTGGAGTGGATTATGTGACTGAATGAGAAAATAACCAATGCAGAATTACTGTAAAATTCTACATTTCTATGAGGGGAACAGAAAGGTTGATTTATAAGATGCAGTATTGCTGTATTGATTTGAATGCTGATTCCATGTGAATAATGAAGATCTTGTAGAACATTGGATAAGAAAAATACTAAATGGATTTCAGGAAGAACATTTTCTAAGTTAACAACTTCAGCCTGAAAAAATTGCATTAGATTTATTTTCTATGATAAGCATTAAATGATTTTTGCTTATCAGCTGTACCAAGCTTTAAAATCTTACCTCAGACAACACCGGAGTTATGAAAGGGTATTTTGTGACATTAACATCCAAAAAGTGCAAGAGACCTTCTTTTATTATTGTCTTGTTTTCATTGGCAAACATTCTCTTGTAAGCACAAAGGACCCAAGATGTGTGGAAAAGCGATATGCCTAAATAATATAGAAACAGGTCAATTCAATGTACATTAGGCTCGCTCCCACTTTTCTGTCAAATATCTTAATGTCTCCCTGAATAGGCAGAGAAGATCTTGATTAATATCTCATTTGAAAAATGGCAATTCAACAATTAATTGCCATCCCAGTACCACACTGAAATAACAAATGTCAGACTGGACTAATGTGGGACTTGAAGCCACAGATGAGTGTTCCCAACTGAGCCAAGCTCATAAAAGAAATTACTTTAAATAATTGAGAAAAGTAGGGAGAAACCTGTTAAGAATAGGATAACCGATTGATCCTTTGACTATTTCACTAGCTGGAATACAGCCCAAAAAGCCATATTACATTTAAGCATCATTCACAAAGATCATTTCCTTCTATTGCTCTACAAGACCACATAAAATGTTTTGATACACTGTAATGAAATCCGCTGCTGTATTTTAAACTGAAACACCAAATAGAAAAGTAAACATTTATTTCAAAAACAAATAACCACCAAGTGGAAACATGTTTGTCATCAGGGTTACTGTGCTTTTTAAAAAAATGGAATATGAAATTTTTTTTTACACAAAACCATCTAAAACTAATGATATTTCTTGCATTGACATATTGTCTTTCACATCAAGAGGTCATCTCAAAGTGCATCACAGGATTTAATGTAAATTATAGCAATTGTGTATTTTGTCAGAGAACAAAAATCAACAAAACAAAATTACATTTGCATACCACCGAACTGGGGTTGGGATCTGGGAGGGTAATGGGGAGGGAAGGGAGATGACCGATTGCACAGTCGAAGAGGAGGGTCTTGAGGCGGGGACTTGTAGGAGGCTAGGGAGGGGGCGAGACGGGGGGATTGCGGGATGGAATTCGAATTGGGGGCAATCCAGGCAAAGATTGGGAGCAGAGTGGCTGATGGCTTACCTGGCAAACATGGGGGACGTGAAGTAAGCCGGGGACCGCTGAGCACACAATATCCCATATACAGCCATGATTTGAGAAAGCTAATTTATTTGAGGAACTGTTGGTCAGTACACCAGGAGAAACTTTGTTCTCTTTTCAAATAGTGCCATTAGATAATTAACATCCACCAGAACAGGTCAGTGGAATGGGACAACATTTTAACATCTAAATGACAGCAGCTCTGACAAAGCAGTGGAAAAGTGAAATAAATAAATCATAATCACCTTTGACATTAGAAACTGTGGCATCTAGAAGACTACATAATCTTGGCAAAACAGGTCTTATAACATGAACCTAAAACATAGAACAAAAGAATATTAACCCTAGATTCTTCTTGTAAATCAAGTCCTTGTGCAACAAACCCGCATTCAGAAATCTACGCTATGTAGATAGAGAAGGGGTAATGTAGACTCTGTCTACATCTTTTTGAAAAAAATTCTCCATCAAGCCCAATTAGCCCCCAGAAAGTCAAGCATCAATTCAAATAAAGTAACATTTTCCTGCATATGATAAAAAAAATTGTCATGGGTAAATCCAAGATTACATTGCACTGGAGAACTAACATGGACAAATACTCCCTCCTGGGTGTGATCAAACTTGTGAAAGGTGGTTCAGTATAGGAGAAGCTAAGAAAAGCTGAGATCAAAAGACAATTTTTTATTGAGTTTTGTAAGATGCTAAATGGAAAACTGAGGCTGAATTCTGGAGATGTTATCGAAGATTTAATTCTGAACAAAAGATAGTCACATTATCAATACCCAATAATACATACTCTGGGCATTATTTTACTTACCTGATTTTCTTCCAGTGTCTCCATTATTAAAATATAATTTTCCCACAGCTGTACAAGCAATTTATTTTTTTCAGCCATCCACCAGAAGAGGCATGGATCTAAACATAAAAGTTAAAATTAAGTACAAATAAATAACATTTTGTAGTTTGATTACTTGTATTTGATGTAGCACCATATCTATCAGTTTGTTGCCATATTTCAAAAGAGCTTCACAAATTCTACTGCAAAGTATAAAGAATTTGTTGGGAAACTCAGCAGCCAAATTGTGCACAGCAAAGGACCACAAATAGCCATGAAGTGAATGACTAATTTTATCCAAGAGATTGTTGGTCAGGATACCAGGAGAAACTGTTCTCGGAGAAACTGTTCCCATGGGATTATTAACATCCACCTGAACAGGGAGTTAGGAAAAAAAAAAGCAGACAGGACCTTGGTTTAGCATCATATCAGCAGGATGGCACCCCTGGCACTGCATTGGTTAACCAAACATGAAATCAATATCTCAACATGGTATTCAACCCACAATTTTGTTGTCAAGGGTTAGAGTGCTACAAACTGAGCCACACTAGCATCATTAGGATTAAAGGGCCTTCTTTATTTGTATTTCTCAGTTATTGTTGGTAACATTTTGTTAGATGAAATTCAAAACATGTGACTCTCAAATGGTCTAGTTTGGTTGAGATGCACTCTATGGCAAAAAAAAACCCCAGCCATTTCTATCTGGATTCACACATGAAAATGACCATGTGTGTAAGTGGATACACCTTTGATACCAACATTTCCCTCCACAAGATGTAAATCATTCAGTACTCTGCAGCTTGACTCCTCTCCCACACTAAGTTTTGTGAGCCAATCACTCGCTTCTGGGCTACACTTGGTTCTCCATCCCTCAGAGGATCAAATTCAAGATCTGTGTTCTCACCTTTAAAGTCCTCCACAGCCTTGATCCACCCTACCTCTTCAACCTATTAAAAGGTCACCAACCTGTCCTCTCCCTCCAATCTGGAGGCACTCCCCAGCCCTGCCTGCTCTACTATCAACAAAATAACAACAACAAAATTACATTTATAGAGCGCCTTTCGTGTCGGGAGGACGTCCCAAAGCGCTGAACAGTCAGGTTGGGACCCGAGCAGAGGGGGGAAGGGTCGGGGTAGGGGGAAGGAGAGTAGGAGAGTTGGAAGAATTAGAAGAAGAGCAGAAGGCACGGTCAAAGAGGAAGGTCTTGAGACCGGCCTTGAAGGAGGAAAGAGGAAGTGAGGCGAAGGGATTGCGGGATGGAGTTCCACAGTGTGGGGGCAGAGAGGCCACCAATGGTGGGGCGGTTAGGGCGGTGGACGCGGAGCAGGCCAGAGCCTGTTGAGCAGAGAGGACGGGCGGGCTGGTAGGGAGACAGCAGGTTGGAGAGATAGGCGGGGGCAAGGCCTTGAAAGTGAGGACAAGGATCTTGAATATCAATGATCGGGCCTTCAGCTGTTCTGCTGCCACCTTCGGGAACTCACCCCCCACCTCCCATGCCTCCTTCAAGGCTCAATTCAAGACCTTCCTTTACAACCATACATTCAATCATCTTCCCACTACCAGCACACTTGCCCTCCAACCCACTTCAATGCCAAATTGCAGCTCAGGTGCAAACCCTTTATTGTCCAACACCAAAGATTGTTGTGATGATCTGAAAGCCACTTTATAAATGCAATCTGTTGTTTCTTGACAAAATCAATGCCAGGAGCTCAGAACAAAACAAAATGGCATAACAATTTTAATAAACAAAGACTCCAAAGTTTAATTTAGAAACAGTATAGTAAAAACATATGGCTAATTTATACCATATCAATCAATCAATCAATCAATCAAAACTTACATTTATATAGCACCTTTTAAGTCGAGAGGACATCCCAAGGTGTTGTACAGTTAGGTAGGTACAAGAGCAGGGGGGGGAGGGGTCGGGGCAGGATGAAGAAGAGTAGGAAAATTTACTATATTTATGGGCGAAATGCGGCAGCCAAATTGCGCACAGCAGTATCCCACAAACAGTTATGGAAGTGGGATTAGGGGAAAGGGTGGTGGTGGGGGGGGGGGGGGGGGGGTGAAGATGGCAAGGGGAAGTTTTGGGGTAAGGGGAAGGAGAGCAGGAAAGCCGACTATGTTTGTGGGTGATATTATATAACAACAACTTCGATTTATATAGCTCCCTCCAAGCCGGACGGCGTCTCAGAGAGTTTTGCATCTAGGAATATAGTATCTAGGAAATGGAATGCACACTCTCTCCCTGGCATGACAAATTTTATTTACCGTAAATACCTGCGTATAAGGCGTACTTTTTTTCACGTCGGAAGATCTCGAAAGTTGGGGGTGCGCCTTATACGTTGGTACAAGAAATTTTGAGCCTCGGAAATCAGAAAACGGGAGGGGCGGCCGGCGCGCTGTCAGTCGGGCTTTGGTCAGTGTCCGGCGGGGGTTGGGGGGAGCGGGTGATGGGGCTTCGGTCTCGGCCGCCCGGACAGCGGCAGCAGCAGCGGACTTCAGTGCCGTGCCTGCTGCCTGCCTTCTGCCTAACCCAGTCTGCCTGCCTCACTCCCTCTCCTGCCTGCCTGCCTCTCTCTTCTGCCTCCCTCCCTGCCTGCCTGCCTCCCTCTCTCTCTCTCTCTCTCTCTCCCTCCCTGCCTGCCTCCCTCTCTCTCTCTCTCTCCCTGCCTCCCTCTCTCTCTCTCTCTCTCTCTCCCTCCCTCCCTGCCTTCTGCCGAACCCAGTCTGCCCCTCTCTCTCTCTCTCTCTCTCTCCCTCCCTGCCTGCTTCCCTCCCTCCCTGTCAGCATCTCTCCCTCCCTCTCTCTCCCTCCCTCCCTGGCTGCCTGCCTGCCTCACTCTCTCCCTCCCTGCCTCCCTCTCTCCCTCCCTGCCTCCCTCTCTCCCTCCCTGCCTCCCTCCCTCTCTCCCTCTCTCCCTCCCTGCCTCCCTCCCTCTCTCCCTCACTGCCTGCCTGCCTCCCTTCCTGCCTGCCCGCCTCCCTCTCTCCCTCCCTACCTGTCTCTCCTGCCTCCCTCCCTTCTGCCGGCAATATCATCGAAAATGCTTCCGTTTTTTTTCACCAAGAAAAGGTCAAAAGTGGGGGTTGCGCCTTATACGTGAGTGCGCCTTATACGTGGGTATTTACGGTAATTCTGGAGTAATAGATTGGCACGAAATCCCAGAGAACTCCTGGCGTTCAAATGACTAAAAATGTATAGCTTCACATTGAGAGCACTACCCACAAGTTTCAGCTCCTTCGGACATCCTCCCAAAGTGAAAGGAGCTATACAAATATAATTTTGTTGTTGTTGTACCGCTGCTTGTCCAGTTAAGACCACCATAATTTTTAGAACCTTGGTTTGCAGATATGAGGAGCTGAGTTGTAAGAATATCTGCCTCAGTTACTGAACTGCCCCTTCAAATCCTGCATCATGCGGTCTATCATCATTAGTGCCCTAGAATACTGCAAATCCCTGGCTAGCTCAGCAACCAGACGACCAAGACTCCATGAGAGCTGACTTGATTTGGTCATTCCGTTCCCAAGCAGATCAACTTGGAACAAGGAGAGCTCCATAAAGACCCCACGTCCATCTCCAAGGGGTATACTGGTCATTTCAGTTTAGTGGACAGAGTGCACAGATGAAAACTTCCAATATATATTAACAACAACCCAGAATTACACTTTCATAGCGCCTTTCAAGTCAGGAGGACGTCCATTAAGTGTAACAATTAAAAATATTTGTGTAAATACACCCGGTGGGAATGAAACAGCAGGCTTTATAAATGGAAGTTATTATTGTTGTTTCTGCATTGTTTGTTTTTCATTTGGCTAATCCTTAGTTTTTAGAATTGAAATCAGCCAGGGCATTTTTCACAGCACTGAATGAAAATGTATTTGTAACATTTGAGGTCATGTTTGTACATTCAATTTTAATAAAAACAAACATGTTATATAAGCAACTGTGTATTTTGTACTAGATCTGCGGGATGGAGTTCCAGAGGTTGGGGGCAGAGTGGCTGAAGGCTCGCCCGCCAATGGTGGGGCGGGGGAATTGGAGCGCTCTGCGGAGCGGGCGGGCAAGTTGGTAACGGGTGAGAAGGTCATGGATATAGGGTGGAGCAAGGTTGTGGAGCGCTTTAAATGTGAGGACCAGGATCTTGAATTGGATCCTCTGGATGATGGGCAGCCAATGGAGTCAGGCAAGGAGGGGGGAGATGGGGTCATAGAGTTTGGAACGGTAGAGGTCACGGACGGGCTGCAGAGTTCTGGATTATCTGCAGCCTGTGGAGGGAGGAACAGGATGTAATGAAGGCGTAGATGAGGGTTCCAGCGGCTTTGGGGGTTGAGGTAGTGGCGGGCGTCGGGCAATGTTGCGGAGATGATGAAAAAGCAGAGCGAGTCATTGCTTGGATGTGGGGGAGGAAAGACAGTTGAGGGTCGAACAAGACACCAAAGAGACTTTAAACCCAAAGTGTACGAAAACATACCAGATCCGCTTTCGTTCTCTGGACACACGTTACTCGTCATCTTATGGGAAACGTCCACAGCTCTTTTCAGGAGGTACACTGCTCTCTTGCGCGATATGTTGTAGCTGTGCACAAGTCCCCGCTGCAACACTTGCCAAAACTCGGGGCAGCGCCGCAGGTCCAGGGTCTCCAGCCCGTCTCGGGGGGGGAACAAGTGGTCTGAGAGCGAGCTCAAGACCAACAGGAGCCGACACACGGTGCCGGGGCTCCTCGCCGGCTTCTCCCAACTTTTCATCTCGTCCCAGATCTTCTCCAGAGGGACCCGTGTGGCCAGCAGAGCCGGGATGACCCTGGCCACCGCTCTCGAGGCCAGGCTCTCATCTCCCACCCTGACGGCGGTCAAGGTGGCCGCCAGTACCTGGTCTCTCAGCTCGACCCCCTCTGGCAGTCGGGGAAGCAGAAGTGCCACCTTGGCCAACACCTCCAGGGCGACATGAATGTCCGAGTAAACAGGGGGCCGGAGCCCGGCCTCGCTCTCCCCGGTTGCCCCCGTGCTCCGCTCCTCGCTGTAAGCTCGCACATCCCTCAGGGTGAGGCGGGCGATGTCCCCCGTGAGGCTCGGGGCAGCCTCTCGGCAACAGGCGCTGAGCAGAGTGCACAGCGAGTGGACGAGCCGGCTCCGAGCCAGCTCCCCGGGACCCCTTTCCAAGTCCCGCAAGGTGTCGCCGCTTCCCCCGGAGCCGGATAGTCGCAGCCTCTGCAGCAGAGGTAGACACCGGCCGCTCGCCACCTCCTGCAACACGCTCGCCATGCCCTCCTCCTCCTCCTCTGCCCTGGTGGCTGTGCTCTTCTCTGTGGCTGAAGCCGGACACCGGGAATCGCCGCTCCGGGTCTGCTCGCCTCGCCGCCGGCGCTCCACCTGCGCCCGCAGCCTGTCCACGCAGAACCGCAGTGTCTCCACCCGGTCGGCATCGGGCAGTTCACTGCTCTCGGGATCCCAGTAAAGTTCCCGGAACAAGAGCCAGGGCGGCCCGGGAGTTGAGCGCAGCAACAGATCGGCCACTAACGGCTTCATCCTCTCTCACCTGCCCGACTGAGACAGTCAGCAGCCCGCGAGCCCCAGCCACCAACCGCCACCAAGGCCGTGAGCCCCAACCGCCACCCAGGCCGCGAGCCCCAGCCACCAACCGCCACCCGGGCCGCGAGCCCCAACCGCCACCCGGGCCGTGAGCCCCAACCGCCACCCGGGCCGCGAACCCCAACCACCAACCGCCACCCGGTCCGCGAACCCCAACCACCAACCGCCACCCGGTCCGCGAGCCCCAGCAATACCCACGTGTGGCCGCTTCCGGGGAGCCACGCTCTCAAACTTCCCGCAGTAAACAATTACGGGGCGGAGAAAAGAGCCCGGAAGTTTATATAATGCTGTGCATCAAACAGCACAGACAGTAGCATCAGCCGTGGCTCTAAGTGAATCTGCTGTGCTCGGTGTCAAACAGGAAGGATTTCCGGCGCTGTAGACGGGAGCAGTGTTCCCGTAAGTTGTCCGGGACGTGCTCAGCGATTTGCCAGATACTGTATTGAAATGTGTCTATAGCCCAAGTTCCATCAAACACTAGCCCAATATATTAATATAATGTATGGCCTCTTATGGGTATCAGTGTGACCAATTTAGGTCATCTAGAACTCTGCAGCTCTGTGTCCTCTCCTGCACTAAGCTCCACCACCACATGAATCCCACCCTCGCGGGCCTGCATTGGCTCCCCAACCCCCAGAGGATCGAATTCAAGATCCTCTTCCTCACTTTCAAGGTCATTCATTGACTTCTCCCCTACTATCTCTCCGACCTGCTGTCCCCCTACGAACCTGCCTGCCCCCTCCGTTCAGCGGGCTCCGGTCTGCTCCATGTCCCCCACCCGACATGCCCTATCATTGGCGCATGGGCTTTCAGCCTCTCTGCCCCCACACTCTGGAATTGCATCCCACAGTCCCTTTGCCTCGCTTCCTCCCTTGCCTCCTTCAAGGCCGGTCTCAAGACCCTCTTCGATCGTGCCTTCTGCTGCTCTCCCTCCCCCTCCTAATTCTCTTCCTCGCCTCCCCCTCCTAATTCTCTCCCTCGCCTCCCCCTCCTAATTCTCTCCCTCGCCTCCCCCCTACCCTGCCCCTCCCACTTGCTCAGGTCCTGACCTGATTGTTTAATGACTTGGGATGTCCTCCCAACATGAAAGGCACTCTAAAAATTTAATTTTGTTGTTGTTAGGTCAGTGTTTTTTGAAACTGAAAAAATGCCTTGGGGTGGTGGATGTTTTGCAGATTTACATTGTTTTTAATGGAAAATTCCATCAAAGCCTCACTCCCTTAGCCTCACCCCTCTTTCCCTACTTTCAGGTCATGGTGAAGGCTATATAATACTCTTTTCGACCTCACTTTTGGTCACCATTTTTCTCCTCCCCCTGGCTCGGCCCTGGGATCCGTTATTGCGAAGCGCTCTGAGACGCCGTCTGGTGTGGAGGGGGCCATATAAATCCAAGTTGTTGTTGTTTTGTCATGCACAAAAAACCCTCCCAATTGGGCTTGAAATCACCTAATGTGGCAACATTGACTGCTGGCCATGAAAGTATTATATTTTTTTCCAGGCAGTAAAGAAACAAAAGTTGCAATCATTGTAACTTATTTATCAGCCAATTTTGTATTCCATGATTGTGTATAACAAAGCCAATGTTAAGGCATCCGTTCAAGCTCCACCAGGCTTTTAAACTGGTAGTTTAATAGGTTTTCAGCGCCTTGGGACGTCCTCCCGACGTGAAAGGCGCTCTATAAATGTAATTTGTTGTTGTTGTTGTTTTGGGATGGCTTGTCTCTGTTGGGATATGGTGGTACTGTATTAAAAATTATAGTTAGTTCCAGTCAGGCACCAATTAAAACAATCTATCCACAACGCAGGCATGGTCAGCAACCTTGAGCAAAAGAGTCAGAACCAACTTATCTTCACAAAACAAAACACCATTGCCCTCTCAAGGTCTGGGAAAATAAGGGAGGCGAGTACAGGCCATGGTGGATAAGATAAAAGGGAGTTGAATAACAACTCCCTGCAAACCTGGCCTTAAGAATTGTCTGACACTGTTTCTGAACAATGTCCAAGTGATCAACTGGCTGAGTTAGTATGGTGGAGAAGTATAAAGATAGGAGAGAAAGAGTGGCTCATTACAACAGTATTGTTTTATTGTATCTATTGTTTAACTACAGTCTTACATTGTGCAATTGGCTGCCGCATTTCACCCACAAATATACAGTCAATTCACTTTACAGTACTGTACAGTATATTCTGTGAAGTGCTTTGAGACATCTAGAACATGTGAAAAGCTGTATCAAACGCAAGGATTGTTATTACATTGACAAATTTAGCTTGAGACGCGCTACTGTCCTGACGCACACGGCGTTTGTAAACAGCCCGTGCGTGGTGACGTATTGGTAAGCGGGGAAAGGTAACGTCGCGAGTCTGTGTCTCGCTCACTCGCTCGAGTTCCACTGGTCGGTTAAATCAGTTACTAAAGATGGCGACAGTCGCCAAAGACGTTTCTATGAGCCAGATCATCACCGAGTCAGAGGCGTTAATCGACCAGCCGGCCACTCACGCCAGCCGGACCGAAACCGAAGTTATTAAGCGGAGAGGCCGCGGGAGACCGACACTATCTCCCGACACGAGAAAGAAGCGGCGGCTGGAGCACACCCGACACACCAACAAAAGTAAAGTTTACTTGGGCCAGGCGTACGAGCGCTGGGACCAGCTCCGGCTCCTGCTGAACCTGAGCCACGCCGAGCTCGCCACCATCCTGATGAACCTTTACCAGAGCTGCTCGTGCGGCGCGGCCACTTTGAGCCCGACTTTGCGAGGCGGCGGACGCGATGAGTTGCGGAGAGAGAGAGAGGAACCCAACCACCTCCACCGTGAGGAGCCCAACCACCTCCACCGGCAGCGGCGTGCACACCCCGCAGCAGTAAGCAACTCCTCAGCCCTGCTCTCGGGTTCATCTAGTGCTAAACTCTCAAGTTCACGGGAGCTGTCACACACCCTAGTGTTAGTACAGTACCAGTACATCTCGCACCAATCATTGCACTGGCGCATTTAGGTGCTTCGGAACAAAATTAACAGTAATTTGCTTTGTTTTAATAGTAATTAATTTGGGTTTAACTTGGGTGCCTTTTTTAACCTGGACAACGGGCAAATTAGCTTATGCGCGTGTGTGTTTCGATCGAATCGATATTGCTGATTGGCAACCCAGGGTAATATCGAATCACCTGGAGCACAGTGAGAATTTGAGACAAAACTGAAAATCCACAGAAGCTCAATCATCTCACAGAAGAAAAATATTTAAGTAACAACAACACAATTACATTTGTGAAGTACTTTTCACGTTGGGAAGACGTCAGGGGATGGGACTGGGAGAGCGGCTGAAGGCACAATCGAAATGGAGGGTCCTGAGTAGTGCTTTGAAGGAGACACGGGATCGGGAGCAGGGCGAAGGCATGGAGAGAGTTTCAAAGGGTGGAGGCAGAGAGGCTGAAACCCCAGCCGCGGATAGTGGAGTGGGTCAGGAGGGAGTTAACAGCAACAAAAAAATTACACTTCTATAGCGCCTTTCACGTCAGCAGGACGTCCCAAGGCGCTGACATGGAGCAGGCCAGTGCCTGCTGAACAGAGGGAGTTGACAGGTTGATAGGGGTCAGAAAGGTAGGAGGGGAGGAGACAACAAAACAATTACATTTATAGAGTCCTTTCAGGTCAGGAGGACATCCCAAAGCGCTAAACAGTCAGGGGTTGGGACCCAAGTGTGGTGGAGGGGCAGGGTGGGGGAGAGTGGAGGGAGAGAGAGATGGGAGGGCGGCGGAAGGCATGATCGAAAAAGAGTGTCGAGACCAGCCTTGAAGGAGGCAAGGGAGGAAGCAAAGTGAAGGCCATGGAGGGCGAGGATTTTGAATTCTATCCTCTGAGGGATGGGGAGCCAGTGGAGTCAAGTCAGCATGGGGGTGATGGGATCACGGAGCCTGGTACAGATGAGGACACAAGCTGCAGAGCTCATATCCTCTTAAAACTATTGATGTAACTCCTTGCAACTCTTTCAAGCATGGCCCTTCATCAGAAACTAATGAATGAGCTAATGGATTTTTTTGAGATCAGGAATAAATGTTTTCTCACTGTTTTGAAGGATCTTTATGGTTTACAATTTTGGTGGAAGTATAGCCCCTCTCTGATTGCTATGTGGTTCAGTTATTTATCCACTTCAAGTTAGTTCCTTTATTGAAAACATTATTTAATACAGGAAGTGATAAGAATAAGCTAAGTTTTGTAGTTGAACCAGAGGACAAGGTGTTTTCTACTATTCTCACTGGCTTTCTGAGCTTCGGAATCACCTTGCCCAACCCCACTTATTTTCCCCCACTCTTTCAAATGGTCTGAGCCCAATGGTGTAGAGAAGATTTCATCTTGGACGGACAGACGGCGAAGGTTATCCTCGCAGACACTACACAGCTACATGGAAATGGATAGAAAGAGAGGAAATGTTTAGGAAGAAAGATCTTTCAGTGCCCGAGTTCAAGTGTTTACTCAACAGTCCTACTGGAATAGGAAGGCATTGGCTTGAGATGCTGTCTTGTTTTATTGTTTTTAAAAAATATACCTTGGTTTTGAAAATGGCAGAATGTTTGGTGGATATTGGCAATACATAGTCCATTGCAGTTACAGTATTTGGTGACATTTTGAAAGATTGACATATTTACTTCAAGTTAATCAAATGACAATTTGCAGCTGAATATAAAAATATCCTTTTATATAATCTTATTGTAAATTTATCACATGTTTTGGTGAGACATTAAACTGAGACCTCATCTGCTTACGCAGGTGGGGGTGTTAATGATAACGGGGCATTATTCAAAGTAAATGATTCTCCTGTGTCCTGGCCAACAATCCTTCATTGCGTTTAAGTCATTACACTTCAGCAATTGTACTGTAAAAGCTGTGAGACATTTTGAGGCTAAATGTGCCATAACAAATTAAATTATTTGATGTTATTAGAAATTAATTCCATGATTCCAAATGTCTTAAATCAACTAAATATGGCTAATTTCATTTGCCTTGCTCAAAGGTGTTGAGTTTCTTGCTAGCGATGCCTCACAATAGAAATATGCGGGTATCTGGTAATTGATGTGTTTGTAGTTGGTAGTGTTCAGCATAGGAGTTTAATTTCATGTAGTATGTAAATCTGATGCTGTGGTATATTTTCCTCTGTTTCATTTTGACACCCTATAAACCTATATATATTTATAGTGTAATGTATAATTGTTAACACCCTCTTTGATTTATTACAGCCATAAAGGTTCTTCGGAAACTAGAATATCTTCCCAAACCAATTTGACTGCCAAATGGACTCCATGTATGTCTTCTCCCTTACTATGTACAATATTAATGTGTTGTTAGTATGTGCAATTAAACACATTGCATACAGTAACATGTTTGTGGTACTCTGCTGTGTGTAATTGGCTGCCATGTTTTTTTCACAAATATAGCCAATTCATTTTACAGTATAAAAATGCTAAATACTACAGATACTGGAAATCTGAAACAAAACAGAAATCGCTGGGAACACTCAGCAAGTCAGGCAGCATCTATGGAGAAAGGAAAAGTGAATTAAAGTTTCGGGTCCACGACACGTTCTGACGAACCGTGATTTTTGTTTGCAGGAAACTTGACCTGAGTTTTGCTTTGGTAACTGTGGTGTTTAATTTTATTTACCATCTCTATTCAGAGAAGGTTCAGTTTAATATGCATTTGCACATTTCACTTTCTTTGGTGGATTTGATGGGTTTGTAGAATTCAGAAATTGATGCAGAATATCAAATGACCTATTATTCTATAATTATAGTGCATGTATTCAACTGAATACAATACAAAATCATTTTATTTTGCTTTTCCATTCTCTTCTGCTGCTTGGAACTATTTTACCTCCTTTCTTTTGAAGGTCTGTCTGAATTCATGCTGCTATATACCTCACCAAAGTGATGAATTCAGATCAATTGGTCATTCACCTCATGGCAGTTTGTGAAACCTTTTTGCTGGAAATGGCTGAATAGGACTTTGAAATGTTTCTCTGCCATAAAGTACTGTACTGCAAAAATGCCTGAGCTTTCTTCAATTCTCAAGGATTGTAGTTCCTGCAAAAACTCACTGTCTACAATAACTTTATATAGTGCCCTTCATGCGAGTAATGTCCCAAAGCACTTAACAGTGTGTCGTATGATACCGAGCTAGAAGGGGAGGTGACCGAATGCACAGTCGAAGAAGAAAGTCGTCAGATGTGATTTGAAGATATGCAAAGAGGGGGCAATGTGTCTGAAACTACAGGCTCTATTTACGGAGTGAAAGGGATGAGGGTTTGCTTATTTTTATGACTGGAATAGGCTAATTCACGATAGATTAGGGATCAGATCAAAGCTGGGACTTTGTTCCAAAGTTTAGTGCCTTTACGAACTAACTGGAAAAGCCGCAACTGTTTTTCTAATTTGTTCTTTCGTGGCTACATTTCATACTGTAATCTCTTTGCTGCCTTTGCTGAACAAACAGTCCATTTCACAATCGGGAAGATGAGGAAGAGCATGTGAGAATGCAAGTGTAATGAAATTCTTAACTGGACAAGTTTTTTATTTGTATGTGAAATTCAAACAGCAAATTACAAAATGCTCAGCTTTATAACAAATTGTCTAGTGCACACTTGTGACTCAGTTATGCTCCTACACATTACTTGTTCCAAATTTGTTACAAAAGGATATATATAAGTAACTGCATTATTATTTCACTTACAGTTATGTCTTCACTTTTGACTACTTCATTCAAGCATCAGACAACTGCCAATGCCTCACTAATGCAGAAACAGAAACACACTTGTAAGTGTGTCAACCTTACTAAACATAATTGAGGAAACCTTTTATTATATAACATATAACAATCCTTGCACTTGATATATCACTTTTCACGTTTTCTAGATGTCTCACCAAAGTGCTTCACAGAATAAAGTGAATTTACTGCACATATTATTGGCAATAATATGTTGTCAATAAAATATCCAATTTGTTGGATTCATTGTATCTGAAAGAAATAGTAGACCTGTATTGCATTATTTTGTAATACAAATAACTGAATGTATTATTGGTAATTCAGGGCCTCAGTGATTTTAGCTAAGACTTTAGAGCAATTGTGTCTTGTACTCTATACATGTATCCATAGTTACATAGATTTTGCCCACAAATATACAGTCAATTCACTTTACAGTATATTTTGTGAAGCGCTTTGAGATGTCTTGAACAACAACAAAATTATATTTATAGAGCGCCTTTCATGTCGGGAGAACCTCCCAAGATGCTGAACAGTCCGGAGTCGGAACCCGAGCATGGAGGAGGGACAGAATAGGGGGGAGGGGAGGGAGAGAGATGGGAAGGCAGAAGGCACAATCGAAAAGGAGGGTCTTGAGACTGGCATTGAATGAGGCAAAGGAGGAAGCGAGGCAAAGGGACTGTGGGTTGGAGTTCCAGTGTGTGGGGGCAGAGAGGTTGAAAGCCGATGGCAAGAGACATGGAGCAGCTTGGGGCCCGCTGAACAGAGGGTGCGGGTAGGTTGGTAGGAAGGTTGGTAGGGTCGAAGACATGTAAAGTGCTATCTCAAATGCAAGGATTATTAATTATTTGCGTGCAATCTATGGTAGGAATGTTTTAAGTATTTAGTCACATGTATGAATAATTGTGCTCCAGCAGCCCATCTTCAGTACCTGTCATAATCCATTGAGCTTCTTCAGAAAAGTTGTTTGCCTGGGCTGCCTGTATAAGATCTAATTAATTGGAATAATTTATTGCATATAGTATAACATTAATGATTTTAACTCCACATTTTCCTTTTCAATACTGATCAATTATTTACTGTATTCTTCACGGAGCTTCTACTCATCTCCGGATCTTGTTTTTTTTTTAAAAAGAGTTAATTGAACTGAGGTTTGCAGACCTTTGGGAATTGAGTTGTCTGAATAAAGATTCTTCGCAAATTCTGCTCAGAAAAGTTTTATTTATCTGGTATTAATTAAAAGTATTAAAAGTATTAATTATTGAAAAATATTCTTATTTTTTTCAGAAAATTCTAACTTATTTGGATTGGAGGGTTAACCTATTGATATGTTACATTTTATAAATGTAAAGCTAACAAAACTTTAAAAGCAGCAGAAGATTGTTAAAGTGAAACACCTTCATCTCAAGCATTTTTGGTGGCTGCAGAAGATGATGACTTTGAAGATGAAACTTTGAGGTATAATTTTCTATTGCTAACTTTATTTTTGCAGGTAGTAGACTGGAACTAAATGCTTTTAAAATAGTTTTGTAAATGTACATAGCAGCATGCTTAGTTTTCAACTAGGAATTCTACGTTTCACTTTGCTAATTTATTTTCTTTCAGAATCTTTTCACTTTTCCATTCTAATTGATTTGTTTCCAGTCTTGTTGCCTTTAATATTGTATTATTTTAACTTTTCCTTAATGCATTACTTTATGCTTTCTTAAAAGAATCTTCACATGTGAATTCTTCACATTTTATTCATCATTTTCATACACTTGTTTTCCCATACTATCTTTAATTCTGTCTGCATTATTTCAATTGGTGCAGTTGGGTTCCTTTTTTTCCAGACCCCTTTATCACAGCTTCAAATATTTATGGAGTTCCTTTCAGGGTATTTTATTGTCCCAGCCTCAGTAGCTTCTTATGCAGAAGCATTCTATATTCTCATAACCCATTGAATGAAAGTTTCTTCAAACCTCTCCCTTATCTTTTCCTGTGATAATTATTCTTGCTTATTACTAATTTTCCAAGCAATGAGAATAATCCTTCTATATTGTTTCTCTCAGAATCTTCCAGAAGTTTGAAGACTTCCGCTTGATCCCTTCTAATCTGCGTTCCAGTAAAAACAGACCCAATATTCTACTAATGCTACTCTGAAAAATGATGTAAAGTAATTATATTCTCTTTCAATTCATGTTTTGCTTTCCATCTAAGGAACCATCTACTTTACTTAGTCCATGTTACTAATGGCATAGCCAAGTCCAAATCAAGAACTCATGAATAGAAGCATTGCAGACAACTCAATTGTACTTAAAAATGACTTATCGGGAATTACATCATAACTTATGAAACATAATTTTTTAGCAGTAATATCACAGCAGAAGATGATGTTTTCTGTGCAGATCTAAGTGACACTGTGACTACAGAGAGCAATGAAGAAGAAAGCATGCACTTTGAGGCTAACGTAACGCCAGGATTAGATATACTAGAATGGAAAAAATGCATTACAGATATTGACGTTATAATAGATCTTCTGAAAATGATCCATGGAAATGATTGCAAGTTAAAAGGATGCACCAAAAAACTTACCATTGTCATATGATTGGAACTGCCCTCGTGGCCCACTGGAATTGTTCAAATCGCCACATAGGAGGCAAATTGTGAACAACTCTATGCTTCAAGGGTTGCATTTCCAGCAACCTGCAATTGTCTGCTTCAATTTTGATATCCGGTAACATCTATCATAAGACAGCTCTACTATTCAAGTTCATGAGGCTAGGCTGCATCTCGTCTAGTGATTTTTATAAGATACAACGTCTCTACGTAGCTCCAGCAATAGTTCAACATTGGAAATACATGCAGGAAAAACTACTTCAAAAGTGCGATGCAGGAAATGTTATCCTATGTGGTAATGGCATGAATGACTCTGCAGGCTGTTCTGCTCAATATTGTACATATACATTTAGACATCACACAAGAAAACACATTCTAAATGTGGATGTTAGTAAAGTTGGTGGCAAAAGTGCCAATATGGAGAAACTAGGATTTCAACATTCACTCGAATATCTAGGAAAACTGAATGTAATTGAAGTACCGGTAACTACAGACAGCAATCCTCAAATTGCCACATTAATGAGAAAGTGTACATTGTGCTTTTTAATCTTCTGTAACTGATCAAATGTAGACTGCAAGTTTGTATTTGAATTTTGTTCCTGAATGATCATAATTATATAAAGAGTATTCATGGAAATGTATCATTTCCAGTGATGATTTTGCCTATACAGGTATTGTGTTTGTATGTTTTCTACAGAAAAGCAAAAATATTCAGGTATCTTCCACTCACATGACATCTGGTTTGGTGGTAATCACATTCAGAAAAAGGTGATAAAGGTACATATTTTTTTGCTTTGATTTTCATTACACATTGCCTTTCCTCATTTCTAGTTATTTTTTAAATATCAAAGTTACATTAGTTTTCATCATGTACATTCCTTTTTCAACCACACATTTGGAAGTGGAAAGCTCATCTCAATTAGTAATTTTGGATACATTTATACCCTGTTAAATAAAATAATTATCCTTTCATTGATACATAGATTTTTCACATCTGGAGGATGTATCAAAGCACTTTATAGGATTTATATTTAAAGTAGAGTGACTATGTACTTTGTAGGTAACTGTGATAGCCAATTTGTGTACAACGGTGCCCCACCAAAAATTTAATACACAATTTTTTATCCTTGAGGGATCATTAGCCAGGAAACAGAAATGAACTTCCTTCAGTTTTCAGATTGTGCCATGGGACTCCAGTTTAATATCTCATTTGAAAGAATACCACCAGCAGTGTATTGGAGTGTCAGCCTATGTGAGTTCAAAGTCCTGACAAGGGCTTGAATCCACAACCTTCTGAGTCTGAGGTGAGAAAGCCACGAACTGCCAGACTGACACCTGTTCAATTTAACCAATTATAATAATAATCCTTGCATTTGATAAAGCGCCTTGTTAAATCTTCGACATGTCTCAAAAGCATTTCACACAATATACTGTAAAGTGAATTAACTTTTTTGTGGATGAAACGCAGCAGCCAATTGCGCACAGCAGTATCCCACAGTCGGAGATTGAGTGATTATTATTATTTTTGAAGGAATGATAGTGGCTATAAATAAACCAGTAGTTTTTTTTTCCTTTATTTTGACTTTTTGGCTGAATTAATTTCTGAATCATGGTGAGGAATGGAAAATATAATATAATACAATACATTACGCAAGTGCTTGTATCATTCTCTGAATCAAATACTGTTTGATATCAGATAATAGCACTAGTCAGATGAATAACAAAGCTTGCATTGTCTCAAGTTCATCTGCAACTGATATTGATGTAACATTTTTTTTCTTAGGCAGCACAAAAGAGAGGCAATGAGGTTCTAATTATGTGGGCTGAACTAATGCGGAATCATTTCTGGAAAGAGTTGCAATGGCAATGAAGTCTTGTTAGTGGTAATAATAATTTCACGACATGAAAGGGCTATATATAAATGCAATTTGTTCCTAGTGGTAATTTTTTTAAAAATAAATGATTTGTAGCCTATTACTGTACTGTATACAACTCTTAGTATCTTTTTTCGGCTAGCTGCATGTGCTGGAAATCCATCACAACATTTAAGAGTATCCAAACCAAACAGAGATTCCATGTGTAATAGAATGCACACACTCCCAGGAAAATTCCCAGTTATTTCCATGAGATCTAATACACTGGTGAAACAGGCTTGATGCGCTGAATGGCCTCTCCTGTTCCTGTTTTCAAAGGCATTAAACCACTCCATGAAGAGATTCTAATGTGGAGATGCAAATGCTGAAAAGAATCTGTACTTTTATGGCATTAGAAACGTTTCTTTTCATAAAATTACACATCAAAACTTTTAATTTAAATAAAATTAAATGTGCAGTGCAACATTATGAATCGTCAATATAAAAGCAATTTATCAGTTGAATTTGCAATATTTGAAATTCCACCAAGCAGCTCATCTTTAGTGGCTTAGAACTACAATGATTTTATGTATGCATATAAACTAATTTAGAAACATATAAAATTGAATGTGATATTACTGAGTTTGATGTTTTGCTCTTCTTTGCATCGAAGGAGAGGTGAGCCAGTCTCTTGCACTATGTTGTAAATGAGCATGAATGGATTGTACTTAACAGCGCAGGAGAGACATCATGTAATCATGAACCAATACAAGAGGAAGAGCACAACCAGGCAAGGTCATGGATACAACACAGTAGTCCTCCACTTAAGATCTTAGGTCAGATTATTTTAGACAGAAATTTTCTTCGAAACATTAGTCGATTTAAATATTTTAGGTAAGTTTAACATCCTTTTGATGTTTAGCCTTACTGAAGGTAAGACTTAAGATGGTGACTAGAGTATAAGCTATCAAATCCAAAGTGTAATATTCTAACCAAGATGTGTTATATATTGCTCCTGCTAAATTATCGGTATCACAGAATCTCCTGCACCAAACTCCCAGTACTCATCATCTCGGTTGTTGTCAGACTCCACTTTCTTACTGGCTCCTAATAGATCAATTTGAAGTTCTTCACCCTCAATTTCACACAACAGCACCTCCCTAGCTTTGTGACCTTATCTCTGTGATCTGCTGTGGGGGGTTGGGCCACTCAAAAAGATAAAAGGGGAGAAAATGTACTCCCAACATTGTAAGCCCACAACATGGGAGCATAGGGTAATTAAAAAGTGGAGGGATGGGTAGATTACCCTCAGAAATAAATGGACATCTTTTTAAAAGGGAAATTTTAAAGTTGAAAAAATGACTTGAAACATGCAGGAAAATGTTTTACTGTTTCAGACATATCAATCATATGGCGTCCTTTCACAATTACTTACTGATGTACGCTTCAAGAAGACATAGCTATGAGTAAGTAAATGTATATTTCAAAATCCGTTTTAGTATTCTGTTGGAGAGATGATGATTAAGAGGAAATTCAATGCATGCATAATGTGCATGAGAGAGAAGGGTATAATAATATCCTTATTTGGAATAACGCCTTTCATGTCAGGAAGGCATCTCAAAAGTACATAGAATATACTGTAAAGTGCAGTGACTGTTTTATGGGAGAACCACTAGAGAGAGGCGATTACGATAGGTGGAGGCTCATGTGGGAGTATGGACTAGTTGGGCCAAAATAACCTATTTCCAAGTCATTCTAGATATTGAATATTTAATATATAACATTACATGGTATATAACATTACTAGATGCATGTAGGAATCTTAAATCAAAAATTGTAAGCAAATCTCAATAAGTCATGCCCAAGTATTGATACTATTGGAACATCATAAAATGTTATATAAATTGGCTATATATGCTAATGTTTACATTTACTTTGTTATTTCCTTTTACTTAATGTCAATCACATTTTTAAAAATCTTTGTGAATTCCTTTTCCATACTGGATAAGCTAACACATTAATTGTTTTCCTCATTATTGCCAGATCCCAATTAATTCTGCTGCTGTCTCTTTAGGTGGTAATTTTCACTTTCCTAGAAAATCTTGCATATTTCCCAATATTATATGACCTTATAATATCTGAGACTTTAAGCACTGTATTTTAAGCACAGCACTTAAATATGTTTGTGGGTATGTCTTTAATGTAATTGCCTGCAACAGCTGTCTTCCCATCACCACATTCCTTCAATTCAATTTGTTTTGGATACTCAGCACAGACCAGTGAAGGAATTTAGAAGAATTTTTTCAGATCTGCCTATGCCTTCAGAACTGAGCTGATGGATATTGGAGGATCAGAGTTAGACTCCTGCACATCTGAAACTTTTGAGCCTGGATCTTCACAGTGCTGTATGGTTTATTGGACTCTGCCTCACTTAACATACCAAATGAAGTCTTGACAGACTGGCTATTGGACATCAAGTCCTGGATGAGAGCTAACTTTCTGCAGTTGAATGTCAACAAGACCAAGGTCCTTCTGATTGGCTCGTGCCTGGGCCTCCACACTTCAGCCACTGGCAGCATCAATTTCCATGGTTGTACACTTCATCTCACCAAGCCAGTCAGGAACCTAGCTGTCTGTTCAATCCTCAACTGCCTTTTAATAATAATAATAATCCTTGCATTTGATATAGCGCTTTTCACATTTTATCGACGTCTCAAAGCGCTTCACAGATTATACTGTACAGTAAATTGACTGTGTTTGTGGGCAAAGCGCAGCAGCCACTTGCGCACAGCTGTATCCCACACACAAACAGCTGTGGATTGAAAATGACCAATTTTTATTATTGTGTTTTTTTGGAGGGATTACGTGGAGCAAGGAAACTTGCCCAAGGTTTCGCCCTGCCTGGACTCGAACACAGGTTTCACGCTTGTAAAGCGAGTGCTCTAACCACTGAGCTACAGAAGCTCCAATAAATCGGTCATTTCAACCCGCAACTGCCCCTGGGGACACCGCTGTGCGCAATCAGCTGCCACGTCTCGCCCACACACACACACACACACACACACACACACAGTACAATTCACTTTACAGTACTTCGAGCCGTCCAGAAGACGTGACAAGGCGCTTTGTCACATACAAGGATTGTTATTATTATTATTTATTAATAATCACGAATACGATTTAATCCACCATGAAATCTCAAGCCGTGCCTCGGTCTAATCACTGAGCCCATTGATCTACGATCACACTGATTGACGCACGGATCAGCCACACCAAACAACACTCCGATCATCTCAACCAACAGAGAGGGTCTATCTCTTTCATTGCCCTTGTGTGTCTTTCGCACACACTGTAGGCCTTGCTTAATAATAAGAACATAAGAACTAGGAGGAGGAGTAGGCCATTCGGCCCTTCGAGCCTGCTCCGCCATTCAATAAGATCATGGCTGATCTTCTCACCTAACTCTGATTACCTGCCGTATCCCCATATCCCCTAATCCCTCTATTTTTCAAAAATCTATCAGTCTCAACCTTGAAAATGTTCAAGGACTGAGCATCTACAGCCTTCTGAGGTAGTGAATTCCATAAATTCAATACCCTCTGAGTGAAGAAATGTTTCCTCAACTCTGTTCTAAAAGGCTAACCCTTGATTTTAAGACTGTGACCCCTGGTTATAGATTCTCCTACCAGGGGAAACAGTCCCTCAGTGCCTACTTTATCTAGCCCTTTAAGAATCTTATATGTTTCAATAAGATCTCCCCTAATTCTTCTGTACTCTAGAGAATACAGCCCTAGTTTATTCAACCTATCCTCATAGGTCAGTCCCCTCATCCCAGGAACTAACCAGTGAATCTACGCTGCACCCCTTCTAAGGCAAGTACCGTATATCTCCGCGTATAAGGCGCACTTTTTTTCAGGTCGGAAGATCTCGAAAGTTGGGTGTGCGCCCTATACGCAGGTACAAGCAATTTTGAGCCTCGGAAATACAGTAAACAGGAGGGGCGGCCGGCGCGCTGTCAGCCGGGGTTTGGTCAGTGTCCGGCGGGAGGTTGGGAGGAGCGGGTGACGGGGCTTCGGCCTCGGCCGCCCGGGCAGTGGCAGCAGCAGCGGACTTCAGTGCTGTGCTTACCTTCTGCCGAACCCAGTCTGCCTCCCTCACTCCCTGCCGCTCTCCCTCCCTCCCTGCCTGCGTGCCTCTCTCCCTCTCTCTCTCTCCCAGGCTGCCGACCTGCCTCTCTCCCTCTCTCTCTCCCTCTCTCTCTCCCGGGGTGCCGCTCTCCCTGTCTCTCTCCCGGGCTGCCGACCTGCCTCTCTCCCTCTCTCTCTCCCGGGCTGCCGACCTGCCTCTCTCCCTCTCTCTTTCCCGGGCTGCCGACCTGCCTCTCTCCCTCTCTCTCTCTCCCGGGCTGCTGACCTGCCGCTCTCCCTCACTCCGTCCCGGGCTGCCGCTCTCCCTCTCTCACTCCCGGGCTGCCGACCTGCCTCTCTCCCTCTCTCTCTCCCGGGCTGCCGACCTGCCTCTCTCTCTCCCGGGCTGCCGACCTGCCTCTCTCCCTCTCTCTCTCCCGGGCTGCCGGCCTGCCGCTCTCCCTCTCTCTCTCCCGGGCTGCCGCTCTCCCGGGCTGCCGCCCTCCCTCCCTCCCTCCCTCCCTGCCTCCCTGCCTGCCTGCCTGCCTGCCTGCCTCTCCTCCCTTCTGCCTGCCTGTCTCTCCTCCCTTCTGCCTGCCTGTCTCTCCTCCCTTCTGCTGGCAATATCATTGAAAATGCTTCCGTTTTTTTTCACCAAGAAAAGGTGAAAAACGGGGGGTGCGCCTTATACGCGGGTGCGCCTTATACGCGGAGATATACGGTGTGTCCTTTTTTAAATAAGGAGACCAAACCTGCACACAATACTCTAGGTGCGGTCTCACCAGAGCCCTATACAGTTGCAGCAAGACTTCCCTACTCTTGTACTCTAAACCTTTTGAAATGAACGCTAGCATGCTGTTCGCCTTCTTAGTTGCTTGCTGCACCTGCAAACTAACTTTTTGGGACTGGCATACAAGAACATCCAAATCCCTTTGAATACTAACACTATCTAACTTCTCCCCCTCTAGAAAATAATCTATTCATTTATTCTTGCTACCTAGGTGAATAATTTCACACTTGCTAACATTGAATTCCATCTGCCACCTACTTGCCCACTCCCCTAGCCTATCTATATCGTGTTGCAATCTTACATGTCACAGATCTGAAGTGCAACAACAACAACAAATTACACTTATAAAGCCCCTTTCACGTCGGGAGGATGTCCCAAGGCGCTGCACAGGAGGCGTGTGACCCGAGCTGGGAGGGGAGTGTACGGGGAGGGGTGAAACAAGTAGGGGAGGTCGAAAAATTCTGGGTGTAACAAAAGGCACGGTCGAAGAGGAAAGTCTTCATACCGGCCTTGAAAGAGGAAAGGGAAGAAACGAGACAGAGGGATTGAGGGATGGAGTTCCGTAAGGTGGGAGCGGAAAAACTGAAGGCCCAGCCTCCGATGGTGGGGCGGTTCGGGCGGGGGGCTTGGAGCAGGCCAAGTCCTGCTGAATGGAGGGTCCAGGTGGGCTTGTAGGGGGAGAGTAGATTGGTTAAGTAGGGCGGGGCAATGCCATGTAAGGCCTTGAAGGTGAGGACGAGGATCTTGAATTCGATCCTCTGGAGGATGGGGAGCCAGTGGAGACAGGCGAGGGTGGGGGTTATATGGTCGCGAAGGCGGGTGCGGGATAATACAAGGGGTGCAGAGTTTTGGATGACCTGCAGCCTATGAATGGAGGAGTTGGGGAGGCCGACGAGGAGAGAGTTTCCGTAGTCCAGCCTTGAGGTGATGTATGCGTGCACGAGTGTTTCGGCAGTGTGGGGGGTAAGATAATTGCGGAGCCTAGCAATATTGCACAGGTGGAAATAAGCGGTGCCGGTCAAGGCACGGATGTGGGGGAGGAAGGAGAGTTTTTGATCGAACATGATGCCGAGGTTCCTGATTGGCTTTGTGAGGTGGAGAGTACAGCCTTGGATGTTGAGGCTGGCAGTGCCCGATGTGCGGAGGCGCTGGCTTGAGCCAATCAGGAGGGCCTCGGTCTTACTCACGTTCAATTGCAGGAAATTTTCCCTCGTCCAGGACTCGATGTCGGACAGACATGCTGTCAGAACATCTATGGTCTGGGGGGTTGAGGGATGAGGTAGCAAGGTACAACTGGGTGTCGTCCGCATACATGTTGAAATTTACCCCATGTCTGCGGATGACTTCGCACAGAGGGAGCGTATAAATGGTGAAAAGGAGGGGACCGAGGACAGAGCACTGAGGGACGCCGTGAGAAACTGTGCGGGGGTTTGAGGAAAAACCATTGGAAGATACAAAGTGTAAACGGTGGGTCAAATAAGAATGGAACCAGTCAAGGACTGTGCCTTGAAGGTTGAGGTGGGAGGAAAGATGTTGAAGGAGGATGGTGTGATCGACTGTGTCGAACGCAGCAGATAGGTCAAGGAGGACGAGGAGGCAAAGGGAGCCCTGGTCACAGGCGGTTAGGATATCATTTGTAACCTTAACCAGGGCAGTTTCTGTGCTGTGAATAGGGCGGAAACCTGATTGGAGGGGTTCAAGGAGTGAGTGAGTGAGTTGAAAGGAAAGAGCGGAGCTGGGAGGCAACCACTCTTTCAAGGACCTTGGGTAAAAATGGGAGGTTGGAGATGGGTCGATAGCTTGATGGTTGCGACGCATCAAGGGAGGGTTTCTTCAGGATAGGGGTGATGGTGGCAGTTTTAAGGGAGATAGGGACGGTGCCTGAGGAGAGGGAAAGGTTGATGATGTCAGAAATGAACGGGTCCAAAAGGTGGAGCTGGGTGTGGAGGAGGGGGGTGGGGATGGGGTCCAATGAGCACGTGGTGGATTTCATGGAGGTGATTATTTTTGTGATTAAAAACGGGGTGGTGGGGTTGAAAGTATGAAATGGGGGGTGGGTGGGGGTTGTGGTAACGGATGGAGGGGCGGAGGTGGAGGAGAGGTGGGGGGAGGAAACCGCGGAGCGGATTCTCTCTCTATCTTGGACTCGAAGTCCAACATCTCCACACAACGTTCGTTTGAGGAGAGGATCTGCGAAGCGAGACGGAGGGGGGGGTGGAGGAGCTGGTTGGTGATGGCGAAGAGGAGGCGGTGGTTGTCCTTTGTTTCCAGGATTATCCTGGAGTAGAAGGCTGATTTGGCGGTGGCTAGGGCGGAGCGGTAGAATTTGATGCGGTCCAGCCAGATTTCCCGGTGGACCGTGAGGCCAGATTTGAGCCAGCTGCGTTCAGCTGCTCTCACTTGGCTTTTGAGGGAGCGGAGGTTAGTTGTGTACCACGGTGATGATCGGGAGTGGGAGACGGTTCTGGAGGTGAGGGGGGCCAGGGTGTCGAGGGTAGCGGAGAGGGTGTTATGGAGGGCGGTGGTGGCGGAGGATGGGTCGGTGCAAAAAGAGTGCCACTGTGGGAGGAGGTCGGAGGTTTCGAGGGCAGAGGTGAAAGTTTGAGGGCGAATCTTCTTCCAGGGCCGGTAGAAGATGGTGGTGGGTTTGGAGGTGGAGGGGGGAGGGATAGAGGTGTTGAAAGAAATGAAAAAATGGTCTGAAATGGCCTTGTCGGTGATGGTGATTGCAGGGAACAGCAATGCTCACAACATTGCTGCTGGAGACTCGAACATGGGAGCTATTATGTAAAAAAAACATATTATGCATTAGATATATATTTTAATTTGCACAATTGTGTACCTTTGAATGGTTGATCCTTGCGACACTAAATTTATCCTGTTTCTGAAACAATAATATGCTTCGAGCTGAGTCCTGGGGATCACATAGCTGTTCAGTGTTGCTGTATGTATTGTAAATGGGGAACAAACTGAAGTGCTCATTAAATTTGTGTATTTTTCTTAATAAACGTTGCCAGCAAATTGTTATATTAGTCATTCTGTGGCTAGCAACTAAAGTTTAAGAGGAAACCCAGAACTCCAGAACTTGCATTTATAAAGTACCTTTCAAGTAAACCAATGTCTCAAAAGCTTTTGACAAATGTAGTGCACACCTGGCAGGGGCATGACAGATTTAAGGATCGTGGTCAAAGAGATATTTGGCCATTTTTGAAGGCAAGGAGAGGTGATTGAGCAAAATTGTTTTCAAGGTGGCTGAATACTGAGCCACCTAAGTGGATCATTGAGAGTGGGAGTGAGCAATAAACCATAGACTGAAAAGCTGGAATGTTGGGTTAGCGATTAAGTGAGGCACCAAAATCAAATGAGGCAAGAACGTTGAAGGATTTGAAGACTGACTGACTGATCTTGAACTTAATACTTTCGGTTGGTGTTTCGCATGAGGTATGTAGAGCTTTGGGTGGGAAGAGCACTCATCGTAGAATATTTTATCAAAATTTCTGGATAGTGGAGGGCCAAGAAGCTAATAAGGATAGCAAAAGAGGAAAGCATTTAGTATTGCGGTGACAATGTTCTACATAAAGGTTCTGGTAGTAGTGAGGGTCAGGAAGGACAGAAGTGGGCACTGTTCCAAGGTGAAAGCAGGCAGTCTGGAAGATGCATTGAAATTAAACTTTGAAACTGAGTCAGACAGAATGCCAAGGATTTGCACCACCTGTTTTAGGCTTAGTAAGCAGACATGACGGTTAAGATGACTAAGAATTATGATTGCTAGCAAAATCTTATTTGATGATAATTTGAAATATTTCAGTAATTTTTAAAATAATTTTGGTATTAAAAAGATCATAGTAATATTTAATTACTGTGTATTTTGGTACTGAAAGTTTGATTTTAATGCAGTACCTAAAATTGTAAACTAAAATACCTGTACACAGCTAAGTATAAAACTGTAGCTACTGTACTAGCCTAAACACACACAACCCCGCAACCCTTCCCAGGTTACATTAAAACTTGGGTATTTCCAATGTTAATGAACATCAGGCAGGCAACCATTCTTAATGGTAAGCAAAGACACTACGCCTTCAACATTTTGTTTTAGATCAATTCTTCCAATAGGCCAAGCCAAGTTCCATGGCAGCTGCCCAGTCAATTCTGCAATACAGTATGCTGCTCTATGTCTGTCAGTACTAAATCTACATTGTTTGCCTCTGTATACTGGTTTGCTTCAGTATCAAAACCTCAATGGAACTTTGGGGTTTGGTGCCAAATGGGGCTCGAATAAAACTGGCAGGGGTGTAGTCGAGTCCTCCTCATCCAAGTCTGAGTCCCTGGTGTCCGAGTCCCTGCCACTTTTTAATGTCCGAGTCCGAGTCCCTGGTGTCTGAGTCCGAGTCCCTGGTGTCTGAGTCCGAGTCCCTGGTGTCTGAGTCCGAGTCCCTGGTGTCTGAGTCCGAGTCCCTGGTGTCCGAGTCCGAGTCCCTGCCACTTTTTAATGTCCGAGTCTGAGTCCTCCATGTAAAAATTCACACCCATCACCAACTTATACATACTAGAATTTCAATCTTATACCTTTTTTTGATGTATATTGCTTGCTATGCTTTGTTTACAAGGGTTGGGTTCTTACTTCATGGCTTTATGCAATAAATTGACTCATTATCCCGAACTTCAAATGCTTAATGGTTTGGTTCAAGAACAAATTAAAATTATATATTTAGTCCCTGAAGTACAAGGAATATTGACTTCTCAAGTCGTCAGTCACTTGTCTGATAAAGCCATTGCACTGATATTCACTGAAATGAAGATTCACAAAATGCTAAGACAGTGATATGCGTTCATTAATTTGAGAAAGGTAATGCGGTTGGGCATGAAAAACAAGTGTCTAGAAAGTTGATGTTAATCCTCTCCAAACATACAGTTAAGCAGTAGTTCCGCAGTAACCTGTGCCTTATTAAATTTGTCTTTCGAAGTGCTTCAAATTGATAAGTTTGCCTAACTAAAAAATTCTAGCTCAAACATCTGACTGCAATTTAGAGACTTTGCAGTTTCAAGCTGACTTGGAACTAGTAACTTGGCTGGCTTGTGGTATATGCTTTTATTCAAACTGGTGGACGAGAATTCAGTGAATTCCTCATACGAGTCCCCTACATTTGTGTGTTTTCTAATTCCGTTCTCCTTTCCTTTCTGTCTGTCCGTCACTCTGCTCCCTGTTTTATCTCTCCCAATGACTCCCACTGACTCTCATCTGTCTCCCTTCCTCTGTCTGAAGCAGATTTATAAAGTCAACCCAGAAGGTATCTGACTGTGGGCAAACTTTAAGAAGCAATAATCGAGTCTAACCTTTAATTTGAAGAGGCAAGGATTCACATGGCACAGGCATGATAATAATAAGAATCCTTGCATTTGATATAGCGCTTTTCACGTCTTCTAGATGTCTTGCAATGGTGTGAATGGCCTCCTTCTGTGTTGTACAATTCTATGATCTCCAAATCCATCTAGATTTATAAATCTAAACCTTGTTTGGCAAATGTATTTGAAAAGGCCTGCCCGGCATGATTTTCCTGGAAATGCACATGTATAAACCCCAATTGAAGACAGAAGGATTTTGTGCGTTTGTATGCATGTATGTATATGTCTCTCCCTGTCTCTCTCTTCCCCAACCCCCATTTGTGTCGAGGAGAGAGATTTTAATTTTTTTTCCAAATAAAAAGTCTAGCTGCAGATTGCTTGCCTAGGCTTTTACTTGTGTGTGTGACCGAGCGCTCGTGAATGCTGCTGATCCGAGTACGAGTCAGTACATTGCACACAAAGAAGAAAATTGCAGGGTTGTAGGACTCGAGTCTCAGACTCGAGACCGGTCTCGAGTCCTCATTTCAAAGGTAGTAAAACGCTTTGTGGCGCTCGCGCTCTACTTTTTACGCGTATCTCTATGGGGCTAGATTTTTGTCTCCGTATATATTTCTACTACATAGACCTAAGATCTGCCCCTAGTAAGGCCAATTTCAGTACGTAGTGGTATATTATATGTGAGACTTCCACCTGTGTTGGAGCGACAAATCCTCCAACCAGATGGATTTTTCTGTAGACTGAGGCCTACCCAACATAGTTCAGAAAATAGTCTTTATTAAATTAAGTCTTCAAGACTATTAACATGACAAAATTTATCATGATTCATGAGTAACGCATTCCGACAAAAGTCCACACACACACTTAATTTATTGTATAGTCTAATCGTAAATGAGTACGAAACTTACTTTTCTTTATGACGTCGTTGCAGATGGCGTGTGAAATTCAATGTGGTGTCACACGTTTCAGTTACAACACATTTGCAAAACTTACATTTTGCGTGATGTTTGTTCTCCCCTGTTGTTGTGAATTCCTTATGATCTGTGTACCCAATCACTCGGGACATGACAGACACGGTGATGCTCATACGCGCCGGGCAGGTAAGAATCAGGGAGGTTTCAGTGCGTAGCACATGATATAAGCCTAGTACGGTAGCCCTTGTACAGTTAGTACACAAGACAATGTACAAAAAAGTACTCAGAGTCTCAGCAGAAATGAGCGTTACTACTCACACAATGGAACTGAAACACGTGGCAATCCAGGGCATTGGATTTAAACATGTCATTTTTTAAAGGGCTTTTATCATTGGTAGAAAATTTACATGTGATAGATAGGAAGTGGTATCCCACATGGGATACCGCATCACAGTTCATTCACAAGCAACTTTCGCTGCAAGATTTCTGGTAAGTCGGCCGGTGTAGTATTTGCGCGACATGCAGAAAACCCCTCAGCTCAGCTCATACCTGCCGGACTCGCGGCGGTCTCGAGCCCGAGTCCTCGAGTCCCTGCTGTCGAGTCCGAATCTGAGTCCTTCAAATGATGACTCGAGACCGGTCTCGAGTCCGAGTCCAGGACTCGGGTCCTCCAGCCCTGAAAACTGGTATATATAAATTATAAATATCTGAATTGAAAACAATATTTGTGTATCCACCAATGGTTGTTTAATCAATAGCAGCTGTTCATAACTGGTTTATTTGTCAAGTATTTTTGCATTGTACCATTGTTTGATGGGAATTTATTGGCAATGAACTGAGTGGTGGTATTTAATGCAATAAAATAACACAGGTCCTATGTTTGTGTCAGAATTTGAAGTTGGGGAAGTTTCCTTCTTTTTAAATCAATTTAGACCAATGTAATGCCAACGTGGCAAAGATATTTTAGTTCACCAATATGAAATCTTTTTAAGAAGCGATGGAGAGTATTTTAAATAGGAATAAATAATACATTTTTACATTTGATGTAGAGCCTTACCATGTTGTTGGGATATCTCAAAGCACTTAACATGATATACTGTGTATTCGTGCATGAACCCTTCAGCCAATTTGCACACAATACCACAAACATCCACAAAGTGAATGACCAATTTTATTTGGAAGATTTGTTGGCCAGGATGACAGGAGAAACTCCCTTCTCTTTTCAAATACTGTAGTACAAGTAATATGGAATTTTTAACATCACCTGAACAAGAGAGTGGGATCTTGGTACAGTAAAGTACTGTACTGTATAATATCTCATCTGAGATATTTATCACAGACAAGGAAATACAATGCATTATAATAATAAACCTTGCATTTGAACTAAAGCCTTCACAAATCAGGCATTGGCACTAGAAACCCCCATGGTAGCACTCTCCACCTCACCAAGCCAGTCAGGAACCTAGGTGTTTTGTTCGATCCTCATTTGTCTTTCCTCTCCCACATCCACATAACACCTCTGCAACATTGCCCATCTCTGCCACTACCTCACCCCTCAGGCTGCTGAAATCCTCATTCATGACTTCATCACATCCAAGCACGACTATTCCAATGCCCTGCTTGTCGGCCTTCCCAATTCCTCCCTCCATAGGCTGCAGATCATCCAGAACTCTGCAGCCTGTGTCCTCTACCGCTCCAAGCTCCACAACCCCATCTCCCCCATTCTCGCCCGACTCCATTGGCTCCCCATCATCCAGAGGAATCAATTCAAAATCCTGGTTCTCACCTTCAAAGCCCTCCATGGCCTTGCTCCACCTTACCTCTGCGACCTTCTAACACTCTAGCAACCTGCCCGCTCCCTTCGCTTAGCGGGATCTGGCTTGTTCCATGTCCCCCGACCCACCCACCCCACCACTGGTCCTCCTCTTCGATGGTCCCATTGGTCACCCAAAATCCCCCACTTTCCCTCCACCCTCCCCATCCGGGACCCCAGCCTGGGTCTGAAACAATGACTGTCTAGTGCCTTGGGACGTCTTCCTAAAATGAAAGGTGTTATCTATACAAGTGTAATTTTGTTGTTGTTGTAGCACCTTATCACATCGAGATTTCACAGAATATACCGTAAAGTGAATCAACTATATCCTTTGTGAGTGTATGTGTAGACAGCATACAGATGTGGGACTGTGGTTGAGCTACCCTTAAGCCCTCTGATGGGTTTCGGTATGTGTCAGACATCCACTCACTCACCCACTGGGTTGGAGCATTGACTCCGGGCCTCATTCACTGAACCAAAAAAAGAACTGGAATGCTCATCTCCCCCACAAAGTGTCACCACAGATTTTCCGAGGTCGCCATTTTAGTTGGTCCTCAACGCGGCAAGAGTGTGTGTGTGACAGGGGAGAGAGGGACAGAGAGATGGACAGAGAGAGGGACAGGGGATATCTCTCTGTGTGTCTCTCACACTCCTCTCTCCATCTCTCTGTCTGTGTCTCTCTGTCGGTGTCTGTGTCTCTCTCCTCTCTCACATCCCCACCCCATCCATTCATCTATCTATCTCTCTCTCTATTATATATAATGTATCTTATCACCTTCCCTCTCCTCTCTCTCCCCCCCCCCCCCCCCTCCTCCTGTCTCTCTCTCTCTCCCCTCCCTTCCCACCTCTCTCCCCCTTTCCCCCCCCCACCCCTCTCCCCCTTTCCCCCCCCCCACCCCTTGTATACCTGTATATTGTATTCGAGGACTACGTAATATGGCGGCTTGACGGCGACAGCTCGGTCTGTGCATTGTGTATAGAGATGAGCATTCCAGTTCTTTTTTTAGTTCAGCGGCCTCATTACCTCACAGTGACTTGCGTCGCGTGCGCGAAGTAAGTGCGCGAGAGAGCGTGGGCGCGCCTGCGTGTTTGGGGGCGGGCCAGCCGGCTCGCGCAGTGACGGTTGAGTGGGTGGCTCACGCTCGCTCTCAGTTATTTGCTCGGCGGCGGCGTTGGTGATGGCGTCTGCTATGCTGGCGGGCCGTGAGTCGGTCGGTAACGGGCTGGAGCAGAAGAAGTTCGAGTACTTCTCGTCCATCAGCCCCATGGCGAGGAAGATTATGCTGGAGAGGCAGAAAATCAAGGAGAGGTACGGGCCACAGTGGGAGAAGCTGGAGCCCAAAGAGCAGGAGGAGATCATCGACAACTGGCTGGTGGACCCGCAGATCCGCACCAGATACGCCCTTCACCGGACCCAGCGTGAGGACATCATCTGCTACCCGAAACTGCAGCTCCAGACAGGCCAGAAGGTTGTGCATTTCGGGGATGAGGTGAGCGAGGTGTCAGCGATGTGCCCTCCGCGAGCTAAGGACAAGTAAATCATAAAAAGGGCTCCACTATTTGCTGGCGTTTGTATTCCTGCCCCATTAGTCAGTCGCCAGATGGCCGGACGGCTTGTGGTGAGTGAGCACTGGCTGGCCTCGCAGCCCAGCCCCAGCTCCGCTCCCCACAGTATGCCAGGAATGTGTCCTCTGTGAGCTGACTGGACAACATTGTTTGGGGGGAAAAAGACCCCTCAGGCTCCTCTATCCCAGTTAACCAAACATAGGCTGTGTCAATATCCCTGTTTTTGTCCTCACCTCATTTTTAGATGTCTTTGTTTGGGCGAACTCTCTTAGATACGACAGAAAACAACAGATTAATCGGTGATTGGCGTCGGACGTGCGTGTGAACGAAACTGTCGATACTTTGAATGTTTGGGTGGGGTGGATGAGGCAAGACTTTCCACAGCACCAGTTTCCCTACAGTTTGTTACTCGGATTCCTTTTCGTTTGCATGTCGGTGAAATTTCGAAAATCGTGTAGGTTTTCAGCTCGTCTCTTTGTTCCTCAGGCTTCACAATTTTGTGATCTTGTTGCATTCAGTTTTCGTTCAGAGGCAATCCTGTTCTGATTTGTTTTACACGTGGGGCAGTTGAACTCATGGTTGACCCTTTTGTTCTATCTGGTGGGGAAGCACTGGGTTGTCAGTTATCATCTTTCGAATGAGAAATTAAATTGACATCCCAGACTCCTGCAGATGGACGAGAAAGATTGTTTGATATTTGAGAAGGCAGTTTCTTTAAATCTGCTGGCAAACAATTCTCCACATTAATTGGTAGTTCACCATACAACTAATTGTAGGTCTTGATGGCGCAAATGCACTTCTAGAGTACAGAAGAATTAGTGGGGATCTTATTGAAACATAAGATTCTTAAAGGGCTAGATAAAGTAGACACTGAGTGACTGTTTCCCCTGGTAGGAGAATCTGTAACCAGGGGTCACAGTCTTAAAATTAAGGGTCAGCCTTTTAGAACAGAGTTGAGGAAACATTTCTTCACTCAGAGGGAAGTGAATTTATGGAATTCACTACCCCCAGAAGGCTCTAGATGCTCAGTTCTTGAACATTTTCAAGGCTGAGACTGATAGATTTTTGAAAAATAGAGGGATTAGCGAATATGGGGATAGGGCAGGTAATCAGAGTTAGGTGAGAAGATCAGCCATGATCTTATTGAATGGCGGAGCAGGCTCGAAGGGCCAAATGGCCTACTCCTGCTCCTAATTCTTATGTTCTTAAATGGCTGTGCTATTTGTCAAAAGTAACTTACTACACTTTGAAGGAATTAACTTTTGAAATGCTTGGAGAAATGATGTCTCGCCCACAAATATAAGTAAATACACTTTTTTTCTGTATGCAAGTGTTTGCTATGTTAAGGACTGCTTGTGCATGGCATGATTTATAGACTGCATGGTAATGAATGCATGCATTGTGGTTTGATGTACTGATCGCTTTACTATTGGGTGCATGCTCACAAAATGATGCATAAAACAGTAGATTTATATATGGTATGTTGGGTACACAAGGAATATTTACCTGATTACAGTGTTTTGGTGTACAGTACAGTATATAGTATGTTACGAGGTTACAAAGGAACTAAGCTGTTCACATGACATCCATAAAGTGCAAAATTCCAGCAGTTAAATGGTGATCATTTGAATCAAATTAGGTTAATTTAGTTATTATTTATGATGGAGATTTTGATAATTTTTACCTTTTGTTGTTTGGTACATATGAAGGTTTTATGCTGGCAGTTATTCATATTTGTTAATGATCTGTTGTTTTTGTACTTAAATGTTTTGTTTCTCTGATAATCAAGGAAAGAACTGATGGGAATATGTTTTTAATATAGACATACATATAGATCTGCAGTTCATTACAGTGCCATATATTCAATACATAGAGGTAAACAATATAAACTTGGAATGATTACTTGGAATCCCTTTGTTTAATTGATCTCATAAACTATTTTGTCTTTCACCTGAGCTCAAGGAATAGGTACACTCTGGATATCTTTCCAAGCCCTTGATTATTTATTTAGGTATCCGATTTTTACTTAGTATCGGAGATTTTCTTAGTTTTTATTTAGCTGTTTTGAAACGGGAGGTTGCCAATACATCTGCATGCTTTGTCTCCTTTGCTTGCACAAGAGTGAAACGTAACATCATTGTTTAACATTTATTGATGAATAAAAGAATGGTTGCATTCAACCACAAAACATTTACTCGAATTTACAATATATCCCAGAAAACAACATAAGATTGTTACATTTATAGAATGCCTTTCATGTCAGGAGGATTTCCCAAAGTGTTAAATACCAAATGCAAAGATTATTATAATCTACAACCAATTAATTATTGAATTAAGTAATTACTCAATACTAGATTTAAAAAGGTGATGGAAATGGTGATGAAAATTGTTAGTGCTGTTGTTCTTTTTTTGTGGAGAATAAAGTTACATTAGTTTGTTTGAATTCCTCAGTGGTATTGGACTGATCCCTTGCAGCATCGATGCATTCCTGGGGCCAACATTTAGGTTTCTCATTTTTCATGCATAGTTGAGTAATAACCTAGGAATTATGGCCACATCCACTGGTTTTGATGTTACAAGTGTCTCATCTTAATCCTGAGGTGAGATTACATCTTTGAATCTATTTCACATACCGTAAATACCCGCGTATAAGGCGCACTCGGGTATAAGGCGCACCCCCCACTTTTGACCTTTTCTTGGTGGAAAAAAAAGGAAGCATTTTCGATGATATTGCCGGCAGAAGGGAGGGAGGCAGGAGAGACATGTAGGTAGGGAGGGAGAGAGGGAGGCAGGCAGGCAGGGAAGGAGAGAGGCAGGCAGGGAGAGAGGGAGGCAGGCAGCCAGGGAGGGAGGCAGGCAGCCAGGGAGGGAGGCAGGGAGACAGGCAGGCAGGCAGACAGGGAGGGAGAGAGGCAGGCAGGCAGCCAGGGAGGGAGGGAGGGAGAGAGAGGGAGAGAGGCAGTCAGGTAGCCAGGGAGGGAGGGAGAGAGAGATGGAGGGAGGCAGGCAGAGAGGCAGGCAGGGAGGGAGGCAGGAGAGGGAGGGAGGGTGGCAGGCAGACTGGGTAAGGCAGAAGGCAGGCAGCAGGCGCAGCACTGAAGTCCACTGCTGTTGTCGCTGTCCGGGCGGCCGAGGCCGAAGCCCCATCACCCGCTCCCCCCAACCCCCGCCGGACACTGACCAAACCCCGGCTGACAGCGCGAAGGCCGCCCCTCCTGTTTACTGTATTTCCGAGGCTCAAAATTTCTTGTACCTGCGTATAGGGCGCACCCCCAACTTTCGAGATCTTCTGACGTGAAAAAAAAGTGCGCCTTATACGCGGGTATTTACGGTATGTGTTATTTTGGGAGAAGCTTTCTACAGAGTGATTTTGATGATGATACTTATTGACCACGAGGCTCTTTTAACCCATCTTCACCAATAATTAATTATCTGTGTTTTTACTGAAAGTCAATTGGTAAGGCAGATTTTTCACCCAAATTTCCTGTTTTTTTTTGTAACTACAAATTATGCACGTGCATTTCCAGAACCAACATTGCAACTAGGCAAATTTCAGGATGCAGAATATTGGAAAATACATTAAAATTTTCACAATTTTTTTTGTATTAAGTGTGTTCCCTGATTTTTTTTGTTCACTTTTGACAACATTTGCTGATAAAATGTACTAAAATACCCAGGATGGGAATATAATTTTTTTAATGACTTTGTAGAAATTACAGCATTGGGTTGTTGAATTTTTTTAAAACAGTTTATGTTACTATTGCTGAGAACTTAAATCACTAGGATAAAACATCCAGTTTTATTATACACCATGAATTAAAACAACCTGCCATAAAGAGTGGTATAATGAAGACCAAAGAAAGGGATTTAAATCTATGCTGAGATATGGTATTAATGTCCCAAAGACATGATAGAGTCCTGTAGCTCAATGGTTAGAGCACTCACCTTACAAGCGAGAGACCTGGGTTCAATTTCAGACAGGTCAGGGCGAAACCTTGGGCAAGTTTCCTTATTTCACATACTTGATAATAATCCCTCAAAAAAACTACTAAGTTGGTCACTCAATACACTACTGTTTGTGGGACACTGCTGTGCATAATTGGCTCCCACGTTTTTCCCACAAGTATACAGTCAATTCACTTTACAGTATATTCTGTGAAGCACTTTGAGACGTCTAGAAGATGTGAAAAGCTCTATATCAAATGCAAAGATTATTATTATTAGGCTCTTCGACCGTGCCTTCTTCTCCCGTCCTAACTCTCCCCTCTCCTACTCTCCTTCCCCCAACCCTCCCCCCCTGCTCAGGTCCGAACCTAACTGTTCAGCGGCTTGGGACGTCCTCCCGACGTGAAAGACGCTCTATAAATGTAATTTTGTTGTTGTAGACAACAAAAAAATACTGTAGATCTACATTGGTGATGAAAAGTGCTTTATGAATTGGATAGCGTAACTAACTATGAGTGGTTTAATAGGATTTAAAATCACCACAAGCCATTCATCTTTGAAAAAGGTCGAGCTAACAAAAATGTGCTGTATTCTGAGGTCTCGAGGGTCATAACAGTATGCATTTTTGTTTATCCGAAACACCACATTATAAAAGAATAGCCTTGTAAACAACAATATTTTTTCAGTTTTTTTTAAATATGTAGAGATCTTCATTTCTTTACACTTATGAAAGTTGATTAGTTGGTTGTAATCCATTGGGACCTTTTTATCAGAGTTGGGGAGGGTACCTAGTACCACGGTATAGTCCGCTAATCGGTCATAATCATAAATGATTGTCTGTGCCATTCGGCACCATGCCCTGCATGGCTGTCTATGCTACATCTATGTCTATCCAAGTCAGGGCAAGCTGCAGTTCGCCAATTTATCTCCCATTTTTCATTGGGAAAACAACAGGAACAACAACTTGTATTTATTTAGTGCTCTTTATGCAGAATAATGTCTTTACAATGACTGGAACGGCTTCTTGAATGGGGAGACGAGTTGACTAATAGGCGCAGGTAATTTTTAAAGCATGACAAAGATAGATGCAGTGTAGGAAGATGGCGGAAACCTGCAATATGCCAGAGTTTACTAAGCAGTAGAATGAAATCAGAGAGTTAAGGTCGTGAGAGGGCGTGAAGGGATTTATAGAGGGTGAGGACTTTGAAATTGAACTGCCAGGAGACTGGAGCCTATCAAGAACTCGGGTGATGGAGATGCGGAATCAATGCCAATAGGGAGATTAATCCTACTAACCAACATTGCTCAATGGTTAGAGCACTCGTCTTACAAGTTGGGTTCAATTCCAGGCAGGGTGAAACCTTGGGCAAGTTTCCTTACTCTACACACCCAATAATAATCCCTAAAAAAAAAAAATTGGTCATTTCGATCCAAGACTATTTGTGGGACACTGCTGTGCGCAACTAGCTGTTGCCTTTCGCTGACAAATACACAGTCAATTCACTTTACAGTATAATCTGTGAAGCGCTTTTGAGATGCCTAGAAGACATGAAAAGTGCTACATCAAATGCAAGGATAATATTATTATAACCTCTGCTAAAATTACCAGCTGGCTCCCAGTGGAATTCACAAACATCCTTGCCACTTCTATTGATTCAAGGCGGTGACACTAGATACAGTGGGTTGGCCTCTATTGGTGCCCTATCGTCTGCATGTGCGTTTATAACTGTGAAGTCCTTTAGTCTAGGTTTCATGGTCTGGTAATTCTTTACCTCTCTGACCTGCTTACCCCACAACCACTGCCTCTGCTCGACTGGCGTCAGCCTTCTGCATGTCCCTCATGCCCTCCATTCCACCATTGGTGACTGTGTTTTCAGCCACTGCGCCCCAAAGCTCTGGAACACTATTCCTCTATCCCTCTGCCTTGAACCTTCCTTCGCCATTTAAAGACCTTCCTATTTGACTGTGCCTATGGTCACCTCCCCACCGGCCCTGGATTGTGTTCTGCAACTGTCAAGCGCTCTGGGTCACTACCCTATGTGAGTGTAAATACAAGTTATTGTTGAAAATAGAGAATAGAAAACAAATTATTCTGCTCACAGACTATATTAGGCCAGGTTTGTGGTAACTGGTCAGTTTCTAAAGGGAACTGAATAGATTTTGTAATGGCTTGAGATTTCCAGATGCAAGATGGGGAAAACAATCCTATTTGGAAATGAAAATGGACAGATAAAGTGTGATAGTCTTTCCAATTCAGGATACTCCTATTTTTCGTGTCCACTGTATGGAGGCTGGTATCTTGGAAAAGGGTTGCATGCCAGAACAGCTGGAATGCTACAATTTTAATTACAGGAAAACAGCTGCAGCTCAATATGAGTTCCAGTAGTTCCTTTTTTAGTATTTGAGAAGGGGGGCATTTAGTGCAAAAAATGCCACAAAGAGCATTTTATCAAGCAAACGCTGTACTTGGATTATTCCTAGTACAGTACTATCATTTAGTTGATTTGGGCTGCCAAGTTGTTTGTTGTCTGAAATTAGTGAAATGTTCATCATTCACTCATCTGTATTGCATATTTTATATAGGCGAAAGAGGGAGATCTGAAGCTGCTCTAAATTGCTACAGAAAAAATGCATAATACAGTAGTAGTAATCTTTATATTTTATATCAAAGCAAGGATATACTGTAGTGATTGAGTATTTTGTGAGTGAAACGGGGCAGCCAGTTTTCACACCAATGACCAACAAAGCACCATGGAGTGAGCAATCAATTTCACTTGGGAGATTTGTTGACCAGGACACCAGGAGAAACCTGAACAAGCAGACAGAACCACAGTTTAGCATTTTACCCGAAGAATGAATTTCTCCCTTTAAATCAGGCTCCACAAAGAAAAGCACTGAGAACCAGGATGATAAATACAATAGTTGGCAAAACCCACACCAGAATTAATTTCAGTTACCGTATATCTCCGCGTATAAGGCGCACTTTTTTTCAGGTCGGAAGATCTCGAAAGTGGGGGGTGCGCCCTATACGCAGATACAAGCAATTTTGAGCCTTGGAGATACAGTAAACAGGAGGGGCGGCCGGCGCTGTCAGCCGGGGTTTGGTCAGTGTCCGGCGGGGGTTGGGAGGAACGGGTGACGGGGCTTCGGCCTCGGCCTCCCGGGCAGCGGCAGCAGCAGCGGACTTCAGTGCCGTGCTTACCTTCTGCCGAACCCAGTCTGCCTGCCTCACTCCCTGCCGCTCTCTCTCCCTCTCTGTCTGCGTGCCGGCCTGCCGCTCTCTCTCCCTCTCTCTCTCCCGGGCTGCCGACCTGCCTCTCCCTCTCTCTCTCCCAGGCTGCCGGCCTGCCGCTCTCCCTCTCTCTCTCTCCCTCTCTCTCTCCCGGGCTGCCGATCTGCCTCTCTCCCTCTCTCTCTCCCAGGCTGCCGGCCTGCTGCCTCTCTCTGTCCCAGGCTGCCGGCCTGCCTCTCTCCCTCTCCCTCCCGGGCTGCCGCTCTCCCTCTCTCTCTCCCAGGCTGCCGGCCTGCCGCTCTCCCTCCCGGGCTGCCGCTCTCCCTCTCTCTCTCCCGGGCTGCCAGCCTGCCGCTCTCCCTCTCTCTCTCCCAGGCTGCCGGCCTGCCGCTCTCCCTCTCTCTCTCCCAGGCTGCCGGCCTGCCTCTCTCCCTCTCTCTGTCCCAGGCTGCCGACCAGCCTCTCTCCCTCTCTCTCTCTCCTAGGCTGCCGGCCTGCCGCTCTCCCTCTCTCTCTCCCAGGCTGCCGGCCTGCTGCTTCTCTCCCTCTCTCTGTCCCAGGCTGCCGACCAGCCGCTCTCCCTCTCTCTCTCTCCTAGGCTGCCGGCCTGCCGCTCTCCCTCCCGGGCTGCCGGCCTGCCGCTCTCCGTCTCTCTCTCCCTCTCTCTCCCGGGCTGCCGGTCTGCTCCCTCTCTCTCTCCCAGGCTGCCGACCTGCCTCTCTCCCTCCCGGGCTGCCGGCCTGCTGCCTCTCTCCCTCTCTGTCTCCCAGGCTGCCGACCTGCCGCTCTCCCTCTCTCTCTCCGTCTCTCTCTCCCGGGCTGCCGGCCTGCCTCTCTCCCTACCTACCTGTCTCTCCTCCCTTCTGCCGGCAATATCATTGAAAATGCTTCCGTTTTTTTTCACCAAGAAAAGGTCAAAAACGGGGGGTGCGCCTTATACGCGGAGATATACGGTATTTAAAAGGATTAGCAATTGCAGATAATTCCTAAACTATTGTCACAGGATACAAGCTGCTAAGACTAATATACTGGTTGGAACCAATCAGCTACTTCAGGCTGATTAGATTAAATAAATTGAAACTAATATCATGTGATAGGATAGAACCTTAAATAATGATGGTCTTGTGATAGCATAAACATGTGCAAAGAATGAGGGTCTCTGTTTATTTAAATAGAAAAATAGTGTTACTTATAATGCTACTTATTATACAATATGGTGTTTCAGATCCAAAGATAAAGATAGCTCGTTAAAACCGGTGGATAAAGCAGAATGGGCCCTGGGTTGTCGGGTTACTAACGATGTCGCTGTCAGTTGTGACCACTTTTGTGAGTGTTTCTTGCACTGTGCGACACACACAAAACATTGGTCAAAGCCAGATGCATTCAGTTTTGTGAGCCCATGCTCTAGTGAAACGCTTAATAGTGGTTGCAATGTAAGAGGTTAGATTGTTTTTTTTAAAAAAAAAACAATGCAAATAAGAATAGATGAATGTTTGGTGAAATAGAAACAAAAGTCACTGAAAAATGCAAAGCAAAATAAATATGAAAAATGGGGGGGGAAATGTACGCCTTTCTGCTGTGCTAACATCTGGCTTGCACCTCTAATCTTGATAATGTGTATAACAGTGGATGTAATCATACCTCTCTTATGTTATGAGGACTAAGCCTACTTCTGTTTTCTCCTTTAGGATATTACATGGCAAGATGAACATTCCGCTCCCTTCTCTTGGGAAACAAAGGTAAACAGTTTGTAACATTTTCATATTCGCTTCTGATCATCTGTTCTAAATGTTTCCTTATTTTATAACTTGAATTGTTCTTACTTGAAGGTCCAAAATAATTCCTATCAAATTATAATTATATATGTTGACCTGACATGTTCTTACTGCGTGAAAATATTCAATGTTGCCTTTTTTTAACCAATTTAGAACAGTAGTAGACGTAATACTTCAAAGGGCTTTGACATGTCCTGCTTGTGAATGTAAATTGTATTGTATAATAAAGTACAACATAAATGCTTGAACTGTATCTAGGGAAAATGTTTTTTTAATTCAAAAAGTGAAAAGAAATGCAAAAAAGCCTTAAGAGATCCAACAAAATCTGAGTTTAAGCTTATTTTTGTGGGTAACTTCCTTGCTTTATTGTACTTCAAAACATGTACTGTATTGTGAATGTTGTTATAAATGTCTTCATTCATTTTTTACAGAGTCAGATGGAATTTAGCCTCATGTCTGCTGCTATTTCAGAACAAGGAATTTTTCCTACTCAGAATGAACACCGGCAATCAGGAAAAGTATCCCAAGGAAGCCATGCCCTCAAAACATCTCAGGGAAATCATCCAGTAAAAACATCCCAGGGAATCCAACCAGTCAAAATATCCCAAAATGGAAAAACACCAAGTGCAGACACCCTCGTGCCAGTCAAAAAAGAAGAGGAATCGTCTTTCTGGAAACTGAGTACAGAGAGATCCAGGTTGGAGGGCGATCAATCTGAATTCCAGTCCTTGACTCCAAGTCAGATCAAGTCAATGGAGAAAGGAGAAAAACCTATTCCCTCCTACTTAAGACAAGATTCTGCATCAAAGGACAAGGATGAAAATAAATGTGAAAAACCTAAGGCTAAGAAGCAAGAGAGAATAATCAATACCAGCGTCTCATCTGTTTTCATTGACTGGGAGCGATCACGACCACACCAGTCTTCAGTTAGCATACCTGATGAAATTTTCATTCCTGATCATTCTGAGAAGTCTCCAGAGAAAAAGACATATGCAAAAGAATCTGAAGATGAGGAGAAGGATGACTCGTGTGCATCTGACACACCGTTTTTCTCCCAGGTAAACTACTCTTCATTTTTAAAGTTTACCGTAAATTCATTCTTTTGTGAGCTCATGTTGAACATTGCTACTAAAATACTTGATTTGTGTAAAAGCAATTGTTTGATTTTTTTTGAATGGTGCATTTCATTATTGAACATAATTCTCATCTTTTGATAGCTCCTTTCATACCTGGAGGATGTCTTAAAATGCTTCACAAGCTTCACTATAGTTTAGTGACTATATATTTGTAAGCTAACACTGCAGTCAATTTGTACAGCAAAGTCCCACCAACAACCTAAAATGAATGATCAGATTTCATTTGGATGACTGTTCGCCAGGATACGGAAGAAACCCCTTTCTCTTTTTTTTCTCGCCCCCCCCCCCCCCTGTCCAGCACCTTGGGACGTCCTCCCAACGTGAAAGTTGCTATACAAATGTAATTTTGTTGTTAGTAATACAGTAAAAGCCTGTTTATCCGGCACCAGGGCGTCGACTAATTGACTGTGTCGAATAATCGGGCGGGAAGTTGCCGAAAACCCAAACGTTTTTACTTATTTTAAAACATACCATATTAATAATATACTAAATAGTAACAGAACATTGTATGGATACTTACCAATAAAGATTCCAGCACACTCGGTAAAATGATCGGAAAAACCCCAGAGTTCGTAAGTTTAATAAGTGCACATGCGCAAAGTGTGCATACTCGCAATTGCTGGAGTGGGGAATTGCCCCGGAAGGGGGTTGAGCTATCCGGTTGATCGGGTCACGGATACACGGGCTTTTACTGTACTATGGTTGCTAGTCGTGTCGCTTAGTATTAAAGCATTTGCCTTGCAAGTGAGAAACTTGGGTTTGGTTACTGGTAGGGCGCAATGTTGGGCAAGTTTCCTTACTCCACATGCCTGTTTACCTAGCAGTAAATAGGAACCTGGTTGTTAAGTCATTTGGCAGATTGTTTTTCCCAGGGTAATAATTCCTTCAAAACAAAAGGGTCACTCAATTCACAACTGTTTGCAGGACACTGCGGTGGTATGCATTGGCTGCTGTGTTTTGCCCACATAAGTCAATTCACTGTACAGAATATTATGTGAAGTGCTTTGAGATGTTTCTAATACGTGATAAGGTGCTATATCAAATGCAAGGATTAATGTTCACTTGGGCAAGCAGAGTAGACCATGGTTTTAAAGTCTTGGCTGAAGTTCAATAAAAATGCAGCTCACCAAATCACGGACAGTGACAGCCTAGACTGAGTTCAAAGTCCCGACATGGGGCTCCAAACAACAACCTTCTGACTGGGAAATGAGAGAGTTGCCAACTAAGCCAAGCCGATACCTAATGTTTCTCACACTCCTCCCTTTATTTCCATATCACAGAAAATGACTGTTGCATTGGTTTTCCTCCTACCTTGTTGAGACTATATTAACACGGTGACTCTAATGGCATGAAAAATTATTACCTGAAAGGATTAGATGGAGAAACAGTAAATCTTGTGAAATTATGCAAAAGACATTTAGATAAAGAAAATATTTGAGTTTCCAAATATTAGACAATAATTCATTCACTTGATTCAATTGAAGGTAAGGTGTTTTTTTTACAAAAGTGCTGGGTTGTGGTGGTGGTAGCAGTAGCATAGCAAGACAGGTTGTGTATTTCCGCATTTCTTGTATTCCTTATTCATATCCCTTTTCTACTTGCAGATTAATACGAGCAACAACATCTTAAAGACAGGCTTTGATTTTTTGGACAATTGGTAATACCTTCAGCTTCCTTCACAATTACTTTCAAACCAATAGAAAATTGCAAACACCGTTTGGCCTATGAAGCTATCCAACACTTCTGTTACCAGTTCTGAAGGTGAAAATACTGGTCAGCTACGAGCCCTGCAGTCTTACAACTAAACAAAAACGTTTACAATGTGTGGACCTTCATTGCACTTTGCCATGTTATGAAATGCTTTGATGGGTTATGTATGTCCTTTCCATTGTCAGTAAAATTTATATATTTTTTCTTTAAAGGAATTATAACTTGGTAGATGCTTTTAAGTTATAGATTTGGTGCTCCATGTTTTTCTGAATCAGTACTTGAGGGTCAACTTCTTAAAGCTCTGTCAGTCAAGCAATTGTCTGTCAGTTTTCCACCTTCTTTTGAAGGCATTAACTCAATAGTTATGCTTACATGGACCTCCATGACTTCACCATCTTTCTGGACCTACAGTGAATCTCACATATTTATTGAATGCAGCTGTACAACACCCACATTTCTTCTGTTTCTCTTATATCTATATCCATTCACTTTCCAGGAGGGGTTCACTGGACATTAATCAGAAGTAAAAACCAAAATGATTTTCTTCCACTCCCTCCCCTTTCCAAATCTAAAGTGATGAAATAAAATGTATCCCTTCAGCTTTGAAGAAAGATCCCTCTAAATACTGATTTCAAAACAAGTCCACTAAAAGACACTGGGCCAAATGTTTATGTTCAATGTATTCCTCAAGAGTTAATTACTCTTATTAGATGGGAGAGCAATATTTGCATGATAATTTATATGCAGAAGGCATGCTGATATTTAGTGATTATTATACCAGACTGAAAACTAGAAATAACTATCTATCGTGAAGTTTGATCAGAGTGAACTGGATGGTGGGCTATATTAAAACATTGCTCGGATGGTAGATTGAAAATAGGAAACTATCCCTCCTGCCTTCATTTTGTAGAAAATATCTGAAGAATTTCATAATTAATCTTTTTGGTAGAACACCTGTAACACATTGTGGTACATTATTTAGATATGTGGTAGTGAAAGTTAATTTATTATTAAATAGTTCAATAAACTAGTAGAATTTTTCAGCAAAATGTACTATTGAGCACTCTTGCTTTGAAATGAGAACAAACTAAAATTAATAAAAGTTTAGTGAGCTAATTTTTATTGAAATCTTAATGTATAGTGCTACATAGCAGAGATAAATGGGTATTGAGCAGAGCAAATTTTGAACCTCCAAGATGTGATCAAGCAGATATCAGGCTGCTGGGGAATGGGAGAACAGGAGTTGTCTCCTGACAAGGTCATTGGTATAAACCCAGTTAATTTCAAAGGCGGAGAGAAAGCATAATCCAAACTACTACACCAATTAATTCCATCTCCCTATTATTCTGTGATGCTGATAACAAAGTGGGTGAATGTTTATTATTTTGAAGCTAATGATTAAGACCATGGCATAAAATCAGCCTTCAGTCTAATATTGCAACGAGTGTTATTGCTAAGAATAATCCCGAGAATAGAGTGCGGAGGGAAATAAAGTTGCGGAGATACAATGTGTCTGAAACTCCTATGAGCAATGGGGGGGAAATGTTCATTCTTGCTAATTAATCTGTGAATACAACAGATTATTGGTAACTCATGTTGACCTGGATAAATCAACACCATTTAAAAAATATTTGCCTAAATATTGTTTGCATTGCATCTGCTGTAAAGCCTTGTTGATTTACATACCAAAGGATGCAAATTTAAATTATATGCAGTCACCATTACACAAGGATGAATTTAGGAATCTCAAGGCTAACTATCTATCTGTTGTACAACATTTTCATCTTAACTATATGTTCCTTATTATACAACCAATAACCTCAATTATAATAGATAACTTGTGATTAGCAATATAAGCAGCTGTTCCAGGGCTATGTTCCGTGCAACTAGTGAAGTAGGTGGAACAATCACTTACCTTGTTCTAATGCCCCCGAAAAGTGTTACAAACTGTAAATTGGGTCTCTGACATGTATAGTATTAAATCGGATTCTTCCACAGCATTATTTTTAGTATGTTGGTGGGTTAAATAGGTGTGTAAAATGCTATTTTACATATTTTGTGTAATCGTTGCTGCTAACATATTTATACTATTAGGTTAGATGTAATGCAGTATGTATTTTAAAGCAACTTTGTTGCAAGTAAACAAGATTTTGAAAATAAAAGTTTAACCATTAATAATTGGTTTGTTGTGTATACCCAACTGGGCATTCAGCATTCTATTTTTCATAAGAACATTAGAATTAGGAGCAGGAGAAGGCCATTTGGCCCCTCTAGCCTGCACCACCATTCAATAATATCGTGCCTGATCTATTCTAGCTCCACCTACCCGCCTTATCACCATATCCCTTAATCTCGTTATCGATAAGAAATCTATCAATCTCAGTCTTGAATATGTTCAAGGACTGAGCATCCACAGCTCTTTGGGGTAGAGAATTCCATAAATACCATCCTCTGAGTGAAGACATTTTTTCTCAACTCAGTTCGAACGGACTGACCTCTAATCTTCAGACTGTGACCTCTGCTACAGTTTCTCCAACCAGGGGAAACAGCTCCCACTATCTACTCTGTCATGCCCCTTAATAATCCTATAGGTTTCTATAAGATCACCTCTGATTCTTCTATATTCCAGAGAATATAGGCCTAGATTGCTCACCCTATCCTCATAACTCATTCCCCTCATCCCAGGAACCAACCTGGTGAATCTACGTTGTACCCCTTCCAAGGTGAGCACATCCTTTCTTACAGGAGACTAAAACGACACAGTATTCCAGGTACGGTCTCACCAGGGTCCTATACAGTTGCAGCAAGGCTTCCCTACTCTTATATTCTAACCCTTTTATATTGAATGCATCATCAGTTAGCCTTCCTAGCTGCTTGCTGTACTTGCAAACTAACATTTTGCGACTGGTGTACAAGGACACCCAAGTCCCTCTAACACTATTTAGCCTCTCCCTATCTGGGCATTTCTATGGTAATGGGGTACAATGTGCAAGGCAAAATATTCATGCCATTTTCTGAGGAAGGGTGGATTTTTTCCCCCCAGATAATTTTGCCTTAAAATGAGACATGTTTTTTAAATGACAATAAATTAAAGATTATGTCCACCCTATCAAGAGACCTCTAAAATGTGACACGGCAAAGAAGGCTGCTTTTGAAATCTATTTCAGATCTTATTTTTAACTCTCACTATCATTAACTATAATGAGATCCATAAATCAAGTGTTAAGACAGAAAGCTGATAAGTTTCTGTTTCATTCAAGAGCCTGATCATATTTGTTTTGTCCCTTTAAAAAATGCGATGCTCGTAACCCCGTCTGTCCAAAGAATTACGAATGAGGAAAACGGGATTTCAGGATTTAAAAAAAATTTAAATCCTATTTTGCTCTCAATTCATAAAGTTATGAAGTAACTACTTCATGGTTTGATTTATTTTGGTAAGCTTGATGATTGCTTACTTCTCCGACATTTTTAAAATTCACTCATAACGTTCCGTCCTCTAATGTCCACGTTCGCAATGCCTGCCCCCGTTCAAAGCGTTAAGTACAATTCAGAGGTGGTAAAAATAATTCTGTTACAAAAGTTATGTATTTCTTACAAGATACATACAGTATGGTCTCTAGGGCACTTATGTACAAAAAATTAGTGTTCAGCAATCAATTTGATTTTCTGACCTGTCTCACACATTTCCCTTTATCGTGGAAATGCCCATCTAAAGAATCTGCTCTACTGTTTTTACCACCAAGGTGTATGACTTCACACTTCTCTACATTATATTTCATCTGCCACCTACTTGCCCACTTACCTAGCCTATCTACATCGCTGCATTTTTTAATGTCATCTTCTGTGTTTACCCTCCCTCCTAATTTAGTGTCATCTGCGAATTGGATATTTTAAGTTTGATGTCCTCATCTAGATCATTGATGTAGATTGTGAATAGTTGAGGCCCAAGCACTGATCCCTGTGGCACTCCACTGGTCACATCCCGCCAATCTGAGAAGGACCCGTTTATCCCTACTCTTTGTTTCCTTCCCGTTAGCCATTCTTCAATCCATGTTAATATATTTCCCCCAATTCCGTGGGCCCCTATCTTCTGGATCAACCTTTTGTGTGGCACCTTATCGAATGCTTTTTGGAAATCCAAATACACTACATCCACTGATTTCCCCCCTATCTAATCTACTTGAAATATGCTCAAAAAATCTAAAAGATTTGTCAAGCATGACTTCCCTTTTGTAAAGCCATGCTGACTTTGTCTAATTATATTGTGATCCTCTAAGTACCCCACTACGACATCCTTAATCAAGGATTCTAGAATTTCCCCTACTGCCGATGTCAAACTAACTGGTCTATTGTTCCCCATCTTTTCTTTCCCACCCTTCTTAAATAGTGGTGTGAGGTTTGCAATCTTTGAATCAATGGGAACCGTTCCAGAATCCAAGGAATTTTGGAAGATCAGATACAAGACCTCCACTATCTCATGAGCCACCCTTGGATGCAAACCATTGGGTCCAGGGGACTTGTCACTTTTCAGTGCCAACAATTTCCCTAGCACCAATTCCCTACTAATGTAAATTACCCTAAGTTGTTCCCTATCATTAGCCTCTTGGTTCATCTCTATTTTCAGCAGACTTTTGGCTTCTAACATGGAGACAGGTGCAAAGTATTTATTTAGGGCCTCTGCCATATCCTTATCCTCCATTATAATTCCTCCTACCTCAGCCTGTAATGGACCAACATTTACTGTCACTAGCCTATTCCTCTTAATATATTTATAAAAACTCTTTGATTTAATGTTCCTAGCTAATTTGCCCTCATACTCCATCTTCTCACTCTTAATGAGCTTTTTAGTTCTAGCTTTTTTTTCAGTAATCCTCCAGTACCTCACCTGATTAGCCATTCTTTTTCAGACCAAATAACAGTTGCAGGATATTCAACTGTGGTAGGTATCAAATGAATATTATGCTGCTTTTGCCTGAAATGGTCACTGTTCAGGATTTGGACCAGGGAATGGACCAGGAGTTGGGGGGGTGGGGGTGGTGAGGCAGGGTTAAATTGGGTTCAACCAGATGGGGTTCCTTAATCTTTTCAGCAATATCTAATGTCGGTGCACATGTGGTAGCTGGGTAAGACTTACCTGTGACACCCTCTACGTCAAGTGGCCTGTCAATATTCACTGCCAAACTTGAATATGAATAACCACTTGGTTAGGTACTGGAAGCCCATTGTAGTACTGTGCTGCAAAATGGCTATCAGATTCTGGTCCAAATTAGTATAATTTAACTTACGCAACTGCACGCAACCACCTTGCACTGATGATAAGTTTTATTTTATATGGTTTAACTGATTATCACTGGCTCCTGGAGATGTGTAGAGACATAAGATGACCAGCTTGATTGGCTTCTTTAATAAGACAAAATTGATTCCCTTACAAAATAAATTTTGAGCATAAATTTAAGTAAACAAATCAGGCACAGACACGATATTGAAAATGCTAATGTGTAAGTAAAGCACATTTGTAATTACATTTCTGTGAAATGCATTTTAAGAAAATATAGTGCAAATTTAAAACAAAATCACAGTGGCAATCTGAAAAGTACCATATACAAACATTAGGTCAACATAAGACTAAATGACAACAGGTAACTGCACCCCCTGAAAATGTTTAGTCTGAATTAGAGGAAATGTTCCCCTTCATCTAAATGCAAAAGACTTGAGATGAGAAAGCCACTCCAGACAGAAAGGAAAAAAATGGGCAAACAAACAAAGCAATCTTAAACTTCAGAACACTTATTTTTGATGTAAAAACTATATTTGGTTTAAGTGTATACCAGTGAACTGCTACTCCCAATTGAGACATATAATTCACATACCCTTGTTTCTAGGATCTTGTTCTGTGTGAACTTCTAAAATATTCAGTGGTATTCAGACCTCTGACCCATGGCACTCACCCATAATGTCCAAATTTACAATGTTTTTGGCACTGATTTCATCTTTTCCAACATAATAGGACAGAGCCGAAAACAAAGTTTAGAGCAGCAATGTTTGATAAATGTAAAAAAGATTCAATCAGTGTGAGCAATCAGTTTCCAAGCAAATGGGGCAAAGAGCTTTCAACTGAAAATGAATATTGGATGACAATGGATCCTCATGGTTAAGAGACCAATTGTCTGCTGTTATTAAGAACTACTTTACTGTCAAATAGGACTTCAAAGATTTGTTTGGAAAACACAAAAGAATAAAAGCAATCTGAGGCACAAGTTCTGCATTTATATTTTGAATGGCACCTGTGCACTTGTTATAATTTTGGTCGTCTGCTGAAGATGGTCCAAATTAGCAATAAAATACATCTTTAAATACCATCAAAATGCATTAGATCTTAAAAGAACTGCAGGTACTTTACACAGTCTCTTGGAGCTATACTCATTAGAGTGATGGTGAGAAAGGTGAGCGGGAAACCAAGGTGACACACTTGGTAATGGAACGTCAGAATTGACTCAATCTTTGTAGGAGTTGCTGAGGTCCAGTTCTGGGGGATGGGGGTGAGGGGGCTGCAGCACTCCAGTCAGTGGAAGTAGAGATTATTCCTGCAAGCCAATGCCTTGGATGTGCAGTTGGAAACTTGTCAGGCAATGCTCTCATTTGAAAGCTGTACAATTTTAGATGGTGAAACTGAGCAGTACCCAAATAAATCCTCTGGGATCCCTGAGCCAACCTGCATCTATTGACCTGTGGAATTATGTAAACAAGGTCTACCCTGTGTGGCGAGAGTACATTACATTTCCAAGATTTTGGTTTGGATAGGTTTTGTTATGTCAAAACATCCAGCTTCTATCTAGGGGGCAAGTGCACTGTATTGATCAATTTTGACATAGGAGCCCCAGAAACTTAAATTTGCATAGATGGAGAAAATCTTATCCAAAATAAAATAAACGTGTGCCATTTTTGGTCATTAATACCATCACTTGCATATCATATTCGGTCAGGAGGTCTTATAATTGTTTAATTACAGTACTTCTCAATATCCCGAAGAATAATTAAGACCTATTCCTTATAAATATAATGCAAAACCAGGTCAAAAGGCTAAAAGTTTTTTTCCTCCAAGTATTAAATTAAGCAGTATCAAAAAGTCATAAGCACCTCACATTTCTTTAATTATAAAAATAACTTAATATGTAACAATCAAGAAAGTCGGTCTTCACTTTTCAGAAGGTCCTATGAGTTTCTGGGACAATGGGAAGACGAGTCTGTATTGAGCACTTCTATCATTGTTCTTATTGTTGGAAAAGTTTCTGATACTGATGGAAGACTGGAGTAAGATGCTGGTAGACTAAAGAGAAAACATGAAATAATAAAATTATATAAACCAATGAAGTTTTAGTAGTATAAGAAAGTCACAATCTTATTTACACAAATCAATTTAGTTAGGAAACTTTTAATGAAGCCTTCTTTTGTTGCTCCTTCAAACAGCATTTTCTTTAAAATTTGTATTTAATGTGGAACTGCACCATTCATCTCCATTTCTAACAACTTCACGTTGGAAGTTATGGTGGAAATGGCAAATTTAGCAGTCGATTACTATGTTCAGAATTGTCTTCTTTTTAAGGAGATCTAACTAATGTGTAATAATAAAAGGATGCATTGCATATGCTTAGCCGTGAAGTCAAGCTAACAACCTGTTTTTACTGATGATCCTAACTCCACAACTTCGATTTATATAGTGCCCTTCACGCCAGACGGTGTCTCAGAGCGCTAGGAATAAATCAATCTATTACCACACAGTGCGGAGTATCTGACCAAAATAAAGGCATACGTTTGGAAGAAATCCTGCAATTGAACATTACTTCAACCTGAAAGATGCAGTAGAACATAGTTTGATGTTGCCCCATCCCAATGCTGCCAGCGAGGAAGAAAAAAACACCAAACAATATTACAGCCAGTAATGATGACAGATGCACCTTTAGCCTCCCCACATGCCAATAAATATATGTATCAAAGGGTAAATAAATAAAACAGCACATCAATTACCCAATAGTATAGCACAAGTAAATAACTACAATACCTTAGGTTTATTTCTAGGAACAAGCAGTGGTCATTTCAGCTTGTTGAATCTGCTTTGTCAACATGTCTATAACAATCCCGTGAATTCAATTCTCTTGCGTTTTTTCCACACTCTTTAAGATCCATCCCTATCAATACTCTCTCGATTACCGCAAATATACAATTTTCAGCCACAATCTTTTCATTGTAGTTTTGCAAACAACTGTTTTCTATAGACAGACCACCAGTGGTACCAATATATTAAACCTTTGTATCATAATAGAGACAATCAGACCTGTAAAAATGTTTCTGTAGGTCACAATCTGAATCTATTCGATGCATTTACACAAGGTTACTTTGCTAATTTAAGTTTAAGTTACATTCTTCCACGTCTTGTTTTCTTAGTCAGCTCCAACCCAAAACGTGTAATGTATCACATCTGACATTTGTATTTATTTTCTCTCAGCACATTTAAATATAATTTACAGTATAAATATGGAATTCAAAAGTTTTTTAAAAATACAGTATATTTGCTTCATTCAATTTTCCTTCTGCTAAGTACTTGTAAAATTAGCATTATTCACGTCCGAGCTTCAACACTATCAAATACAGGGACATCACAGCTGAACAAGATTCTTTCCTTACCCAACCTTCACACACCCAAAGTAAGAAACATTGAGTAACATTCAAGAACAGGAATACTGGTGTTGCAATGTTCTAAATCAGCACTGACTGCTGATCAAATCTGGGTCTTTCCCAGACTATGGCTCAGATACTCACTGGTTAAAATTACTGGGCGGGTGGTGGGGGGCAAAGTGCAATGAAATATTTGCTTTACTTTAAAAAATAGTGTTCGTTGAAATCATCAGAGGCAAGTAAAGTCCCCCACAATTAATCTGGCTCAAATGAGAGCTGAGCTCTGTTAAAGGCAGGGAGGTACAAATTTATGAATGGGTTGCCTGGGTTACCAAGATTGTATGGCTCTTTAATGAAACAGGTGTTGATAAGGTCTGCAGCATATGTGCTCAGTGGTTAGAGCACTCGCCTTACAAGCGAGAGACCTGGATTCAATTCAAGGCAAGGCGAAACCTTGGGCAAGTTTCCTTACTCCACACGTCTAATAATAATCCCTCAAAAACACAACAATAAATTGGTTATTTCAATCCACGACTGTTTGTGGGACACTGCTGTGCGCAATTAGCTGCCACATTTTGCCCACATTTAGACAGAATACAGTATATTCTGTGAAACACTTTGAGACATCTAGAGAATGTGAAAAGTGCTATATCAAATGCAAGGATTATTATTATTATTATATGGAGGCGGAATTGGGAAGGCCAACAATTAGGGCGCTGGTGTAGTCAAGTACCAGTGTTAAGCAGATATCATTATTTCACAAGCTTGAGTTATCTGCAAGTGGATGCCACCATTGAACACAATTTCTTACCTTTTCAAGTTCATCCAGATTTTTCCTATTTTACTGAAAACCTCTGGACTTGGTGTAGTCATTGCTTCAAAATCTACCAGCTGAAATGAATCATGGAACTGTTATTAAAAGGACATTCAAAGGTAGCTAGCAAATGCCTTTTTTCTATTTATACTTATCATACTGATTTTCTATATACTGTACATATGTATATATATATTCAGTATATAAACACATTTTATTAAGGATATGCTCATGACATCTGGAGGGAGAGGGCTGGGGAATTCTTGAACTTATTACTGTAGTTCCCAATGTTTTCCAAGTAGCACTAATGTGGAAAAAATCCTGCAATTTACAAAAATGATTGCAGTACAGCAGTTGCAGGCATTGATTTTGGCTTTGATACAATTATCTACCATTAAGATTCATATTATTTGTTTGTGTTCTTTCTATCCACACCGACCTTTCACATTTCAGAACAAACCTAAGTCTTGAATAGGTGCTAACTTCATTAAACACTAACATTCCAACACAATTTGTAACTGTAATGAAACCTTTGCATTTGGTACAGTGCCTTTTATGTTGGGAGGACATCCCTATGTGCTATCTGTGTATCTAGACCCAGTGTGACTACTTGTGAGCAAACGTGGCAATCAATTTGCACACAGCAATGACCCACAAACAGCCATGAAATGAATGATTAGGTTATGAATGACTAATTCAATATTTATATTGAAAGATGGAATGAAAAAAAAACTAATAGGTTGTTTTAACTTCATTGCAAAGATGTAAAAGTGGAGCTATACTGCCAACAAAAATTGTTGAGGAAGCACTGCTTGCTGCTGGAATTAATTTACTTAAATCAAATAATTTTATAAGAAAATAAGAATTAGGAGCAGGAGTAGGCCATTTGGCCCTTCGAGCCTGCTCCGCCATTCAATAAGATCATGGCTGATCTTCTCACCTAACTCTGATTACCTGCCCTATCCCCATATTCCCTAATCCCTCTAATTTTCAAAAATCTATCAGTCTCAGCCTTGAAAATGTTCAAGAACTGAGCATCTAGAGCCTTCTGGGGTAGTGAATTCCATAAATTCACTTCCCTCTGAGTGAAGAAATGTTTCCTCAACTCTGTTCTAAAAGGCTGACCCTTAATTTTAAGACTGTGACCCCTGGTTACAGATTCTCCTACCAGGGGAAACAGTCACTCAGTGTCTACTTTATCTAGCCCTTCAAGAATCTTATGTTTCAATAAGATCCCCCCTAATTCTTCTGTACTCTAGAAGTGCATTTGCGCCATCAAGACCTACAATTAGTTGTATGGTGAACTACCAATTAATGTGGAGAATTGTTTGCCAGCAGATTTAAAGAAACTGCCTTCTCAAATATCAAACAATCTTTCTCGTCCATCTGCAGGAGTCTGGGATGTCAATTTAATTTCTCATTCGAAAGATGATAACTGACAACCCAGTGCTTCCCCACCAGATAGAACAAAAGGGTCAACCATGAGTTCAACTGCCCCACGTGTAAAACAAATCAGAACAGGATTGCCTCTGAACGAAAACTGAATGCAACAAGATCACAAAATTGTGAAGCCTGAGGAACAAAGAGACGAGCTGAAAACCCACACGATTTTCGAAATTTCACCGACATGCAAACGAAAAGGAATCCGAGTAACAAACTGTAGGGAAACTGGTGCTGTGGAAAGTCTTGCCTCATCCACCCCACCCAAACATTCAAAGTATCGACAGTTCGTTCTCCTAACAGGGGAAACAGTCCCTCAGTGTCTACTTTATCTAGTCCTTTAAGAATCTTATATGTTTCAATAAGATCCCCCACCCTAAGATCTCTGTACTCTAGAGAATACAGCCCTAGTTTATTCAACCTATCCTCATGGGTCAGTCCCCTCATCCCAGGAACTAACCTAGTCAATCTACGCTGCACCCCCTCTAAGGCAAGTATGTCCTTTTTTAAATAAGGAGACCAAAACCGCACACAATACTCTAGGTGCGGTCTCACCAGGGCCCTATACAGTTGCAGCAAGACTTCCCTACTCTTATACTCTAAACCTTTTGAAATGAGCGCTAGGATGCCGTTCGCCTTCTTAGTTGCTTGTTGCACCTGCAAACTAACTTTTTGGGACTGGTGTACAAGGACACCCAAATCCCTTTGAATACTAACACTATCTAACTTCTCCCCCTCTAGAAAATAATCTATTCTTTTATTCTTGCTACCTAGGTGAATAATTTCACACTTGCTAACATTGAATTCCATCTGCCACCCACTTGCCCACTCCCCTAGCCTATCTATATCTTGTTGCAAACTTTTTGCATCATCCTCAGAGCTCACTCTGCTACCTAGTTTAGTGTCATCCGCGAATTTAGACACATTACATTCAATGTCCTCATCCAGATCATTGATGTAAATAGTAAATAGCTGAGGCCCATGCTCTGATCCTTGTGGCACTCCACGAGTTACATCCTGCCAATTCGAGAGTGATCTGTTTATCGCTACTCTCTGCTTTCTACCCGATAGCCACTCTTCTATCCATGTTAATATTTTCCCGTTAATCCCATGGGCCTTAATCTTGAGTAACAGCCTTTTGTGTGGCACCTTGTCAAATGCCTTCCTAAAATCCAAATATATCACATCTACTGGTTCCCCCTTATCCAACCTGCTGGATACATCCTCAAAAAATTAATCTATTAAATTCGGAAGATAAATGAACTGTTGTATTGAAACATGACTTTACACCTTGCAAGTTTATTTAAAAAAGATACCAACAACAAAATTACATTTGTATAGCGCATTTCACATCAGGAGGACGTCCCAAGGCGCTGGACAGTGAATGCTTCAGACCCAAGCTGAGGACAACAGGGGGGAGGGGCAAGAAGTTGCCGATGGGTCCATCGAAGGAGTCTTGAGGCGAGACTTGAAAGAGGCCAGGGAGGGGGCAAGCGGGCGGAACTGGAATGGAGTTCCAGAGGTTGGGGGCGGAGTAACTGAAGGCTCACCCGCCAATGGTTGGACAGGTGGGCTGGGGATGTGGAACCTGCTGAACGGAGGGGGCAGGCTCTGATAAACAGTAAACAAACGAGAAGAAATGCAATGACAGACAACTAACTTGTCTTTTTTCCTGCCCTCCAACCCATGGAGATTGTATTCCAGTTAGCAATGAGATGGCATTATCAGTGAAAGGCTTCAATTTACTTATTCCAACACCAAACTCACCTTTCCTTTGGGGATTTTTCCTGTGACCTCCTTCCCACTTGCCATTAGTGCTCCCATGATTACCGAATACGCTACCACACTGGAAAGGGAAGCATATGACCATCAAATCACTGGAGCATTCAACACATTTTTTTTTAATTCAAAAAAAATGCAAATAAATGCAATTTATTTGTTGCATTTATATCCTCTCTTTCATTCTGGCAGGATGTCCCAAAGTAATTCTAAAGTAAATACCGTATATCTCCGCGTATAAGGCGCACTTTTTTTCAGGTCGGAAGATCTCGAAAGTGGGGGGTGCGCCCTATACGCAGGTACAAGCAATTTTGAGCCTCGGAGATACAGTAAACAGGAGGGGCGGCCGGCGCTGTCAGCCGGGGTTTGGTCAGTGTCCGGCGGGGGTTGGGAGGAACAGGTGACGGGGCTTCAGCCTCGGACGCCCGGGCAGCGGCAGCAGCAGCGGACTTCAGTGCTGTGCTTACCTTCTGCCGAACCCAGTCTGCCTGCGTCCCTCCCTGCCGCTCTCCCTCCCTCCCTCCCTGCTTGCGTGCCGACCTCTCCCTCTCTCTCTCCCAGGCTGCCGACCTGCCTCTCTCCCTCTCTCTCTCCCGGGCTGCCGGCCTGCCTCTCTCCCTCTCCTGGACTGCCGGCCTGCCTCTCTCCCTCTCTCTCTCTCCCGGGCTGCCGACCTGCCGCTCTCCCTCTCTCTCTCCCAGGCTGCCGACCTGCCTCTCTCCCTCTCTCTCTCCCGGGCTGCCGACCTGCCTCTCTCCCTCTCCCTCTCTCTCTCTCCCGGGCTGCCGACCTGCCGCTCTCCCTCTCTCTCTCCCGGGCTGCCGACCTGCCGCTCTCCCTCCCTCCCTCCCTCCCTGCGTGCCGGCCTGCCTCTCTCTCTCCCAGGCTGCCGGCCTGCCGCTCTCCCTCCCTCCCTCCCGGGCTGCCGGCCTGCCGCTCTCCCTCCCTCTCTCCCTCCCTCCCTGCCTGCCTGCCTCTCTCTCTCCCTACCTGCCTGTCTCTCCTGTCTCTCCTCCCTTCTGCCGGCAATATCATTGAAAATGCTTCCGTTTTTTTTCACCAAGAAAAGGTGAAAAACGGGGGTGCGCCTTATACGCGGGTGCGCCTTATACGCGGAGATATACGGTAGTAATTCTACAAAGCAATGTTTTGAATGTGAAGAATTTGTACCAAATGTGGTCATTAATTAAAAAATGATCGTTTCAATCCACGACTGATTGTGCCTGTGTGCAATTGGCTGCCCCGTTTCACCCATAAATATTCAGTCAATTTACTTTACATATATTCTGTGAAGCGCTTTGAGATGTCGATAAGATGTGAAAAGCGCTACATCAGTGGTTCCCAGCCTCGGGTCCTGACCCAAATAAGGGTCGTAGGGGTCCTCAGTAGGGACATCAGAATTTTTTTGGGGTGCTTTTTTTAATGCTGAAAAGTGCCCGAATCAACACCGCTGACCAATTTGTGTGAAAGACCGTACTAGCGAGTTGCGCTGAGTCCACAAAAGAGAAGGAGATATCGTCTTGGCTGAGCTTTGCTTCAGTCGCGCAGCCCCCTAAGGGTCAGGATGTCCTGTTGGTGGTTAATTTAGGGTTGCAGCAAAAAAAGGTTTGGAACCACTGCGCTATATCAAATGCAAGGATTATTATTATTATTATTACTGTTATATTGGATGGCAGAAGACCTCTGGCTGCTATCACCAGAACACATCTGTTCAAACTCTTAGGGGTAAAATGAACATGCAGCGGCAAAGTTTTCAGGGATTGATTTCTTGAGGAATTCAAGATACTCCCTAGGTGCACATCACAGGGCTGGTACTTCAATGTATTCTATCCACAGTTACTTTCTCCTTAAATATATTTAACAAACAGCTTACTGTACTGACCTGGATCCTCTTGAGAGAGGCATTAGGTTGTAAAAATAATACACCAAAGAAAGGATTAGATTGCACACTGCATCCACTTCCTGATCGAAAGATGAAACAAAAACATTATTACAAAAAATAGCATAGTTCAGCTTGACCAATTACATCATAAATCCCTGGCCACGAAATGTCCATTCCAGCACAGCCCTGCAATACTCCCACAACATTGCCCTGAAGCGTCAGCCTGAACTGTGACCTGAAAGTCCAGAAACCTGGAGTAATAGTCACTTTTAATTAATCCATTCAACAAGTTTTGGCTGATACTACTGAAACTTCTCCCTCCCCATCTCCACCCCCCCACGCTCCGACTCTTCCCTAGCTCTCCCTCCATATCCTCAAACCTGCTCACAGCATGGAAACTGCTCTGGTCAAGGTCACAAACAACATCCTGTCCATCTGTGATCAGAGCTCCCACAATCCCTTCCGCCTTGCTCCCACTCCTTTGCCTCCTTCAAGGCACGACTCAAGACCCTCCTTTCTGACAGTGCCTTCAGCCGCCCTCCTCCTGCCTCTCTGCCCTCCCTCATCCCAACCCTGCCCACCCAACCTCACCACACTCAGGTCCTGATCCTCAACTGTTTAATGCCTTGAGACGTCCTCACGACATGAAATTTACACATATAATTTTGTTATGGTACTAGATTTTCTTTAAAAAAATCTATACTGTTTACTTTTATCTAATCACAAACCTTTACTTCCATGGTTTGAAATGACGTTTTAGAATGCAAATAGAAACAGTTATCTTTGATAACAAGAAAGAAATGCAGTCAGTTCTAGGTTGAAAGTAAAACAACTACCTTCATTGCAATGTAGAAAATGTCTTAAACATTTTCATATAACTATCTGGTTGTAGAAATAATGAAGGGGGGAAGAGAAAAAAAAACAGTTCTTACTCCAAGTTCAATGGAAAGCATCAATGCTTTTCCTTTGCTGTTCAGGTCTTTGTACAGAGCATCAATTTCGTCGTGATACTGCTGGGTCCTCTCCTCCGTTGTTTGGGTTTCCACAGAAAATAACATGTTTCCAACCCTTCATAATCATATCACATGTTGAAAACATTAAAAAGAAAATTATCAAAAAAAATCTTGAACACAATATTTCTCAGCAGAACTAATGTCTCTAAAATGAGAACAGTATATTTTGCTCAATACACCCAGTTTCACAATTAATCACTCGTAGACAAGTTGATGCTGAATACAGTGCCTTATATTCTACTCTAATATTCCTTAAAACTATCCTCAAAAACAAACCAGAAATTACACCCCCATATTTTCATTTCACAGCCCCATGATCATTGTGGCATGAGTGTGATTGTTAATTTGAAATCAAATGGAAATGAATTAAGGGCATCGATCCAATAGGGCTCGTGTTGAAATTCTCTAAAAACACTTTCGGAAGAGATCAGATTAATCCATCCCCTTAGAGAGCTATTTGGGAAGTACCGTATATCTCCGCGTATAAGGCGCACCCACGTATAAGGCGCACCCCCCGTTTTTGACCTTTTCTTGGTGAAACCAAACGGAAGCATTTTCAATGATATTGCCGGCAGAAGGGAGGAGAGACAGGTAGGTAGGGAGAGAGAGAGGCAGGCAGCCAGGGAGGGAGAGAGGGAGGCAGGGAGAGAGAGAGAGAGAGAGAGGCAGGCCGGCAGCGTGGGAGAGAGAGAGGGAGAGAGGCAGGCCGGCAGCCAGGGAGAGAGAGAGGGAGAGAGGCAGGCCGGCAGCGTGGGAGAGAGAGAGGGAGAGAGGCAGGCCGGCAGCCCGGGAGAGAGAGAGGGAGAGAGGCAGGCCGGCAGCCCGGGAGAGAGAGAGGGAGAGAGGCAGGCCGGCAGCCCGGGAGGGAGAGAGGGAGAGAGGCAGGCCGGCAGCCTGGTAGAGAGAGAGGGAGAGAGGGAGAGAGGCAGGCCGGCAGCCCGGGAGAGAGAGAGGGAGAGAGGCAGGCCGGCAGCCCGGGAGAGAGAGAGGGAGAGCGGCAGGCCGGCAGCCCGGGAGGGAGAGAGGCAGGCCGGCAGCCCGGGAGAGAGAGCGGGAGAGAGGCAGGCCGGCAGCCTGGGAGAGAGAGAGGGAGAGAGGCAGGCCGGCAGCCTGGGAGAGAGAGAGGGAGAGAGGCAGGCAGGGAGGGAGGGAGGGAGGGAGGGAGAGCGGCAGGCCGGCAGCCCAGGAGAGAGAGAGGGAGAGAGGCAGGCCGGCAGGCAGGGAGAGAGAGAGGGAGAGAGAGCGGCAGGGAGTGAGGCAGGCAGACTGGGTTCGGCAGAAGGTAAGCACGGCACTGAAGTCCGCTGCTGCTGCCGCTGCCCGGGCGGCCGAGGCCGAAGTCCCGTCACCCGTTCCTCCCAACCCCCGCCGGACACTGACCAAACCCCGGCTGACAGCGCGCCGGCCGCCCCTCCTGTTTACTGTATTTCCGAGGCTCAAAATTTCTTGTACCTGCGTATAGGGCGCACCCCCAACTTTCGAGATCTTCCGACCTGACAAAAAGTGCGCCATATACGCGGAGATATATGGTAAATATGTTAAGGGGTAAGGAAATGAGTCAAGATTCAATGGGAATAAAAGATCTGCCATGATCCAATAAAATGGTGCTCCAAGCTTAAAGGACTGAATGGCTTTCTCATATTCCTATCAGGCAAGGTTGGATTTGAACCTCTGTCTCATAGACTCCCCCAAACAAGTTTCTCTATCCGAACCAAGTTACTCCACCAGTCAATTTATGAAGCTGTCAACTTACCGGTCACCTGTGATGGTAATGGTAAATCCATCATACTCCTTGCCTTCATTTTTCATACTGGGCACCTTTGTGTTTACCGTGAAACCATCTCTAGTTTTGCTGTTAAACTGCTTCCAAAAAGGGAAAAATATGGTAGAAGACCATTCATAATTAGAAACCTGCTGACTTTTAAAAATATGTGAAATGTTACATTTGGTTCCAGACGTTCATTTGAAAGTGTGTTTCTGAAATTGAAATATAAATATGTGCTTAAGCATCCTTTTTTTCTAGGACTGCCTTTAGTTAATTTTGTCTGGGTAAATAAGCAAGTTATGTACACTAAACTGTGAGTTACATTTTAGTGCCCTTCCCTGGTGACATACAAAGAGTGTAAATAGAGAAGCAAATAAAAGTCTGAATAAATGCTCACCGCTGTATAGTCTGCAATATTAGATAACATTTGTGCCGGCTCTGTGAAAGAGGAATCAGTTCAGTCTATCTATCTGCCTTTCTACTATACTTCTACATAATAGTTTTTTTTAAAAAAAAGATTATATATCTCCCTCTTGAAAGCTAATGTGGGTGCTGCTCCACCATCGCTCCCACCAGAGTACTCCACAAATTCTGGGTAAAAAAAGTCTAGTTTAGTATTATCTTCAAATGACGTCCACTGACTTAACCAGTGAAAAAAAAATTCACATCAACTATCAAAACCCCTCAGAATTTTAAAGATCTTTATTAGGTCCACGACTGGAACTTCAATTCACAGCTTTCTGGGACACTGCTGTACACAACTGGCTGCCGCGTTTTGCCCACAAATATAATATCAATTCACTTTAGTTTACTCCGTGAAGCACTTTGAGACATCTAGAAGACATGAAAAGCGCTATTTCAAATGCAAGGATTCTTATTATTCTCCCCTTAATCTCTCCATTCCAGTGAATACGAGTTCACTTCCCCCTGTCTTCTCACAGGTCAAACTACCTAATCTTAGTAAATTTCCTCTGCCCACTCTCTAGGCTCTTGACATCCTTCCTAAAATAGGGTGATCAAAACTGGACACAATATCTAACTGCTGTGTGACTAATGATTAACACAGGTAAGTGTCACCTCTTTGGTTTTAGTGTTGATCCTTTTTAAAAAATCAGGGATCCATTTAGCTTTCTTTACCAGCTATCCCACCTTTAATGATTTATGTATGTTGATCCCTGATCTTTAACCCCTGATCTTTAACTCCTGCTAAAATGTTACCATTTAGCACCCAATTCTTCTCCTGATTCGATCTCCCAAAATGTGTCACCTCATTCATTAAATTTCAGTTGTCATCTCTCTCATCATTGTGTCTACTCCTGAAGTTGCTCACAGTCTTCACTGTTAGTTATACTAACCCTTCCATCATCCTTAGTTAGCAGTGTAACCCCCCCCCCCCCCCCGCCCATTTGATCTATTCTCAATTAGCTCCTGATCTCTTCTGATATCTTTTCAACAATATCCTTCTGTTAGGAAGTAGTCTGTCCATCTTGTTTAGGCATACCTTCCCAGAACTGCCCCATGAATACTGAATTACTCCCACTAAAATCTCTTCATTCAAGTGGTTAAAATCATTCAAGAAAAGTCAAGATTATAACAAGTGATAATTTGTACAGTAGTAGATCCAAATTTCAAACAACTTAAATAGTCACTGATGTAGCTGTCTGCTACTAAAGTGGCGTACAAATACTGGATTGCCATTGGAAAAAAATCTATTTTACAATTCTATCCCTTTAAAATAACTAGTATCACAAGTTTTTTTTCTCATTGATATTGTGAAGCATTTTACATAAATTGGCTACCGCGTTTCGCTCACAAGTATACAGTGAATTCACTTAACAGTATATTTTGTGAAGTGCTTTGAGATGTCTGGAAGACATGAAAAGCACTATATCAAATGCAAGGATTATTATTATTATTAAATATTTACTTTCATTATTGGAAGAAGGTCTTCAACTTTTTTCACTTTCTCCATGGCTTCCTTCACTTCTGAAAGCCCTTTGAGATTATTAGCACTGGAAGAGTGGAGAGAAAAAAGGGGTTATTGAAAGGACCTCCGCACAATTCGAAACACATCCCTGGAATTTCCCTTATATACCTGAAATACAATCTAATCAGGAATCACAGTCAATGAAGGTTTCTAAAATTGGGGAATCCACTTAAAACTCTTTTGTTTAATACTGACATTTTCAACCAGTGAAAGTAGAGTAACAATTATGAATGTAAAATATGAAACATCGTTTGATGCTCTCACAAATATCAATGATATTGAATAAGTATTCCATGGTATTCTGTTTTTCATAATTCACAACACAAACGGCTTGAATTAATTTCCTCAAAAGATCTTTATTTTCCCGCCCTCCCCACCAACACCATTTCTTTCTGATTCCCACTCTTTCCCGTTTTCTATGACAGGACATAAGTTACATTCAGGCTGGTTGCATTCACCGGAAAGCTGTGCAATTATTTATTTGCTCTTACTGCATGTGTCATTTAATCTTTTTTTTAAAATGTGTTTCCTTGTTTGATCTGATCGTTCCTCCCCGTTCTATTGTTCAAGTTTGATACAATTAAAATGTTCTATACAGATTTTGGAGGTCAACCAGGCGTCTGAAACATGCAAAAACTATCATGCTGAAGAATATCCAACCCAGACAAGGGCATTCAAGAACAATAAAATTACATTTGTATAATGACTTTCACATTGTGAGGACATCCCAAGACTCTGATGCATCTACACATGGAAATTTCCATGATCCTTAGAAATTTCTAGAATGGAATGCACAGTCTCTCTGGAGCATTGCACATTGTTTATCTATTTCCAGAAAGCAATAGGCATGCATTGACAAGAGCGAAGGCTTGGGAACCCCAGAGTGTTTGTTAGGGTATTCCTGGTATTTAACCAGTTAAAAGCACATAGCTTGCCATTGGAAGTATTGTCTGGCAAGCTTTCCACTGCTCGTCCAGCTAAGACTATCAGGGTTTTGGCTTCCAGGGTTACCAGGAGCTGATTGGGAAGAAGCCATGATCCCTACAAAAAATAACTTTGTGGCCAATAGCTAATACATTACTTTGTGGTTAATCAATTTTTAAGTTGCCTCAGGGTTCAACATCCATCTTTTAAGACTCAATGTTCTGCTTTCCATAAACATTCATGAGTCAGAACCACAATTTGTACACTTTGCACACAAACCAGTGCCCTGAATAGATCTCATCCTAATCCAGCAATCATTCCATGTAAAACCTGTTTTTCAAAAAAAATCCTTTGATAAATAAGGATTATATAAATAATGAACACACACGCAAGCCTGGAGGCTTCTACAGGCCAACTATATTTTCATCTGCTTTACATAATGTGTTGAGACGAAATTGAGCCACAGGCACAACAGCTACTTTCCAAACAGCCATACAGACCATTCTTGAACAGAGAGAACAAAGACTTTAAACTTGGTGATCACTTCTTTCCATAACCTATCATGCTTGTTTTGCACTAAATTGGTTCAGATGATATATTTGGACTGTCACTTAATCCAAAACTACAAGTGGCCTTGGAAATGTAAATCTTTAATCAGATTTTCGACAAGCATTTACTGACCACGAATAAGCAATTCTTGTGGTGGTCGAATTGAACTTTTGTTCATACCATCTCCAGAACCTGTAAACTACGGCAATCTTTATGTCCCTTTTACCTGAAATCAAGCTTTCAAAATTTAAGCATAGCATCACAAAGCCACAAGTCACTTTGTTTTCCAATTCCGTCATTTCCTTCCTCAAGGCCATTTCTGTCTTCATCCAAAGTTCACACTGTGGATAGTAATCAGGAGCAGAATCTCTGGCTAATCTTCTTCCTCTCATTAAGATAAATTATAGGACTCATTCCTGATTAACATCAGCTAACTTAGGCCATTGGTTCTCATTCTCTTTAATTTAGCACATCTGCTAGTTGACTTTTCTGAACCTTAGCTTTAATTTTTCACAATAACCATGTTCTCGACATTTTCAAAAACATGCAGTACATGAAAACTCAGCCTTCTTGCTGGTGATGATAGAGTTCACTGCAACCACGGGGAAGGCTCACACAGTTCAATTCCCTATGCACAGCTAAATTGATCCTAAACCAATCAGTAAAAATGTTCTGAGCAGTTCCGTAATATGCCCCACACTCAAATACCCATAAGATTGCAGCTCAGGCCACTGGCTGCCCGGCATTCTGGAAATGGATCAAAATAGTTGAATACAAGCAGTTACATATCGATTAACTGCGAATTTCTTAACCTTAAGTTTCTTTGATTTCAAACACACTATTAAAATGTTACAATTCTTTAAATTATGAATAAAGTAAAACTGAATTACCGATGATAAACCAGAATTCTGTCCTTTATAAAATTAAGTATCTTGTCGAAGTATGCCAAGTACCGCATGTTAATAACTTGACCCCTGAAAAGGAAACAAACACTTATTGCTGTCATGTGTCATATAGAGGAAGCATAATACAGTATTGTAGAATCGCTACTGGTATTGTGCATACCTGGAATTACCTTTGTCCAAATGCTTTAGGGTATTTTCAGATTAAAATTAAAACCATGAGCATATTTAAATTCATTTGTACCATTCAATTTACATCCCATATGCAATGGAACACAACACAAGGGAAGATGCACACATGTGGTCTCTTCCAATATTCTGCAGTACAATTCCAACAAGTTGTACAAAAGCAGGAGGAGCCATCACGCAGGAAGTGAGTTAGCTAGCTCTGCACATTAACACCTATTGTACCTCACTATAACATAGAATGGGAGGCAAAACACATAAGGGGGTTCCACTGCAGTTGCAAAAATCAAGATATGGCTTGACATTACATTGTTTTGAAACACCGCATATCTGTACCATTACAAACAGACTGTAGCTATTCTACAAAATAAAGCAATACCTGATGAGGTTTATATGATTGTTGAAGCCTCGGCTGAGACTTCGGGCTGGCATCTGATCTAACCACAGAACTGGTTGATCGGGGTCTGCTATCCTGTAGAGTGAAGATCAAACGGAAAGAGAAGTCTCATTGAGAGCAGTGACGTATCAGACTCCAACATCACTTCATTCCTAATAGTCTGACCATGAAAGGCTCCCATTGTATGCTATGGATTTAGACTGATAGACCATGCAAAATTCACCTGAATCAACAGGCTAATAACAACAACTTGGATTTACAGTGCCCTCCACGCAAGACGGCGTCTCAGAGCGCTTCACAATAACGGATCCTGGGGCCGAGCCAGGGGAAGGGGGAAGAAGGTGACCGAAAGCGCAGTCGAAAGAAAGGTTTTTAGCCGAGACCTGAAAGTCGGAAAAGAGGGGTTGAGGCGAAGGGAGTTCCAGAGCCTTAGGGCGTAGTGGCCAGTGATGGTGGAGCAAAGGATTCGGGGGACAAGGAGGAGGCCAGACCCAGTGGAACGAAGGCAACGGGTACTGTTGTGAGGAGAGAGGAGGTCAGAGAGGTAGTGGGTGCAGAGGAGTGGAGGGATAATAATCATAGCATAGTATATTTTAAGCTTTCTCAAAAGCTTATAGGTTTATGAATATTTATAGGTTTATGAATATCATTATGTAATTTAGAAAAATGTAATAGGGACTGGTGAAGTTAGATGTTGATGAAAATGAACTTCATCAGTTGCTTGGTTAGTGAGTGAGATCACCTTCGATGCCATTACCTCCTCCATTTTACAGCGATATCAAACATGTCCCTCCACTGCATCAATCTGGTTTTGCCACCCACACGAATTTTTGAATTGGCCCATGTTCGCTGCACAGCCTGCATGATTTCTAGTGCTGCAAGTCCCATGGCTGTAGGCAGACACAAAAAGGGCATTTAATGGAGGAAAAAGCTGCATACAAAATACAGTTCATGCATTGATCCTTTCATTAATTTTTTTAAAAATCTTCCCTTCCCCTATCCCACACAAACTTTTTCCATTGTCACTTGGAGATCTTTTGGGGGAAGATGTTCTTTAACAATAATAAACAGATTATTATAAATAATGCACACAACATGGATGTGTTTTGTTATATTCAGGAGTTCAGACTGGTTATAGATTTGTGTTAATTCAGGATATGGTCATTGTAAATCACTTTCTATACTGGTTGACTGCTAAAGAATTGATTTGAATTATTGTTGAATAATAACTATCATTTTATAATACAATTCCAAATCAATCAATAATTAGCAGATGATTGATTTAAATCATAGCTAAACTACTTACCGTGAGCAGACCACTAGAACAATTATTTTCCCCTTCTCCGCCCTGCCTAGATATTTTTTGTTTAATTTCTATGTTTACCTAAAACAAGGAAATTATCCTAAAATTGTTCATTAAAGCAATCGTCATCACTGGAAATAAGTCAAGCTTAACACAGCAGAAGTAAAATATTCTACCATCATCAAAGAAAATGTACCAGGAAATAAAAGAATCAAAAAATGGTCCCTGTATAACATTTTTGCAAGAGATTCAATTTGAAACCTTGTAAACAGGTAAACTAATGTGATATTATACAATCTGATCAGCAATGTAAGCTGTTTTATTAAAATTAAATAATTCAAAATAATAAATAGCACTATTCAACACCAATGAACAAGACAGCCCTACAACATGGCAGCCGTTTGTGAAGCAGGAAAAAGGATAGAGCACACATGAACGCTGCTCTTGACCCAAATGCCAGTGACTCATTTAATTTTTGAAGTTTTAAAAAAAGAAATGTACTATAAATGGAGTTGTTGCTAACAGTTCAGGAATCCCTCCTGCATTCAAAGCCCTAAAGTATACAGTAAACCCTTTGATCAGAATTGTACTTAACCTCTCTGGTTGATGCAGAGTTCAGCATGGCACCAACATCAGACACATTTGAAGTCGATATTAAATGTTGCATCATTTAGAGCTAACCATGTGCAACATAATGCAAAATATTCCAAAATATCTTAATTGTCTCAGAATGAATTTATCACACCCTCACCTCTATGGATCCTTTTATTTGATAGAAAGCCAGGTGTATTGTATTGCATAAGAGCACCCAAGCGATCTGCTGTGCAGAGTAGCCCTTGTACCTCCAGACTGTAACTTTCAAATTTCTGATGCAGAACATCCCTATTAAGAAAGGGTCATAAGAACATAAGAATCAGGAGGCCATTCGTCCCCTCAAGCCTGCCCCGTCATTCAATAAAATCTTGGCTGATTTTCTAACCTAACTCCACCTACCCGCCTTATCCCCATATCCCTTATTCCCTTTAAGGGTCAAACAGTACACATAATATATCTCCATATCAATGCCAACATATCAATTTGTAGTAGACATTCACATCTAATTGAAGGTAGACGAGTTCCACAAATATGAACACGTTGAGAAGTGTTTGTGATGGCATGTTGTTACTCACTTTATGTGAGGCTGTAATCCTGGCTGTTCTTCATAATCTTCAATAAGGAAAGGAAGATTCTTGGCCCATTGATCCTTGAAATTACCAGGAAGATCATGGTCCATGTTGTACTCTGTGGTAGGCAGATCAAGGTGTGCATGCAAGTAACGGGAGTATTCTGCAAAAAGTTAAATAGTGAAATGAAATGCGTATTGTATACTAGCCAGAGGATGGACTGGCACCATGTAGTTTTTTTCTGGATGGAACCACATCTACTGTCAACCAGTTCAAATGGCCCCATTTTTATGGCTGACTGGTGGAATACAATCAGAAAGAAGAAAATATTTAATACATTTAGTATCAGCGCGGGTCCTGATAAGACACCAGTCTCTACATGAGCGATAGATGCATGAGAGGAAACAACCAAATACGAAGTAAAACACAAAGTTTGCACAATGTAACAACTTGAATTACAGAATTTATATCAACACAAATTATTCAAATGTAGGAACAAGAAGATGTGTAAAGTTGTATGTTCAAATATGTTGTACTAAAACACCAGGTGAAATTAACAACTGAGTAATTTAAACAGTATAATGTAATAGGATTATAAAATGCAGTGCCCCTAGTGAATCTGGGACGGATGAAACATCTACAACAGCATTCCATAAGCCTTTGCATGGAAAATGTTTTCCTTCATGAAAATAGCAATCTTGAACTCAATATAATGCAACGCACCTCGGAGGTATTTCACTTTAAGATACTCTGAGCTTGTCTTCTGACCTGGTAATGGGTCATTTAACATCACTTTAGTCTGAGCTTTAATCCCCTCATAAAACTGGCCCATAGCAACATGACTCAAACCCTTCATGTACTGGCAAACTTCATTGTACGGCTCCAATTGCAGGCATCCCTAAGTTTAGAAACACAGAGCACATATCGAACAAGTTAATGCAACCTCCAATAGTATTAAAGCAGATAAGGCATTTTGCAGGGATAGAGGGAGTGCGGACCGAAAGATAATTGTAGATAGTAGTTTCTATATACTGTACTTCAAATCTATACAAATATAAATGTGGTAAGATCCAAGCATTAGCATAATAACAATTATCAGAACAGGGAATACTTTACCACAATAGCTATTAAAACTAAGGCTGTAATCATTTTTAAAGGGAACTGGATAAGTATTTGAAGAGAAAATATGAGAAAAGTTGTAGGAAAGAGCAGGGAATTGAGACCAGGCATTATAGGTTGTGTTAGTACCAGCTTCAGTTCAATAGCTCAAAAGGCCTCCTTCAGTGCTGTCATTTCTGTAAATCCATGTAGAGGGTATTTTAAATAGCTCTACCTTAAAGTCTTTTAAAGCTTCATGGAGACTGCCATGATTGTAAAGCATCATTCCTCTGAGCTGAAGGGACTGAATGTGGTTCTGATTCAACATTAAGGCTTTTTGGAAACTATCCATAGCTGCTTCAAAGTCGCCCAGTTCTCTATGGAAAGAATGCAATAAGATCACAACAGATTTCCAGCATAAACAATTATTTTTAAAGCCCATAAACTATAAAAAGCTTCAGTCACAACAAACAATTGTTTTCAAAGCTGAAAATGCTTTACGAATGAAGATCAACAAGTTCACCAGCAAATTGAAAACATTTATTTTAAATATGGATGAGAGCACAATGTACAGCTCACTTTTCTATTAATAAAAGAAAATTGTAACCATGATCCCAGCTTATATATTTTTTAAAAGATAAACACATAAGCAATAAGAACTAATGACTAGACTGTTTTCATCCAATTTTTATTTAAGTCATGCAGCCTGAGAATAAATAGCGTTCAGCAATACAAATGAAAATAAGTGCCAGGAACACCTCAATTAGGACTTAGCTCAAATAAACAAGCAATTCCAGTGCATGAACAGACTGACCGTCAAACATTCTTTCATGCCTTTCCCAAGGAAGCATTTTTCTTACATATAACACAAATATTTGCCAGTTGCAGCCAGTCAGTCAAGCTACACCGTTTACTTTATTTGGAGGGAACACTGGCTCAGTAGATTGTTAATTTAAGTAACAAGAGTTACATAAATTCAGGAAGTTATCGAGCGAATCCAACATCAGTGTCAAACATGGCACCAGCGTAACTAGTGGAAAGTACTAGTCTTAAAACTGGGCCAACGTGTTGTACTGTACAGGCAGCCAGGAAACTACACAAGATTTTCCAAGCCTCCTACTTTTAAAGCACACATTTGTGGTAGGTGTTTGATTTGTCTGACCAAGTAACTGAATCCAGTATCAGTTTCACATCAGTTATAACCCACACTAAGTTCCCTCACCCAGAAATTTACTGGAGGAAGGCACACAACTGTAGACCTTGATTACTGACCCACATTCAGTCCAAGAGGACTGAATCTCAAGGACCGACTCTCAGAAACAGTAGTGCAGTAATCTCCCCTCACACTGCACTAAACTCTTTATGGTCCAAGTAACACAAGAGTTCTCGACATTTGTGGGTTAAAAGGGGGTATTGTATAGCTTGGTGTACTTATTTTGCTTATTACAGCAACAAATTTACATTTATACAACACCTTTCATGGTAGCAGAACATCTCAAGCTGTTGAATATATTTCAGAGTTGCATACACATGAGGAAGACCAGCTACTGGGTCACAGAATTGTAGATTTGAGGATCTAGTTGTTGACCCAGACCACATAGCATAGGCTTCCAAAGAGCTAAAGAAAATGGGCAGGGCCCAACAATATATCTCTTTCCTTCCACTAAACCACACACACTACTAAAAAACAAGACCCACCTGTATGCTTGCCCTAGACTTCTGTAAGCATCTGTAAAATCACTTTTAAGTTTAAGAGCATCTTTGAATGCATCAATGGCTTCCTGAAACAAATAAATCAGACAACCAAATAAAACAACACCCTAGTGCCAGGATTTCCTTATATACTTTCTTGCATGATCATCTGAAACAGTTACAATTAAAACGTGAACATGATTTTCTCTTACATTTCTACATATAATAATAATCCTTGCATTTGATATAGAGCCTTATGTCTTTGAGGCATCTCAAAGCGCTTCACAGGATAGACCGTTAAATATAAAGCGCTATATCAAACGCAAGGCCATATCATTAATAATGCAGCTTGTATACAATTAAAAGCTTTAATTCAAGATCAGGCTTCTGAAAATGGAATCCAATATACATTTTAAATTTGGAAATAGTAACTTACCAACAATACAAACCTCAGGCATCTCCTCCCACACCAATTTCAGTGACAACATCCATGCACTTACTTTGAGCATTCCTCTATGGTAGAAGGTTAGTCCTTTATACAACATTGCAATTGGTTGACTTTTCTTCATTTCTAGGGACTGCTGGAAGTCTTCATGGGCTGTTGAATAATCCTAGAGGACACAATTAACACAGAACTCAAAATGTTATCCAATTGTTGCCCAATTCCTTAGAGCAACTAACTAGTAATATCTAGGTATAGGACAGGCTTTCCAAATGGAGAAAGTGTTTCAAGTCAAAAGTGGTAACCAACGTTTATTACAAGTTTATGAACACCAGACCTTTATGAACAGATAAATAAACTTTATTTGTAACTAAAATCCTACCTACCTCGGATATAAAGTGAAGGGTTCCTCGGTGTCTGTATAATCGGGCCGATGGCCGCAGTTGAATGGCTCTGCTGAGATCATTTAAAGCTTCACTAATGCGACCTAATGGGGACAGGATCTGTCAAGTGAAAAGCAAAGCCGTGGCCCAAAGTACCAATGGCATACTGTTAAACACAGATTTAAAAAAGTCTCTTAAATACCATTAAAAATAAATATAATTTTCCAATACAGTAAAAGCCTGTTTATCCGGCACCCTCAGGACCTGGCCAATGCTGGTTAAAGCGCCTGCCGGATATTCAGCCAAAACACACAAAAAAAAATTAAAATATATATATCTTTTAATCTTTTTTCAATGCATTTTCCCGGGTTTAATTCCAGTTAATCGAGTGCGGACCTTTGTTTGCGATGCCAGTTATACGGAAGTTACGGTTGATCGGGTGCCAGATAGATGAGCTTTTACTGTACTATGCTAATGGCTCCAGAATTTTTTAACTTACCTCTGCTCGCTGCTCAAATACCTCTGGTGCATTAGGTTCAATTGTTATAACTCGGTTCAGCTCAAAGAGAGCAAGCTCAGCATTCTTGATATCCTAGAGAAAAATTACCCTTATAATGCCAGCACACTAGAGATGCGATCAATTTCTTTTCATATAAAATAGACTGATCACATAAAACAAGCAACTATTATGATATGACCATCATACAATGATATGGATGGTGATCAGTGATAAGGAACACAGTAGTTGATGTAATCATTTGACATATTGCTGCACAGATTATTTTCTTATTCTTGAAAATGTATAGAAATCATTCTCAATGAAAAATAAATAATTTGTTGTGGGATTATTTGAAAAGATTCCTGTTATGAGTTCAAAGAAAAACATATTTTTCCAGTAACACCTCCGGTCATGGAATGTAACACTGCCCTAAATAACTTGGCAGAGATTCAAAAGATTATTCTAAAATTTATATTCAGGCTGTTCTTCACTGAGAAAAGTGCAAAGATGAATAATTAGAATCATAGAATGTTACGGCACAAAAGGAGGCCATTTGGCCCATCGAGTCTGTGCTGGTTCGTTGAGAAGAGCCATTCAATCCCACTCCCCAGCTCTCTCCCCATAACCTCGCAAACCCGTCCTCGCCAAATAAATGTCTGCCTCTCTTCTAAAATTTGTTATTGAATCGGCCTCCACCACCTTTTCATAAGAACATAAGAAGTAGGAGCAGGAGTAGGCCATTCGGCCCATCGAACCTGCCCTGCCATTCACATAGCTGCCAACCTTTTTTAACAAAACAAAGTACTCCTGAAAGCTGAAAACAGTATTTTGTAGTGAAAAAAAGTATTTTCCCCAGACCTACCGGTGCTTAACAAAAAAATTACAGCGTGAAAAGATGCCAAGTAAAATGGGAATTCACAACTCCTCGTTAAGCAAAAATTACGTTAAGAGGGAGGTCCCTACTGTGTTTCCGTATATGAAAAAAATTGTTCCCAGTAATGCTTTGCGCCTAGCGCTAACATTTACAGTGTATCTGCGACGGCAGAAGGTAGGTAGCACTGCTATTGAAGGCAGAGAGAGAGAGTTAGAGAGAAAGAGACTGAGACAGAGAGAGACTGTGAGTGAGATTGTGACAGCCAGAGACTCAAACAGAGAGAGGGATAGAGAGAGAAAGAGAGAGAAACACAGAGAGAGAAAGAGAGAGAGCGACCGAGACAGACAGAGAGGGAAAGAGAGAGAGAGAGAGAGAGAGAGAGAGAAAGAGACACACAGAGGGTCACACAGAGGGAGACTGAGACAGAGAGGAGAAACAGACAGACAGAGCATAGAATTTCCAAAATTCGGATTTTCCGAAAAACGTATTTTAACAAGAAAAATCATTCTGCCACATTTACTGCAATTTATCGTACTAAATATGGCAAAAATGCACTGGTTGGCAGCTCTGCATTCAAGCAATGCATTCTAGATTCGAACAACTCGTTGAGTGAAAACATTTCTTCTCACATCCCCCATGAGTCACTGATACACTCACCAGTGGAAACAGTTTTTCCCTATCTACTCTGTCGAATCCCCTCATGATCTTGAAAACCTCTATTAGGTCTCCTCGTAACCTTCTCTGCTCCAATGAGAATAAACCTAGCCTCTCTAGCCTTTCCTCATAACTGAAATCCCTCATTCCTGGTACCATCCTAGTAAATCTCCTCTGCACCCTTTCCAATGCCTTAACATTCTTCCTAAAGTGTGGTGACCAGAATTGAACACAGTACTCTAGCTGAGGCTTAACCAAAGTCGCATAGAAGTTATCTCATGGGAGCTCCTTAAAGAATACAGGGGCACATATCAAGATAATACAAGGTCAAGATTATATTGTAGCTCTTACCAGTCCATAGATCAAACTCAGGGGATTGAATTCATGGGAGACATAAATGCACAACATTGGCAATAGGCTGTTGCTGCACCTAGAACCTAATTTAAATGTCCAGTGAAGTCTTGTGGTCAATAGACTGGAAAGAGAGGAAATAAACCGCTGCTGGTTTGACAGCAGGAAGCCTAATCTTATAGATAAGACAGAAACAAGCATTTAAGTGTTTGGCCACAAAACGCTTGGTAGTTGCAATACAAACATGAACTTTAAGTAAGAAGTTTTAACTGCTGGACTCACAAAGGATTGTGTGTGCCTCTGTACTTGTGTGTCTATTGTGTTGCTGTTTACCTTAGTTAGGAAATCAATAAACTTAAATCTGGTTTAATTTATACATGCATTCGCCTGTGTAATACTACAGTAAAAACCCTTTTATCCGTCACCTCGGGACCTGGCCGGTTAAAGTGCGTGCCAGATATTCGGCCGAAAACACAAAAAAAAATGTAATGCATTTTTCCGGATAAATTCTGGTTAATCGAATGTGAACTTTTTTTTAATGTGCTGGTTATACTGAAGTTACGGTTGATCAGGTGCTGGATAAACGGGCTTTTATTATAATTGGGTCCACATGGAAGGAAGTTTGCCGAGCGAAAAGATACACTACCAAATTCACAGCCTTGGTTATTAAGCGACTGATGACAATACTGTCTCAGCTCCCACACTCAGTGCATGTAGCCAGGCAAAATTGTTGAGTGCTACGAGATTTCCTCCAAACATGAAAGGTGCTATAAATGTAAATTTGTATTGTGTATTGTATCATTCCAAAGTAAAGCAAAAAACCTAGGGCAGAGCAGACAGTGACAGAACACTTCTGTCACACAACTAGAATTTCAATTCAAACAGAAGATGTACTAACCTGTAAACCCTTTTTTCCATAAGCTATTCCTCTTCCATAGATGGCACTCACTAGGTCTGGATCTCTCTACTCACAGCCACGCATTTATATGCACACACAGGAAAGAACAAAAATACAATTATAAACATTAATTAAATTAAAATTAAACCTAAATGTACAATCACAACTAACAATTCTATTATAAACAATAAAATCATTATCCTTACATCAACATGTTTTATTCCACCCCTCCAATGGTTAGAAATCTGCATTCAAACTGTACAGCTATATTCTGTGTAAGTATTTTAATTTAACATTAAGGTACAGTTGGAGTCTAAACAGTCTAAACATAGCTTGCCATTGAGACCACTGTCTTGCAATTCGAATGCGTTAAATTGTCTTGTCAAAGAGAGTAAATAAAAATTGGAACTTATTTTACTAGGGGCGTAGAGACCAAGAATCAACCAATTTATCTTGTAACTGGAATTCTGAATACCTGACAGTTGATTCCTATCTAGCCAATATCTCAAATATACAAAGCATATTTTTTAAGCAGTCTTAAATACAGGGTCTGAAACCTGGATTCACCAGAAATGACTCTCGAATATGCTTGAATGGAGATCACACATTCAGTTATCAGCTTGAACAGGAGAAATATTTAAGAGCATGGGGAACAAGAAGAGTTAGTACATATGGGACTCGTTTGGCACATATGGAGAGAAATACCAGAGCAAACACAATGGCATATTTCTGCACTTTAACAATCTCAAAATCCTTCATGAATCCAGGTTGCAACTTCGAAGTTTTAAGACCTCCAAAATATTATTCTCTAAGCCGGGAAACCCATGATTAAACAAATGAAATGCGGGATGGCTCTGTGTGTAATGCTTAATTTCTACTGAAAATCAGGAAATCCCTTAGAAGGGGAAGTGGGTGAGGTGAGGTTCAAGATGTGTGCTCTGTGGAGAAAGTCGAGTTGATGGTCTGAATGTTTGTCATTAACTCATTCTGCTTTTTATTAAGTTAAGTTTATTAAGGCCATATGTAAGAGCAATAATGAGCAAGGAGATGTTTGTATATTTACCACACCAGGGTTTAATTCAGTCAATCCTTAAACAGTATGTCCCTAAGCATTGGTAAATCCATGAAGTATCCGCATTCTCATTCATTAGACACACTTACCTGTAACAGTGACGAAAAGTGTTTCACTGCTTCATCGTACAGGCCATTCCCAATCAACGCATAACCAAATGCTGGTCCATTTGGGTAAAAAAATAAAAACACAATGCATCAATCAGCAATATTTGAACAATATGTTAATTGTTAAGTAATATTATAGTTTTCTTGTGTAGGATTATAAAATCAACCTCTCAATGTCTTCGAATAATGAAATTGAAAATACTAATGTTGGAAAACTTTTTGTTTAACATATCTGAGTGAGTGATCTGAATTAACACACACAACTACTCGGGATTTTCAATGATGGGATCAAATTTACAGTATTTCTTAACAGCATTCCTTGAAATAGAATTCCTGCCTTACCACAGAAATTCCAATCCCAAAAGATTGTTTAGGAGCATGTTCAAAGTCAGCACAATAATAATCCTTGCATTTGATATAGCACCATATCATGTTATTAAGATATCTCAAAACCCTACACAGGAGTTTACCATCAAGTAGGGTCCGGCGATATATCGATATATCGCTAAAACCCGATATAATTTTTATAACGATACGCCGATATAAGCATTTAAAAAATATTGATATATCGAAAAATCGATATATCAAGGTAAAAAATCGGAATGCCGCACACTGAACTACAAGACCCAGAATGCTCATCTCTATACACAATGCACAGACTGAGGTGCAAAGCCGCCATATTGTATTCATAGTCCTCGAATACAATATACAGGTATGCAAGGGGTGGGGGGGGGGGGGGAGAGAGACGGATGGGGGGGGGGTGAGGGGGAGAGAGACGGCTGGGGGGGGTGAGGGGGAGAGAGACGGCTGGGGGGGGTGAGGGGGGGAGAGAGACGGCTGGGGGGGGGTGAGGAGGAGAGAGACGGCTGGGGGGAGGGGGAGAGAGACGGCTAGGGTGGGATGTGAGGGGGAGAGAGATGGCTGGGGGTGGGTGGGGGGGAGAGAGACGGCTGGGGGGGGTGAGGGGGAGAGAGACGGCTGGGGGGAGAGAGACGGCTGGGGGGGGCGGGGGAGGGGGAGAGAGACGGCTGGGGGAGGAGGGGTGAGAGAGACGGCTGGGGGAGGAGGGGGGTGGGGGGGAGAGACGGGGTGGATGTGATAATATACAGATAGATAGAGATGGGGGGGATGTGAGAGAGACACAGAGACACAGTCAGAAAAATACAGAGATGGCGAGAGTGAGAGACACACAGAGAGAAAGATATCTACCTCCTGAGGAGATAGGCCCCGAATGCGCGCGCACCCCGAATGCGCGCGCATCTGGAACGCGCACGCACTCCGAATGCGCGCGCACTCGGCATGCGCGCACACGCACAGTACGAAATACCCGAAAACATCGATATTTCTGTATATCTCGATATGAGCCCATCGATATATCTAAATCGGAAAATTTCCATATCGACGGACCCTACCATCAAGTATAGTGAGTGATTGTGTATTTACAGCGGCAGCCAATTTATGCCATATCTTACAAATAGTGAGCATGTACGACCAATGCCAAGTGAGTGACCAATTTTATTACTGGGTTTGTTGACCAGAGCAACAGGAGAAATTCCCTTCTGTTTTCAAACAGCTGAATGGGATCTTAACATCCACCCGAACAGACATGCTGGTTTATCATCTCACCTGAAAAACAGTAAGTCTAACAAAGCAACACTTGCCCAGCATTACACTGGAATGTTGGGTTAGACTACAAGCTCAAAGTCCTGGCATAAACCATGAACCTTCTAACTCAAGAGGCAAGAATTGACAACAACTGATCCAGGCTGCTCCCTAATTTCCAATTACCATAAAAGCTCCTGTTGTACAACTTTGATTCCCTATTATCAACTGAAATAGGTCCAATAACTTGGAGAAGCTGTACTGACAGAGGTGCCATTTATCGAGGCCCTGTTTAGGTGACTTTAAAGATCCTATTTAAAAAGAGAAAAGAGTGCTGACCAAAAATATCCAAGATAAATATCTATATATTGTTTTAAAAATTCACAGCTGTTCATAGGACATTGCTGTGAATAAATCAGCAGCCACAATCACCAAAAAATACATAGTCATTTTACAACAAAGTCTGAAATGTTTCAATTGTTTCAATATGATAATGCGCACTATCACTTCAAACACAGATTTTTAGACTCGGAGGACTGTGCTAGAACAAGGTTCCCCTGTAGGTCTCACAGGGATTTCTGAGACTCCTCAATAAAGAAACCAAGAGGGACTCCTTCTGATCCCTACAAGTGTATCATGAAACTCCCCTCTGAAAATAAATCATATTTCCACAATCACATCTCTGATTCAGTCACTTGTAAAGCAGATCATCTTTGTTCACACATTTCCTCCCTTCTCTATTATTATTTTCCATCTTTGCCCCCCACCAGCTGAAAGTTGTTGCGGTTGGAGGAGGCAACACACATTGGGGTAAAGGTAGAGAAAATCAATGTACCTTTTTTTTTAATTTAGGTGACTGCATGCTTTAAAATTCAGCAAAAATACACTGAAATCATAAATACTCACCTAATTCCTCATTTGTATTTTTATTATCAATGGAAAAGGGGAAACGCTTTTGTTCAGCCAATACTTTTGCTTGAGCCTGAAACAAAGAAACATAATGAATAGGTCCATAAACAGTAGACAAACAATATGCAGGCCTCAAGTCAATCTACAAATGGAAATTAGCTTCAAGAAATAACATAAAAACAGAATGCTTAGCAATACATTAACAAGCAATAAATTACATTTGTATAGCTCTTTTCGATATCTGGAGGACATCGCAAATTAGGGGTTGGGATCGGGAGAAGAAGAGTGTGGAGGTTGGAGGATGGCCAAAAGCGCAGTCAAAGAGGAGGATCTTGAGACAGGCCTTGAAGGAGACAACGGAGGGGGTGAGGGAAAGGGACTATGGGATGGAGTTCCAAAAAGTGAGGGCAGAAAGGCTGAAGGCCCAACCACCGATGATGGGACATGGAGTAGGCCAGAGTGGGCTGAGTGGAGGGAGCAGACATATTGTACGGATACAATAAAATTAATTTACAGTTTAACCTTTTTTCCTCAAAATAACTTGCTCCAGGGCAGCACTAGCAGTGTATTGGATAGATCTGCAATTTATGGAACTTTTGGCCAAAGCTTCCTCGGTTTAAATGCAACACAATACACCTGGCTTTCTTGGTCCTAGTCAAGCAGTGAGCATCTATGACCAATGGCCAAACAGAGATCATTCTCAAGAGTGACCACCTCTACAGTCTGGTAGGCTGCCAAAACTCACTACCAAATCTCACCGATGAACAATGACCACTTGGGCACTTTACCAGAGGGCAACAAACACCCAATGAACTACACACCAACATGAGGCAGCTAGGGACCAGGAGCCAGGAGAGAACCTTTTTAAACATTAGACAGTAAAAGCCTGTTTATCTGTGACCCAATCAACTGTAACTTCCGTATAACCGGCACAGCAAAAAAAAAGGCTGCATTTGATTAACTGGAATTTATCCGGAAAAATGCATTTTAAAAAAATATTTTTTTGGGGTGTGTTTTCGGCCGAATATCCGGCACACGCTTTAACCAGCATTGGCCACCAGGTCCCAAGGGTGCCGGATAAACAGGCTTTTACTGTGCAGGTAAACCTGTATTTAGGACGGGGTTGCGTTCCTGAAAAACTGTATCTAGATCAAACGTCCTAAATCGAAACACGATTTCCCATGCGGTCCCATTATATAACCAGAGATGCGTTCTTTTCACAAACTTTTCAGACCTTAAATCCACTAAGTAACACACAAAACCACACAACATAACACACAAATTAACACACATAGGCAAGAAAGGGTACTTGGGGTAACTGTACAGTATTGTACTCTAATACTGGCAAACTTTACTACAGTACACTACTGGTAAACTTTAATACTGGCACTTGCAGCTTTCCCACTCATCCTGATGTTGTGGAGCCCTTTTAAACCTTTGAAACCACCCTCTGCTAGCACTGAAAGATTGTACTGTTGAACCTTCTCCTTCCTGATCCTTTAACTCCCTAAACAATGATGTTGCCTTCTCTTGGATAACCAGGGTGTTGAGTGGTATGTTACACTGGTTCTGATCCTCAATCCAGACACTCAGCATTCTATCCATGTTTTCCATCACATCACTCCTGTGTTTAGCTAATCTGCTTACACCTGTAGCTGTAACACACCGTGAACTTGCCAGTATATTGTTCTTATTCTGTTTTATAGTAGCCACCATCGATCCAGCTAGCCCTAAAGCCTTCCTGACATCTGTACCTTTTTCACCAGAAGCGATGCGCTTTATCACCTCCAATTTGGTACTTAAAGTGCTGACTTTGCGGGTTTCTAGCCGCTAGCGGTATTACCTCTGCTCATTTCAGTCTCTTCCCGACATGGTAGAATCGCGGTAGAGGCTGTAAATCGCTCGAAGTTGTTCGCGAATGTTCGGAAATTACTGTAATACTGACGTGGTGTGGTGTCGCTTCAAAATCAGCTGGCTTTTAAACAATGACGTAGCGACATGCTATTGGCCAGTTCAAACGCTTGGATTTACCCGCAAATACACTATGGACAAAAAGGACGTGCAAAATGTGACCGCGATATTCAAAATATGTACAGGTAGACCCCGCTTAACGAAGGGGTTAGGGACTTTAAAACCCTTCGTTAAGTGAAAATGTTGTTAAGCGAGAGTTTAACTGTAACTGTATTTGGCCGCAGCCACTGACCTGAGCCTCCCCGCTAAAATCAGTTTAGTTCCTAGCGCTAACATTTTCGGTGTACAGGCAGAGCAGCCAAAATCCGAAGTTCCAAAATCCGGAGTTCCGGAATCCGGAATGTGACAAAAATTGCAGGAATAAAAACGCCAATCCACCAGCTCCAGGCCAGATCTTCACAGTCTACGCACCGAAATATCGCAACCTGGGCCCAGGCATTTCCGGACACATGACGCGTTTCTGGTGTTCTGATTTGTCCGGAAATACCCAAACCTGGGCTCGGCTACAGGCCCAAATTCAAGATGCTCAACCTGTACTAGCGAAGGCCTAAGGTAGATATAACTGCTATTGAAGGCTACACAACTTTAAATAGAACAATAAAATATTAAAATGTTAGTAAATACAACAACAAACAATAAAATACAGACAGTCCTTGACTTACTATTATTGAAGCCACAAAGCATCCTGCCACTTAAGCTCCTCCCATATGGGAGGGGCTGCACTGCGCTGCTTAACTGAGGCACGCTAAAGCGCGTGTGTTGCTGGGGCAACCAAGAGAGACGCTACCCATGAGAAGCTGCGCACGAGAAGCCCGCGAGATTTAAAGTGTTTGTAAACATTCATTATAGCAAAAGCAGCCTTTGTTAAGCGGATAAGTGGTACAAATAGAAACTCTCGTTATAGTGAACTTTCGTTAACCGGGCATTTGGTAAGCGGGGTCTACCTGTACTGAGCATGCACAAAAAAGATTTTGTTTGTTAAAATGAATCCAAGTGTCCTATATCGATCAAAAGGTGTTAAAAAAAATTATGTTCCTTCAATCAAAATGTCCTAAATAGAAGGGTCCTAATTAGAGGCTTACCTGTACTACAAAATGATACAACAACAGACTGTCCTCTGTCTGATACAAACTGCGATTTATTTTGAGCACCATGGTGAAGGATAACATAATTCAGCCATAGTCACTTATCATTTAGTCACATTGTACGATTTAGAATCCCTTCACTATGCCCAATGATGCAAAATGTCCTGAATAGCGATCAACTACATCAATACAAGTTTCTTTCAGAGTCTGTGTGGCAACTACATATTTTGTGCAACCTTCTTTTCCACTTCAAGCAGGATCTGTTGGGTATATCCCAGCGCCTAGGGACATCCTCCTGACGTGAAAGGCGCTATACAAGTATAATTTTGTTGTTGTATACAGTTGCAATCACTGGGCAGCAATCAGCAATCAGGACTCCTCATGTAACTTTCCAGTTATGTACCTTGAACAGTACTTATGTAATTATGTGTATTTATACTGCACTAGTCTTTTACCATTATTCTACACAGTCAATACTTTCTCAGCCTTAAGAATCAGGCACTATACAGTAAAAGCCAGTTTATCCATGACCTGATCAACCGTAACTTCCGTATAACTGGCACCTCAAAAAAAGGTTCGCATTCGATTAACCAGAATTTATCCGGCACAATGCATAAATATTTTTTTGTGTGTATTTTCAGCTGAATATCTGGCACGTGCTTTAACCAGCATTGACCAGGTCCTGAGGGTGCCGGATAAACAGGCTTTTACTGTATTTTTAAATATCCCAATCTGCAGTACAAACTAGAGTTCACATAACATGCTAAAATATGAATAGCCTGTAGAAACAACATACCAGAATTTTCTCTGTATCTCGAGAGAGTAGTGGTTCACAAGGCGGAGCCCCTCTTGGCACACAGTCAGTGTCATCAGGATCCAGAAATGATGACTCTATAAAGAAAAAAACTTGGCATTAGATGTTTCCTTCAAATACTGTTCTCAATAAGTGGTTGACAAGTAAAGGTTTCTACAACTGGCAGATTACAACTATCACATTCCTCTAAAAAAATTACCACATTATTAAAAAAACTAGAATAATGCAATGATGCTTGAACTGAAATAATCAATCTTTTCACTCTATGAAAATGAATGAATTATAAAATATAAATTTTGCATTGACTACAACATTTTGAAATTTAATCCAGCCTTACCCTGAAATAGCAATTTGGGGAATACTATTAGTTGACCACATAGTTAAAGACCACATATAAATCTCCCAAAGTTCTCTGAAATACTATTGTATTTTTCACATTGTTTCCTCTCCCTGTAACATTTAAACACTCCTGGAATTACACACTGTAGATCAAAAATCCATGATTATTCATTTTTACATTTCTCTACTGTAGCCGTTAAACCAATGATACATTAACCCTCTCTGAAGATAGCAAGCTGTTGTGGTATTTCAAATGGGACTGTCAAAATAGCATCAGAAAAGTGCTGGGCAAGTTGGCAAACAAGCAGGTCCAAGATAGCATTAAGAGTGCAAGGAAGCATCATCCAGTCATTTTAAAGTGGGAACTTTAATTAATGAAAATGATAAGTTGTTGACAATTCTTTATTCACAAAGGGGGAAGCTGGAAGTGCTGATAGAATGACACATGATTAAACTTCGATTTCCTCAACAGTGTTGAGCATCCGCAAGGAAATCAAACGTGGCTCCTGCTCATGAAGATAGTACAACTACCAAAGATAAGAGGGCAAAATACCATTCACATCAGAAGGCAAAGTTTCCTGCCAGCGCTTTGACAGACACGAGCTGCAGTTCAGGTTATTGAGCGATACAGCCATTAACTACAATAACAGTCCAGGGGAGTTCATTGCAAAGAGTAACGATTGTGTGTTTGCAGAAGGGCGGTGGAGGGGGGGGGGGGGGGGGAGTTCAAAAGGAAGATCCCAACAATCGCTGGTATCAACAATATGCGATTGCGTGGAACAGGAAGGAACTTGTTTTATTTGTTAACAGCAGGGAGTCTGCCTGAACTCAACGCCAAGTCCCCGCCCGCCCGGGAGCTTTTCGGGAGCAATTCCACCTCAAAGGCGCCGACAGGTGAACTCCGGACGCTCGAGCCCGAGCGCTGGGAACCGCGGACGCGGAGAGCTACCCAGGCCAGCCAGGCCACTGCCCAGAGCGCAGCCTCACCGCACTCCACCAGCTCCTCCCCGGCCTGCGCACAGCCCTGGCCCTGCAAGTGCGGCCCGTGGTGGCTGTGGCTGTTACCGCTGAACACGAGGAGCGAGGACAAGTACTCGCCGCGGACCGAGCCGCACAAAACTGACAACACGACCGATAACACCACGACTCCGTGACCGGCTCCGGCCATCTTGTGCCCAACAGCCACATCCGGGCACTCTGCCCGACCGCGGTGTGCGCTGGGAGTTGTAGTACTTCCCCGCGGGGATATGTGCACTGAGAGTGTTGGGCCGCGGTGTGCGCTGGGAGTTGCAGTGCTTTCCCACGGTGATGTGCGCACTGAGAGTGATGCGCCGTGGTGTGCGCTGGGAGTTGCAGTTGTACTCGCGGTGAAGAGCCGGGATGTGTCCCCCGGGGAGACTACAGCCCCCAGAATGCCCCCCAACTGGGCTGGGCTGGGCGGCCCAAAGCCGGGGGATGCCCTGGGTCACTCAGCCGTCAGCTGTTGGCATCAATGGAGGCGTCCCCCAGGTGTGTGGAGTGTAACCAGGAGGCCCAGGAGTTGTACAGGGATTACAGCCACGGCGTCATAAAGATAACTATATGTGTGAGTATGCGATCACTCACAGGCTGTGCAGACACCTGTTCAGCGCCTTGGGACGTCCTCCCGACGTGAAAGGCGCTCTATAAATGTAATTTGTTGTTTGTTGTTGTCTCTCACCTCACTCACTCTCTCCTCATCACTGACAGGACAGCTGGTCTGAACTCGTTCTGAACAGCCAAACGTCCTGAACATTAAAGCCTCCACAGCCTGAAGCTCTGGAACTCCCTTCCTCACTCCCCTTGGCCTCGCCAAACTTCCTGTTTTCAGGACTCGGCTGAAGAAATTTCTTTGCGACCGCAGCCGCGGTCACCTTTTACCCCCCCCCCCCCCCCCCCCGGCGCGGGGCCGGGATCCGTTATTGAGAAAGCGCCTTGAGACGCCATCCGGCGAGGAGGGCGCTCCATCAACCCAAGTTGTGGTTGTTGAAAAGAGCTCCTCCAATAAATCCCTGTGATGAGTTTGTTTCCTCCCGCTGGTGGTATTGGTAACTCTTGACTCGCTCATCCCAATCATCACTCGCCATCATCAGAAAACCACCGCCTCCTCCATCTCTCCGCCCTCCTCAGGCTTCCCTCGTTGTGGGTTTCAAACGGGGGAAAGCGGCTGGATATTGTACATGACAGCTGGAGGCTTGAGTGGGGGCTAAGGGAATAGACCGGGGCAGTGGGATTAAATGGACAATTTGCGCTGAGAGCCATCAACTTGCTCTTGATGTGCCCAGTAGCTTCCTGTGCTGTAAATTACCGTGATTAACAATCCTTGCGTTCGATATATAATAATAACAATCCTTGCATTTGATAGTGTTTTTTTCACGTCTGCTAGAAGTCTCAAAGCGCTTCACGGAATGTGCTGTCAAGTGAATTGATTGTATATTTGTGGGCGAAACGCGGCAGCCAATTGCGCCCAGCTGGGTCCCACAAACGGTCGTGGATTCAATTGGCCAATTTTATTATCGTGATTTTTTTGGGAGGGATTATTATTAGGCGTGTGAAGTATGAAAATTTGCCCAGGGTTTCGCCCTGACCTGTCTGATTTTGAACACTGGTCTAACCACTGAGCTACAGGACTCCACAAGTGCCTTATCACATCTTCAAGATGTCACAGAAGATACTGAAGTGAATTGACTATATATTTTGTGAGCAAAACTATGACTCGAGTGTTTATGATGAACAAGGATGTCCACAGCTTGTAAAGCTACTTATGGAAATTGTTTATTTTGTATGCAAAATAAGTCCTATTCATCAAACAAGTTTTCCTCATGATCACTGCTTGATAGGACTACAACTCATACTTCAAGGATTTCTCTAAAGTGATGCTTCTAGATTATGTGAATGGTGGCATTTTTGCTCAGTAGTATATGGCCAGTGCACTAAATGTAATATACACCAGGTCGTGTGAGAGGTATGGTGATTGGAGTTGAACTTGGGATGGCTCTGCATCTGACTTTAAAAATACTACCATACCTGCAGCTTTTACAAGCCAGAATCAACAACAACACTAATTTGCATTTATATACCTTAAATCCCCATCTAGCAGATTTTCAGTATGACATACCAAGTCATTTTGAAAATATGCTCAACTGCAACGAGAATGAAAATAATTTTGTGTGAATGAAAATAATTTTGTGTGCATAGCAAGCCTCTTGTTGAGTGTTTGGACAGCTTTGTTTTTCTCTACATTCTCTAGAATAAAGAAGAATTAGAGGTGATCTTATAGAAACCTATAAGATTATTAATGGGCACGACAGAGTAGATTGTGGGAGACTGTTTCCCCTGGTTGGAGAAACTATAACCAGGGGTCACAGTCTTAAAATTAGGGGTCAGCCTTATCGCACTGAGTTGAGGAAAAACGTCTTCAATCAGAGTAAGTGAATTTGTGGAATTCTCTACCCCAAAGGGCTGTAGATGTTCAGTCCTTGAACATATTCAAGACTGAGATTGATAGATTTCTAAGGATGAAGGGACAAAGGGATATGGGGATAAGGAGGGTGGGTGGAGTTAGATTAGAAGATCAGCCATGATCTTATTGAATGGTGAGGCAGGCTCGAGGGGCCAAATGGCCTACTCCTACTCCTAATTCTTAGGTTCTTACCGGTATGTCCTTTTTCTCAAAATATTTGCTCTTACTTAAATGTTTATATATACTGTATAGATTTGGTATATGTTAAACTTTATGATTCTTGCCAATCTGAGTGTGTGTGTATGAGCGGGGAAATGTTCTTGAATGCGACTGAAGACATTATCGGTTTTAACCTTTGATTTTTTAATGGTGTGAATGAACATGATATTTATGACTCATTATCATAGATGGATATAAAATACATAACTAGTTGTCAATGTGCTTTTGGTCATACAGGGAATGAGTCTTAAGAGGATTGCACAAGGTTCCTAAATGTTTAATGCTACTGAATAAAATCCGAGGCTCTCCCTTGATATTTGTGGTCTGTTAATCAAAATAATTATCCTTCCCTTTGATATTGTGCCTTATCGCATTGTTGGAACATACCAAACCACTTCACAGGATTTTACTATAAAGTTTAGTAACTGTATTTTATAAGGCAAACTAATTCCATATTTGGAACTTTACTATGGTCATCAACTAATAAAATCGCTAACTTTTGTTGGTAAACATTACCTAAATTTAGGAATTAATAGTTAGTTGTAGTGACAGATATATTTGTTTTCTCTTCCAGAAATCGTGTCAAAAACCGGTTGATAAGTACATTGAATACGACCCAGTTATCATTCTGATTGATGCAATCTTATGCAAAGTACAAGCTTATAGGCATATAATCCTAAATACCAAGATTAATGTAAGTATTATTAAATTGTGACTTGTATGGCATTGTGAAATCCCTGTTATTACCGTACAATGCAGCCTAGTGGGCTCCTTCACAAATCCATTCAAATGTGTGACAATATAAATGATTGATAATAATCCTTGCATTTGATTTAGCGCCTTTCAAATCAGAAGAACATTTCAGACACTTCATAGGTTAAAGTGTAGTCACTGTGTATTTTGTGGTCTTCGGATAACTTTAATTAACATGATGTTAATGTTAACTTAATATTAATTATCCTCATTGTCTGAGCAGCAGATATCTTACAGCATGCTGAGACATAGCAGTAAAATGCTATTAATTAATATAACGAATATTTGTTTCTTCCTCCAGATCCATTGGAAGCTGTGCACATTCTGTTTGTTGTGTGAAGCATACCTGAGATGGTCACGTTTGCAGGATTCACATCAAACTCTTGATCCCGCGGATATTATTCGTTATGCTAAAGAATGGGACTTTTATCAAATGTTTGGACTAGCCAGTTTGGGTAACAACATTTGGTTTGCTTTTAGTCAATTTTATCAGAGACTTGATAGTGCAAACAGGTTTTTAAAACCATACAGTACAATTCAAATTTAAAATCCTTGTCCCCATTTTCAATTTCTTCCACAGACGTTCTCTCCGTTCAGCAAATGCCAGACAGCTTCAGGTCTTCTGCCCAAACCGCCCCACCAGCAGTGTACAAGCTTGTAATCATTCTGCCCTTCTAGAATTCCATCTTGGAGTTCCTCTGCCATATCCCCTTGTTCCACTCCTTCAAAACTCATCCAAGAGAACAACAACGACAAATTAAATTTGTATCAAAAACGCAAAACACTGCAGATGCTGGAAATTTGAAACAAATACAGAAATCGCTGGGAACGTTTTGAGACAACAACAACAAAATTACAATTGTATACATCCCAAGGCGCTGGACAATGAGACAACGTTTCAGGTCCACGACCCTTCGTCAGAAATGCGTTCTGACAAAAGGTCATGAACCTGAAACGTTGACTCACTTTTCCTTTCTCCATAGATGCTAGCTGACCTGCTGAGTGTTCCTAGCGATTCTGTTTTTGAATTAAATTTGTATAGCACCTTTCACTGCAGGAAGATGTCTCAAGGTCCTGGACAGTCAAGGATTCGCACCCAAGCTGGTGGTGGGATCAGGAGGCGTGGAGAGTGTAGAGTGAAGGGTTAGGAGGGTAACCAAAGGCACGGTCAAAGAGGAGGCTACGGAAGGAGGCAAAGAAGGTGGCAAGGCAGAGGGACTGTGGGATGGAGTTGCAGAGGGAGGGGGAAGAGAGATTGCAAATATGCCCACCAATGGTGAGGTGGGGAAGGCGAAGACCTTTTCAATTGTGATTTCGACCACTTTCTTCCTTCCTCGGTACCCCAGTGTTTTGAAATGTTTTGAAACATCCCCCAACATGAAAGGCACTACATACATATGGGTTGATTTAATAACACTAACATTCACCTTCACACAAAGCAGCAAATGCACCAACTCTGAAACCAGGTGTTGGATCTTTTCAGATGCTTCCACATGGCAAAAACATTTTTTTAACAGACCAGACAACCCAATGTTCAATTACATTTGGTAAATAGAAATGTTCAGAAATATGCTTGTAATATAATGTGGAGATACAATATAATATAATACATTCTCTTGCTATCATTTTCTTTTTCTAGAATTAGCAGCATTCCTTAGTGGGGTGTTTTTCTTCCTGTGGTTAACGAACAAAGATTTAATCCAGAAAAAGTCAAACCTCCACACACTGCTGACAGCCTTACTGTTGTCTGGCTATGGGAAACTGCTTGTGATCCCAGCTGTGATCTGGGAACATGACTACTCCCCTCTGTACATCAACCTCATCGAATTCTTCGTGCTTATTTCAAACTCACAAGCTGTCAGAGGTAATCTTCCCATATCAGATTGACTTTGCGTGAATGTGAAAACAAAATCTGTCCTTTTGTCAATCCTTGTTCTGTGAAATGTGGTGATTTTGTAATGGTGAAAATAACTTGATGGTATTTACAGTCAAAATTCAATAAGCTTTTGTCAATCAAATCATGACTATCCTCCAGGTGGGGGTGGAGGGAGGCGGGTGAGGGGAAGTGAGCAAAGTAAGTGGGTCTCCTTGGAGCTATGCTGTCAGAATGTATAAATTGAGTTAATCCTTTTTGGTGGTCTTGGTAGTCCTGTTCTTGAGCTAAGCAGTTCCACAGTACTCCAGGGCACTGTTGACGCCAGACCAGCCAGCCTGGCTTGTCGGCACTCAGCTTAGGAGTCTGTCTCTGAGCCTCCAGGAAAAGTGATGATGCAACTGTATTGCTGTCTTATTTTTTGCTCTGCCAATTTTTCTCTTCTCATCCAAAAGTGGCTGCTTCTTTTTCACCCTTTGCTGGGATACTGTCCCACAAGCATCAGACACCTTCCAAGACCTTGCCCAAATAGTCATTCTTTATGCTTGAGAAGTATCAGCACGCTCCTTTACGACGGGCATCACTACCACGCTCAACCTTGCCCTTATTTGACGACTCATAATTATCTTCCAGCAAGAGTTGTAGTGGCAGGAACTTTGGTTGATTTTGCTCTCCCTAGTGCAAGGGCATTGAAAGCAGTTGTAACACCCCAATTGAGATCAGTTTACTCAGACTGTGATTCAAACATTCCTGTGCCTTAGTACTGGATTGGTGCTTTTACTCAAAAATCCATTGGATACTTTTTATTTCTTTGTTAAATCCTTAAACCTGACAATATCTAATGCTGGTTGTGTCCTCTTTCAGTTGTTCTGAATAGTAGCAGGAAGCTTGCGTTATCTGCCATTTTCACTGGATGGATGGTGCAATGGTGTGCTGCGTTCTTCTTCCAAAGGCTTGAATGGCAAACCTATGCAGGAAGAGGATTTACATAAGGAAACATGGGATGAAATACGGCTCATTTGGCTCATTGATCCTGTTCCATCCAATGGGCCCGTATACTTTTCCCAATAGAATAATAATAATCCTTGCAATTGATGTAGTGCTTTTCACGTGTATTTTTAGACATCTCAAAGAGCTTCACAGAATACACTGCAAGGTGAAATGTGTGGGTGAAACAAGACAGTCAATTGCGCATTGCAATGTCCCACAAACAGTTGTGCATTGAAATGACTAGTTAATTTTTTTATTTTGGGGGGATTATTATTAGGCGTGTGAAGTAAGGAAACTTGCCCAAGATCTTGCCTAAAATTGAACTCAGGTCTCTGGCTTGCAAGGTGAGTGCTCTCACCACTGAGCTACAGGACTCCACATGTATTGAAGATCCTGAGAGAAGATAATGTGTAAAGCATTAAGGAAGATGGGGCTTTGTGAAATTTATCTCGGATATAATGAAGCAATTAAAGGATTTCAAGCCTACATCACACCAAGGAACATAGGAACAGGAGTAGGCCATTCAGCCCTTACAGCCTGTTCTATTATTTAGTCAGATCATGGCTGAATTGTCCCTGAACAAATCCTTTAAATTCCTATTTCCCACTTTCTCCCCATATCCTTGATCAACCAAAAATCTTATCAGCCGCATCCTTGAAGGTGTGGATGGATCCAGCATCCACAGCCTTTTTGGCGGAGAGAATTGCAGATTTCTATCACCCTTTGCTTCCTGATTTCACTCTTAAATGGCGTGGTTCTAATTTTAAGACTGTGCCCGAGTGACACCTTTGAGACAGTATCACATTTACTGATGGAAAGTAGTTTCTGGTTGTAAATATAGAATCACTCCTGTGTGTGCTGTGCCAAATCAAGATCAAATTAGCTTTATGAAGAAAAATTAAATGTCTGCACAATATATTTCATATGAATTGCCTACTCTTGCAGTGTCTGTAATGGGGTTGGGAAAAATTATAGTTTTTACATTTATTGTTGATTTTAAAAATAATTTTTAAAAGTTTACTAATAAAGACCGTCTGTGTACCTGTCTTGTTTATCCGTCAATTACCCAATAACCGATTGATGTAAAGACCTTACCTCGCCGGAAAGGTCTTGGATCTGGCAGTATCGTGAGCATACTTTGGGGGGGATCGTTTATTGTTAATGAGCTATATTAAAAATTATGCCCACAAATATGAGGTATGCATCGTTTTCTGCAACTACGTAGAGACAGAGGAAAGCATTTGTTCAGAGAAATACATCTACATTCTGCAACAATTGTATGGCAAGTTTTTCTGGTTGTCTTGGGAGCTAAGAGTCCTCCCATGTGGGATAAACAGAGAGAGACTGAAATAGTGAGATTGACTTTTAGAGAGAATGTATTATAAAGTGTAGTGACTGTGTTTTATGGGAGAGACTGAGGTAGTGAGAGACAGAAAAAGAGAGATTGATAGAGAGTCTGGGAGAGAGAGACCGCCGGAGAGACTGATAGATAGAGAGACCAAGAGAAAATATATTAAAGGTATCCACACACAGGAGTTCTCCCAGCTGAGTATAGATAAAGATGAAATGTTTGTCCATGTACATTTAAATTGGATCTTTTGGTTGCAAGCGATGAGTACAGCTATTGCTGAATAAATCCTTATTTTTAATTTGTATTTCTGGCATAATACTTTCCATAAGAAAGTTTTATTTCATTGAGCAACAACTGACAATTATGCAAGGTGTCTGCTGTTCAGGAAATGTGTATTACTTTTTAAGAGAAGGGGAGTTCTCCAAATATCCGGGATGATATTCCTGCACATTGTTAAATGGGCATCAATTTTAAAGTAAATGAGCAAATTGGGACATTGGGAGAATTTTTTCTTGTGCAGAGTACTTTGGATATGGAAATCTCTGCAAGGGTAACGGTATTTGAGGCAAAATCCATATTGGCCTTCAGAGGGAACACGACTGATATCATGTAAAGAGTCAGCTATAGGGATATGGGGAAAGGGCAGGTAAATGGGACTGAAAGGTTTGCTCATGAGGGAGCCAGCACAGACCTCCTAAGCTGTGGATTTCTATGGCCCTCTGGAATTGGAAAACTTGCTTGAGGAAAAAGTAACGTTAAAAGGTACAGGAATGAACAGCGGAATGGAATTGGAGGAGATGGCTCGCGTGAGACAGTAAGCACCAGCACAGACCTTAACCCTAAATTTTCAATGTTTCCAGATTAATCTTTGCATTTAATATAGAGCCTGTCATGTTAGGACAGTGTCACAAAGTGCTTCACAGAATTTACTGCAAAATGTAGTGACTGCATTTTGTAAGCAAATACAGCTGTAATCTACAAAAAATCTACAAACTACCTCAAATAAGGTGCAAAGCTCTGAGAGCAAGGGATACAAAAAAATGAATCACTTAATCCACAACTGTTTGTGGGGACGCTGCTGTGCACAGTTGGCTGCCACGTTTTGCCCACAAAGTATACAGTCAATTCACTTTACAGTATATCGTGGGACATCTCAAAGATGTGATGTTGCACTATATCAAACGCAGGGATTATTAGTATTATTATACAGCGTTTGTGGTAAAATATTACATAATTATAGATAACTACAATTGCCATAGTTACCAAGAGATAGGGAGTTTCTAAATAACCATTAATAATAATCATCATCGCATTTGATAAATCAAAGCTATACAGCTCTTTAACCTCGAGACGTCTCGAAGCGCTTCACAGAATTGTACTGTCAGGTGAATTGACCGTATCTTGTGGGTGAGAGTATCGAGTTGAAACGTTGTAGGTTTGTTTCAATGTAATACATGAAGGTGCAATACCGATGAACCAACAGCGATGTTGAGCTGGGCGATGAACACTTGATGCTGGGGTGTGTGTGTGTGGGGGGGGGGGGGGGTGTGTGGGGGGGGGGGGTGTGCTCGGAGTCCCCGTGTCTGGAGGCCGGGCGGTGGTGTCGCACAGAATATCCCGAGCCAGAGCTTCCCAGGCGCTCGTGTGAAACGAGGCCATTCCCACAGGCGAGTCAGGAACCCCTCTCTCCTTCACTGTTTTGATGGTTGACGGGGTGAGTTGTGTTGCTGTGTGTGTATGTATATATACACACACACACACACAGCCTGATATCAGATAGCAAGAGACGTAACAATGTGTGTGTGAGCAGCCCGGGGTGTGAGTGCGGTGTTAGGGGAGGGGGGGGGGGGGGGCAATCTGGAAGGGAGACAGACAGACAGACAGACATGTCCAGTCCACGCACTGAACACCGCACCATCACCTTGAGAAGAGGAGCCACAGGTCAGTCAGTCAGTCAGTCAGCGCCACCCACACCTACTGCTCGAACAGCCGTGTCAGAGGCTCCCTGGATTAGATCAAATGCAATGCACGGGATGGGTGAACGGGACCCCGTTTACAATTCATACAAAACACCCTAATAACTGAGCGGTTCAGTCACAGTTAACTCGATCAACCAACTGTTTGGACTCCTTGAAGTGCAATCTCTTGAAAGCCAAACATGACTTAAAATTAATTGAGAGTAAAATCAGTTAACACAAAAAAGACGTGTTTTTTTCCCCTACAAACGTTTGTGAAATGTGGAATTCACAAACCCCAAAGCTTGTGGATTTCAGGTTAATTGATATATTTAATAAGGAGGTGGATGAATGTTTTGAAGGGCAGGGATGTGATATTGTGAAAGGGCATAACAATTGTATTATCAGCCATAAACAGATAGCACAATGGAACTGGCTCAACAAGATGAATTGTCTAGTAACAATCATCCTTGCATTTTGATACAGCGCCTTATCACTTCTTCAAGACATCTCAAACGCTTCGCAGAATATACAGGGAGCCCTGTAGCTCAGTGGTTAGAGCACTCGCCTCGCAAGCGAGAGACCTGGGTTCGATTCCAGGCAGATCAGGGCAAAACCTTGGGCAATTTCCTTACTCCGTCCGCCTGATAATAATCCATCAAGAGAAAAAACAATAAGAGTGCCATTTCAATCCACGACTGTTTGTGGGACGCTGCTGTGCACAATTGGCTGCCATGTTTTGCCCACAAATATACAATCAATTCACTTTACAATACATTCTGTGAAGAGCTTTGAGTCGCGAAGATGTGAAAAGCGCTATATCAAATGCAACGATTATTATTATCCTGTGAACTGAATTGACTGTACATTTTGTGGGCAGAACTACTCATGTCCGTACAGGTTTACATTCTTATAACATACCAGCTGTACCAGTTACAGCTTTGCTTGCAATCAAAGGATCCAATATGGAATGTAGATTGATACACAGGGAGACACTCAGACAGACATTTCGTCTTGATCTATTCTCAGCTGGGAGAACTCCTGTGGGAGGACTCAATGGGAGGACTCCTTTAATATATTTTCTCTCTCAGTTTCTCTGTCTCTCTCTCTCTCTCTCTCAGTCTCCCTCTCACCCAGTCTCTGTCTCTTTCTTTCTCAGTCTCTCTCGGGCTGTCTCTCCCAATGGCTCTCTCTCTATTTCTCTCTCAATTTCTCTCACTATCTTAGTCTCTCTCTCAATCTCCCTCTCTCTCTCAGTCTTTCCCTGTCTCTCTCAGAAAACACGGTTACTACACTTACAATGTATTCTCTCTCACAGTCTCTTTCTCAGTCTCTCTCTCTCTCAGTCTCATTATCTCACTCTCTCTGTCTCTCTCTGTCTGGCTTTCCCAGTCTCTCTCTCTCAGTCTCTCATTCTTTCTTTCTGTCTCTCTCTGTCTGGCTTTCTCAGTCTCTCACTATTTTAATATTTCTCTCAGATTGTTTGTCCCAAATGGGAGGACTCCAGCTCCCATGACAAACAGAAAAAAAAGTGCCATTTATTGTAGAATATAGATCTATCTATATGGGACGTCCTCCTGACATGAAAGGCACTATACAAATGTAATTTGATATTGTTATTATCTATGAATGGAGAAAGTGACATACAATCATAAACAGTATGTCACTGAAGGCAGTGAATACAATCATAAACAACCTTCAAGTCATTTGATCTCATCTTTCCAGATTACTCGCCCTTCTGCTTTCCCATCACTGTGCCTAGTGTCTGTCTTAATACTGCCCTTCACAAACCCACATGTGGCCTCTTATCCTGCTGTGTGATATAAATAATTTTTCTGGTTTACTTTATTTATCCCATTAGCAACTTATATCTCTATAAGACCCAATCTGAGGCAGTCTCAGGTTGTTCAGTCATTCTTACACCTCATCTAACACTGGAGATCAGCCTTGTTGATCCCTCAACTGTCCTTTCTCCCCCAAACCCATGCCATGACTAGCACTACCTTCCACCAACTCCGCAACATTGCCCAACATTGCTCAAGCCCTCATCCATGCATTTGTCATCTCAAGGCTTGACTAAGGAAACTCAATCCTTGTCGGCCTCCCCAATTCCTTCCTCCACAAGCTGCAGATCATCCAAACCTCTGCAGCTCATGTCCTCTCTTACATTACCCACACCCTTGCCGAGCTCCATTGGATAGAATTCAAAATCCTCGCCCTCGCTTTCAAAGCACTCCACAGCCTTGCCAAATGCTCGCAGATGATATTCAACTGTACCTCTGAATGTCATCAGGACCAAGGCCCTCCTGATTGGCTCGTGTTAGCGTCTTCACACCCTTAGGCACTGGCAATATCAACCTCCATGGTTGCACACTCCACCTCATCAAGCCAATCAGGAACCTAGGATCCTCAACTGTCTTTCCTAGCCTACATCCATGCCATGACCTGCTCTGCCTTCCCTCATCTCTGCAATGTTGCCTGATTCCGCCACTTTGGCCACTAAAGACAAGAAATACAATGCATAATAATAATAATAAACATTGCATTTGAATGAACGTCTTCACAAATCAGGCATTGGCAGCATATCAACCTCCATGGTAGCACCCTCCACCTCACCAAGCCAGTCAGGAACCTAGGTGTTTTGTTTGATCCTCATTTGTCTTTCCTCTCCCACATCCACATGACATCTCTGCAACATTGCCCGTCTCTGCCACTACCTCACCCCTCAGGCTGCTGAAATCCTCATTCATGCCTTCATCACGTCCAGGCTCAACTATGCCAATGCCCCCCACTTGTCAGCCTTCCCAATTCCTCCCTCCATAGACTGTAGATCATCCAGAACTCTGCAGCCTGTGCCCTCTACCGCTCCAAGTTCTATGATCCCATCTCCCCCATTCTCGCCTGACTCTGTTGGCTCCCCAACATCCAGAGAATTCAATTCAAGATCCTGGTCCTCACCTTCAAAGCCTTCTATAGCCTTACCCAACCCTCCCTCTGCGACCTCCTAACTGTCTACCATCGTGCCCGGCCCTTAAGCTCAGTAGGCTCCAGCCTACTCCATGTTCCTGGACCGAATCGCCCCACTATCAGCAGATGAGCCTTAAGCTACTCTGCCCTTGACCTCTGGAATTCTTTCTCGCAGCCTCTTACCCTCGTCCCTCCCTAGCCTGCTTCAAGTCGTGCCTCAAGACCCTCCTCGGTCCCATCGGTCACCCCAATTCCCCTCCTTTCCCTCCACCTTCCCCGATCCCGACCCCAGCTCAGGTCTGAAATATTGGTTGTCCAGCGTCTTGGGACGTCCTCTTGATGTGAAAGGCACTGTACAAATGTAAATTTGTTGTTGTTATATCCTCTGTGTCATGGGAAACCAGTGGATTCAGGCAACGAAAGGGGTGATAGGGTCACGTTGCCCGGTGCGGGAGAGGACATGGGCTGCAGAGTTCTGGAGAGATCTGCAGCTTGCGGAGGAAGGAGCCTTAAGGCAATAGTTGAGCCTGGATGTTATGAATACGTGTATGAGAGTCCAGTGGCCTGCTGTGTGAAACACTGCGGAAGTGGAGTGGGGGAAGGAAGGTCATTGCACGCATATATGGTAGAAAGGATAGCTGACAGTCAAACAAGTTGCCAAGGTTCTGGATCGGCTCAGTGAGGTAGAGTGTGCATCTTTGGATGGTGATGCTGAGGTGTGGAAGCACTGACAGGAGTCAATCAGGAGGCCTCGGTCTTGTTGATGTTCAAATGTAGAAAGTTAGCTCTCATTCAGGACTTGAGGCTGACAAACATTCTGTCAGGACAGCAGGGTTGAGGGTGGAGGCGGAGAGATGGAGTTGGGTGTCATACGTATAAATGTGGAAGTTGATCCTGTGTCTGCGGATGAGATCACCAAGAGGGTGCATATAGCTATTGAAGAGAAGAGGACCAAGGACAGAACCCTGAGGAACACCACATGAGACAGTGTGGAGGCTAGAGGAGGAACTGTTTGTGGAGATTAAGTAGAGATGATGTGAGAGGTAGGATCTGTATCATTCAAAGACACAACCATGAGGGTTGAGGTGAGAGGAGAGGTGGTAGAGAAGGATAGAGTGCTCAAAAATATTGATGGCAGTAGTGAGGTTAAGGAGGATGAGGAGGCAGATGAAGCCCTGGTCCCAAATGGACAAAATGTAATTTGTCACTTTGTCCAAAGCAGTTTCTGTCCTGTGGGTGGTACGGAAACCAGATTGGAAGGATTCGTGAAGGGAGTGGCAGGAGAAGAAGGAGCTGGGAAGCAACAACTCATACCAGGTCCTCGGAAAGAAAAGGAAGATTGGAGATGCAGTGGTAAATTAAGGAGTGATGATGGCCATTTTCAAAGAGGTAGCAACAGTGCCAGTCGACAAGGAGAGGTTTATAATGTCTGTGAGTAGAGGGGTAAGGAGCTGGAGCTGGAGGATAAAGAAAGGGGTACGTATGAGGTTGAGGGGCAGGTAGTCTGTTTCATGTGAGCTATGGTCGTGGTGAGAAAGAAGGAGACTAGTTTGAATGGGTGGAGGTAGGGATGTGTAGGGTCGGGATGTGAAGGGGAGATGGGGAGAGGGTAGTCAACGGAAGTCCAGTATCTCCTCGTGGTTGGCGTTGGAGGAGAGAATGGGCAAGGCATGAGACAATGGGTGGAGGAGCCGTTTAGTGGTGAAGAAGAGAAGCCTTGGTTTGTCCTTATCCTCCACGATTGTCTTGGAGTAGAAGGACAATTTAGTAGAAACCATATTTGGTTATAATTTTTTTTCAAAATGTTACCATGGTATTGATTTTCATTTGATATCTTTATGATTTGATATTAATTCACAGGGTTTGGATTTAATATCGTAGGAGGAGTAGATAACCCTTGTTATCCTGGAGACAATGCAATCTATGTGGCTAAAATAAGAGAAAAAGAATCCGCAGCTATCGATGGAAGACTGAAAGTGGGTGACAAGATCTTACAAGTAAGGCTAACTGTTTTGAAAAAAATTATTTCGGAACTGCACTTCACTTCATAGCTTAAAGGATAGGGCACTCACCTCGCATGCGAGAGGTCCTGGGTTTGATTCCCAGCAAGGCAAAATGGTGGGTACATTTCTTTACCCCACTTGTCTCTGTTCACCTAGCAATAAGTAGGAACCCATTTATTAGTTGATTGGCAAATTGCTTTTCTGGGAATAATAAACCTCCTAAAAAAAAATGTGGTCACTCAATGTAGAACTGTTTGTGAGACACTACTGAGCGCAATTGGCTGCACATTTTGCTCACACAATATAGTCAACTCACTTTACAGTATATTCTGTAAAACGTTTGATACGTTGCAAAGACATAAGTTGCTATATCAAATGCAAAGATTATTACATACAAAAAAGGTTCAGGTGAAGAAAGCCCTTCAGTCCATTTGATTTCACCTTCCAGATGACCCAGTCTACTGTCTTCACGGTATACAATCAAGCTGTTTCTTAAATGAGTTCAGCGTCTTGGCCTCAACCACTGTTCCTTTGGAATCCATTCCAGTTGTTGAGTATCCTTTGTGTAAGGAAATATTGTCACACCCCAAATCTGTCATCTCTGGTGTTGCTTTCTCTTTCTCTCGCTTTCATAATGTTTTTTTTATTGTTTCTTTTGGTTCAAGGTCAGGTTATTCACTGCAAATGCCCTTTGGGGAATTTTCTTCTGTGACTGATTAGCAAAAATATGCAAAGAAAGAGTTTACATTGACCTGGAAAAGACTCCCTAGGCTCCTCTGCTGACTGTAATTGCAAAGGACACTCTATGTTCCTCCATTAAAGTAGGGTCTTACACTGACGATGGACACATGTAGCTCCTCCACTAATTCAGTTGCACAACCATTCCTCATCCTTTGAATTAGCACAAGCTCATATTTTGATTGGAAGCTCATGGCTCTATTACCTGACTCAATGGCTCACCCGTCACAGAATCCTCCTCAGAATCAGCAATCGTAGCATACGTTTATATTGGACATTGTTGCTCCTGTAGGCCAACATTCATTCACAAACACCCAATCTCCGCTGCCTCAGTAACAGCATGCATTTCGGATGCATGCCCACGCGTCATTCACTGTAAGCGCAGGCTTCTGGGCTCCTATTCCCTTTGCTCACTTTTGACCTCGCTATGCTGCATTTCTAATGCTCTAGCCATATTTCCATTCATTTTTTCTCTCAATTCTTCACCTGATGACATTGTAAAAACAACATTGATTTTCTTTCGACGCAAATGTAATTGTTATCAGATTACAGAACGTCAGGAAAAATATGGACTATCAATATTAATGATTTTTAAAATCAAATCCAGGCAAACTTACTTTAAAACAGTGCTATCCAATAGTATGTATTTTGATTTCCTGTCTTTAGGCTGGTGGAGTTTCACTTGTCAATGTAGAGCATGACAAGGCAGCACAAGTGTTCAAGACCATCAGGAATGATGTACTAGTATTACAAATCGAGAGACAGGTAAGGAACTGTTCAACATATTTTCACAATCAGCAAAGCAACTATGGAACAAATGACAGTCAGAGCGAGTAAGCCTAAAGCTTACTAAAGTAAATAAATAAACTCTTAAAAAGCAAGTCTAAAGCAAACGTATCAGGCAATTTAAGATGTTCTTCCTGGAGTTGACTTTCCCATTGGTAAACAGGAAAAAATCCAGATCACGTCACCGAGGGCTACATTTGAGGGCTACAAATTGCCTGTCATGTTTGCCGACATAAACTTAAAGATACTTAACTTTACAGTTTATCCTATGAAGCGCTTTCGGACATCCTCTTGACATGAAAGGCGCTATACCAAATGGAAGCAGTATTATTATTATTCATTGTTTTACAACTTGCATTGACAGAGACTGAGGCATAGTACGGTAAATGAAAAGGTCAAAAGGTGAGGAAGAGAAAGCAAATTACGAAGTGTAAAATGATTATTTTGTCTCCTTTGTATGTGCATCCATATTCTGTGTGATATTTTGCAGGAATGTTGTTTTGATATTTTTCAGAGTGGTGGTGATTTACTACTATTCACGACCGACCAGTCCAGCAACCAAATTACATCAGTGTATTCAGAGAAACCCTCTAAACCTTCGAAGGTCAGTGGCTTTTGTTTTTTTTAATATGTTTTCAACCAATGTGACCTACATTTTATTGTAGTCTTTTGTTCTCATAATCTGTCATGGAAGCAGAATAAGGTCAGTTGCAATGTACTGCAGAGCTCTATATTTGAACCAATCCTATTTATTACATAAAGATTTCCACCAAGTAACACCATCGGCTGTACAGTATGTGCACCATGATAGCAATCACTACCTTCACCTTACACCTTTGATTCCGGAACAATTGATGTTCTGACCGACTTGTCGATTTTTTTTCAATGACAGTTTTGTTACACAGAGCAAACCTCATTTATTGATTCCATCCTCAATTTTCCAATAGAATCTAATTGATTTTCCCGTCAAACGGTAGGCTACTCCTACCTGAAACTGGTACTGCATTGATGTCCTACACAATCAATCAATCAATCAATCAAAACTTACATTTATATGTTTAAATAACATTATTATTTATAACATTAATGTTTATTTACATTATTATTTATATGACATTAATGTTTAATAGATCTATGAATGTAACCACCGATCTATGAATTACACTATGTGTGTTTGTTCAAGATAGAACCATGCAAAGAAATCTCAACCATTACCTCCCTAGGCAAGGACATTTTGCAGCAGAAGATTCCCTTGGATCATTCTAGGAACCTCTGTAACAACCATGGCAATAATGGTAGGGGTGCTGAAACGCTACGGTGGAGTAACGCAACCATTTCTATACCATTCATAAACAAATAAAATAAATCTGCTTTTATGGACATGGTACCTCCATGACTACTGGAATCTTCATTTTCCAATTGTAGAATCAAAGTGCTGGCAGCCAGGGAAGGTCATACAGTCATTCAAGGAGTTCAATAGGATGGAAAGGAAGGATGAGACTCTTAACAACAACTTGCATTTATATAGTGAGTGCCCTTCATATGGGATAGTGTCCTGAAACAACAACAACAACTTTGATTTATATGGCGCACTCCATGCTGGATGGCGTCTCAGAGCGCTTCAGAATAACGGATCCCGGGTCCGAGCCAGGGGGAGGGGGAAAAAGTTGACAAGGCATGGTCAAACAGAAAGGTCTTTAGCCCTCTTACACCCTCTTGCTGCGAATCATCACTATTCCATGACCCAGGTTGGAAAGTGTGTGACCATTCTCTTGACCATCTCACGAGGAAAGGATCACATCTGGCAGATCAATACTGTACAGTATCCTATTTACATTCACTGCCTTGATTTGCACATGAAGAGCACCAGGGGGCACCAGTCCTGTGAATTGTTTCTCAGCTGTGTGTATGGGTCTGGGGAGGGGGAGGGATCAGTGAAAAATGATACTAAATTATAGTCTTAGTATACTGAATTTTACTGAAAAAATTATCATTTATGTTGAGAAGACGGAAACTACAAGGACTGTTTCCCTACTACTGTACTAATAATCCCTCAAAAAAAAAAAAAAATTGGTCATTTCAATCCATGACTGTTTATGGGACACTGCTGTCCGCAATTGGCTGCTGCTTTTAGCCCACAAATATACAGTCAATTCACTTTACAGTATATTTTGTGAAGTGTTTTGAGACGTCTAGAAGACGTGAAAAGCGCTATATCAAATGCAAGGATTATTATTATCGTTATTACTTTTGAGTGCAATGGTTAATGATTTGACTTTAATGAAACGTCAGCTACAGGAGTAATGGAAAAGGACATGTAAATGTGACTGAAGATGCGACTTGAAGGAAAACATAAAAAATCTACAAACCACCTTGAATAGGGTGCAGCGCTCTGCGAACAAGAGATACCGAAAAAATTAGTCACTTAATCCACGACTGTTTATGGGACATTGTTCCTCTGGCTCCTGATCCCTCAGAGGATCGAATTCAAGATTGTCAGCCTCACTTTCAAGGCCCTCCACACCCTTGCCCCCTCCTACCTCTCTGACCTGCTAACCCCCTATCAATCTGTCCACTCCCTCAGTTCAGCAGGCTCCGGCCTGCTCCATGTCTCCCTTCTGACCTCCCTTCCGTCTACCATCGGTGGCTGGACTTTCAGCCTATCTGTACTCACCCTTTGGAACTCCATCCCACAATCCCTTTGTCTTGCTCCCTCCCTGGCCTCTTTGAAGGCTTGTCTCAAGACCTTCCTTTTCAACCGTATCTTCAGTCGCCATCCTACCTCTCTGCATCCCAAACCTGACCCCCAATTTAGATTCTGACCCCTGACTGTTCAGCGCCTTGAGACATCCTCCCGAAGTGAAAGGCGTCCTACAAATGTAATTTTATTGTTGTATTTGGTATTGACGTGCAACATAATGACCAGCAGAGGACCCCAGCATGTCGACACTTCTTATGCTTTGCCAGAACAAAATCAAAAGCTATTGATCACTAAATGAGAATGCGTAGCTTTCCAGATGACTCTGTGGCTAAGGTTTTAGGCAGTAGTAGGCCATGTGGACCAGATAATGTCTTGGGTTTAAACCTCAGTCGATCTTGTTAGCTGCACTTGATACTACAATTAGTCTCTAATTGGGGCCCCTATGTTAAGAAGGAAAACTCAAAGAGTCCTCATCAACCTTCTCCATTTTGAGTTTCAACAGATTCAAAAGAAAGAAAATATTCATTGGAGCAAAAAAAATTCAAACTACGACTTTTTGATGGCAATTATTTTTGGAGCATAAAATACATGGAGCATCAAATAGGAGATGTAATAATCCAAATAAACAATAGAGCAGGGGTTTGTCAATGTTTTATATGCAAGTGAACAACAGAATGTCAGAATCAAGTCAATCCACTGTATCAGTCTTGGTAGTCCAGTTTCTGAGGCAGGTGAGTCTGCAGTACACCAGGACACAGTTGATGACAACATAGCCAGCCTGGCTCATCAGCAGGACCTGGGAGCGTCTCTGTCTATGTGTGTGTATCTCTCTCTGGATCTGTGTGCGATGCTAGGCCCTGAGAGCTCCTGTACCCATTCTCCCCCACTCCACCCACAAAAAAGGCCATCCAGTTTTTGTTAAAGAAGCAATTTGTATATTTTTGTAAAACAGCATTGTCACTCAAAGTCATGGATTGATTGACCAAATTTGTTTTGAAGGAATTATTATCCCTAGAAAAGCAATGCGCCAATTAACTAACAACTGGGTTCCTACTTACCGCTAGGTAAACAGAGGCGTGTGGAGTAAGGAAACTTGCCTAAAGTTTTGCCCTGCCCAGCAAACCAACCCAGGTCCTCTCGCTTGCGAGATGAGTGCTCGAACCACTACAGTACGACACTCACTCACCGGGCAACTCTTCCCATTTCCCGCAACCCACCCAACACACACAGGTTATTTCTGGAGGGATGAAATCAGATGGGTCTTCTTTCTGATCAATCTTGTGATCTTTCTCTCCCTCTCCCCCCCTCCAACCCTCTTTTCCCCCCTTTCTCCCCTGGCCCCATTTCCATGACTGTTTGTGGGACACTGCTGTGCGCAATTTGGCCGCCGCGTTTCGCCCACAAATATACAGTCAATTTTCCTACTCTTCTTCATCCTGCCCCGACTCCTCCTCCCCGCTCTTGTCCCTATCTGACTGTACGGCGCCTTGGGACGTCCTCTCGACGTGAAAGGCGCTATATAAATGTAAGTTTTGAATCTTGATTGAGCCCCAGTGAAGAACCTGGGTTTGTAGGTGTAATTTCGGGCAACAGGGCTGTAGGTGGCGCTGTGACTGGAGGAGGAGAAGAGTGACAGTCGGGAGCCCCTCCCCCGCCGCCTTTTGTCCGCGCGGCCGGTGAGGTGGGTGGTGCCGGGTCTCGGGCGGGAGCGCGCGGCAGCGGAGCAACGGCAGCGGCGTGAGAGTGGGAGTGGGAGTGGGAGCGGCGACGCGTGGAGGGAAATCAAGCCCAGGGCGGAGAGAGAGGGGCCGGGAGAGCGAGGGAGTGGGGCCGGGGGGAGAGAGAACGGGGCTGGGCAGTGAGGGAGAAGGAGCGGGACCCGGGGAGAGAGAAAGACCAGAGTGGGGGAGAGAGAGGGAGCGGGCCGGGTGGGGGGGGGAGAGGGAGCGGGCCGGGTGGGGGGGGGAGGGAGCGGGCCGGGTGGGGGGGGGAGAGGGAGAGGGAGCGGGCCGGGTGGGGGGGGGAGAGAGAGGGAGCGGGCCGGGTGGGGGGGGAGAGGGAGCGGGCCGGGTGGGGGGGGGAGGGAGAGGGAGCGGGCCGGGTGGGGGGGGGAGAGAGAGGGAGCGGGCCGGGTGGGGGGGGAGAGGGAGCGGGCCGGGTGGGGGGGGGAGGGAGAGGGAGCGGGCCGGGTGGGGGGGGGAGGGAGAGGGAGCGGGCCGGGTGGGGGGGAGCGGGCCGGGTGGGGGGGAGCGGGCCGGGTGGGGGGGAGCGGGCCGGGTGGGGGGGGGGGGAGAGGGAGCGGGCCGGGTGGGGGGGGGGGAGAGGGAGCGGGCCGGGTGGGAGGGGGGGGAGAGGGAGCGGGTGGGGGGTGGGGGAGAGGGAGCGGGCCGGGTGGGGGGGGGAGAGAGAGGGAGCGGGCCGGGTGGGGGGAATCCGGTAATAAAGCTGGATCACGGGAGGAGTGGGGAATCGCCGAGCCCAGCCTGTGCCGAGCGCCGGAGGAGGAGAGAGAGAGGGAGAGAATGGCCAGCGAGCCGGTCATCCTGAATGTCTATGATATGGTGAGTGAGAGACAGACAGAGAGGAGTCGAGATCCCGTCAAACTCAAAACTTCCTCAGGTTCTCAGACAAGAGGAAAGCCCGGTGTGGTATCTTCTCGCACATACACAGACACACACAGGCACATACACAGACACACACAGGCACAGACACACAGATACAGGCACACACAACACACACACAACACACACACACAGGCACAGACGCACAGACACACGGGTACACACAGGCACATGGACACAGGTACACACAACACACACAGGCACATACACAGGCACAGGCACACACAACACACACAGGCACATACACTCACACACAGGCACACACAGAAACAGGGACACACAGACACACACATACACAGGCACATACACAGGCTCACACACAGGCGCGCACACACAGGCATACACACACAGGCATACACACTCACAGGCATACACAGGCACACACACAGGCAGGCGCAGGCATACACAGGCACATACACACACACACACAGGCATACACACACAGACACACACACAGGCACATACATACAGACACACAGGCACATACACACTCACACAGGCACATACACACTCACACAGGCACATACACACACACACAGGCACATACACACACACACAGGCACATACACACACACACACACAGAGGCACACACGGGTTTATTGAGGACACGGTAATGATCTTCTTTCACTTGGCAATCATGTTGCTATTGGAGCCCGCAATCTTCACCGGCAGCATCCCGACCAGAGGTGTGTGGGTGGGGGGGTGCGGAGTGGCCAATTTAATCAATTTATTGCGCTTCCCCTTATATTTTGAACGTACATTCAGTGCTTCAAAACTCAGGTCGTTTTGATTTAACAACAGTACTGCTCCTTGTATCTATGAACCATGTGCATACCATGCAATACTGAATGTTTAAACAATATGTGATGTTTTTGATGGGAATAGTAATACCCCCATTTCTTATTTCTTCCTCTTCTACCCAGTCCCTGTCCCAAAATTGATTTCCTATTTTACACGAAGTTTGGGGCTACAGCACCTTATCTGCAATGAGTCTGTTGATCTTAATAAATTAACAGCGAACTGTAATTTTGTAAACCGGAGTGGCTTTTTATCCTTGTTTACTTTTTGTGAAGTTGTAGTTCCAACTTTCTCAATAAGTAGCTTAGTTGAATACCTGTGTGAGCTAAGCATCCATCTAATCCCATCGCAGATATATCAACTGTGTGCCTAGTTTAGTACCTTAGCTTAACTACTTATTTGACCTGATTTGCTCTCTGAAGCCATTATTGTAAATTTGCCTTTTTTTTAGTTTTGTTCCACTTAGATTAGGGGTGTAACTACTTATTATTTGAAACTGTTTTATTTTGTGCTATTATTTATGGAACATCCCTGTGATAAGAGCATTTTCAAATGCTCTGTCAGTTTGTTTCGCCCACAAATATACAGTCAATTTTTCTACTCTCCTTATCCCTATTCCGACCCCTCCCCGCCCTGCTCTGGTCCCTACCTGACTGTTGAGTGCCTTGGGAGGTCCTCCCGATGTGAAAGGTGCTATATGCAGTAAATGTATTTTTTGATTTGATTTGACAGCCATTGATGGCATTCTAATGGTGAAACTTTTTTGTGAGAAAAAAGTTAAATTCTTCCAATGCCTTTTTGTATTAGTGAACCAAGGTGAGCAGCCAAGATGCATTGTGAATTCTTAAATAATAATCTTTGCATTTAATATAGTGCCTAATCAACTCTTCAAGATGTCTCAAAGCTCTTCACAGAATATGCCTTAAAGTGACTTCACTGTATATTTTGTGGGATAATATATAATTTGTTTATTTTTGAAATATTACTAACCTCTATTGCAAATCACTTAGATCCCAGCGGGAATAATTTTAATTGGATCGGGCTCTTTTGACCCGTTAATGCTGCGCATTAAGTATGGTAAAAATTCTGACTGAATATATAAAACATACATATCTTCTTTCCAACACCATATATTCCCGCCGTCGCCAGGGATGGTGTCTGCATAGTCCTTGAGAAGCAGTCAAACAATCAGAGGTGAGAGTCAAATAAGAATATAACAATTTGGTGGACAAGGAAAGACCAAGATTCATTTATTTCGCACCCATAACCCTGGCAGATATCTCCTGGAAAATAATATCTGGGGATACATGATATAATTTGGGGCCCAATATGTCAAGTGACTGCCTGGATGGTGGAAGGCAAACTGGATGGATCTTTGGGTCTTTTCTCATCCAGCAACTTCTTACATTATGCATTACTGGAGTTCAGTGATAAGATCACTCGCCTTACAAGTGAGAGGCCTAGATTTGATTCCTGGCAGGTTCAGGGCGAAACCTTGGCTTCCTCACTCCACGCCTAATAATCCCTCAAAAAATATAATAAAAATTGGTCATTTCAATCCATGACTGTTTGTGCGACACTACTATGCACAATTGGCTGCCATGTTTTGCCCACAAATATATAGTCAATTCACTTTACAATATATTCTGTGAAGCGCTTTGAGATGTCCAGAAGATGTGGAAAGTGCGAAATCATATGGAATTATTATTATATGTCTGGTGGAATGAGCGGCCCTCCCCATTGGTTTCAGTAAGTAGTTGTTGAGGATGCTGTGATATAGGTGATGTTGGTGTTTTGCAATGGAAAATCATTATTGAGACTCTGATGTATTGTAGTGGTATTGTGGAAGAAACAGTCAATGCCAGCCATAGTTCCTATCAAACCAATTGGAATTCATTAGGATCCAATGCCACCAAAGGTTTGATTGACCTCCAGATTAATCCAGGTCCAAGCATGTTAACATATTATTCCTTTTACACCTTTCATGTTATAATCCTCCAAATTTGTCGCTGGTGAGTTGAAAATATCCATAACAATTGTTTATTGTGCACTCATGCTCTTAGTTGATTTGGAAATTGTTTTAAATCTATTGCTGCTTTTATACTACAGTGTGAACCTGAGTTTTTTTATATAGTGGAATGCTCCTGAGGCTCATATAACAAAAGGGATTGGGAGCTCAAGGCAGTGTTTTGTTATTACTTGTGTTGCCCAATGTCTCACCTGGAATATGTCGTCACTCAACTGATTACTCACTGGTGTTGACAATGGGAGAACCTGAATACAGTATTTATGTCCATTAGTTAGTTACCCTTACTTACTTTGGAAGCAGACCGTTGTAAAATTCCACTATAGAATCATAGAATCTTATGGCACAAAAAGAGACCATTCGGCCCATCGAGTCTGTGCCGGCTCTTTAAAACGAGCAATTTAATCCCACTCCCCAGCTCTCTTCCCATAACCTCGCAAACCTGTCCTCCCCAAATAAATGTCTACCTCTCTTTTAAAAGTTGTTATCAAATCGGCCTCCACTACCTTTTCAAGCAATGCATTTCAGATTCAAACAACTCGCTGGGTGAAAAAATTTCTCCTCATCTCCCATCTGCTTCTTTTTGAAACTATTTTAAATCTGTGACCACAAGTCACTGAAACGCCCACCAGTGGAAACAGTTTTTCCCTACCTACTCTGTTGAATCCCCTCGAGATCTTAAAAACCTCTATTAGGTCTCCTCACAACCTTCTTTATTCCAATGAGAATAAACCTAGCCTCTCTAGCCTTTCCTCATAGCTGAAGTCCCTCATTCCTGGTACCATCCTAATAAATCCCCTCTACATCCTTTCCAATGCCTTAACATCCTTCCTAAAATGTGGTGACCAGAATTGTACACAGTACTCCAGCTGAGGCCTAACCAAAGTTTTATAAAGTTTAGTCAGAATTTCCTGACTTTCGTACTCTATGCCCCTATTTATAAAACCTAGTATTCCGTATGCTTTTTTGATAGCCTTGTCTACCTGTCCAGCCACCTTCAAAGAATCATTCACACAAATCCCCAGGTCTCTTTGTTCCTTCAAACCACTTTAAAATTGCACTACCTAGCCTATATTGCCTCCCCTTATTTCTCCTCCCAAAATGCATCACTTCACATTTCTCTACATTAACTTCATCTGCCATGTGTCTGCCCATTTTACCATTTGGTCCATATCTTCTTGCAGATGACTACTATCTTCACTATTTACTATTTTTCCTAACTTTGTGTTATCTGCAAACTTTGAAATGGTACTCCCTATACCCAAATCATTAATATAAATTAAAAAGAGCAGTGGTCCCAATACCGATCCCTGGGGGTGGACACCACTGTACACTTCCCTCCAGTCAGAAAAGCAGCCTTTCACCACAATTCTCTGGTTTCTGTCTCTATGTAGATTAGTGAAAACTGCAATTTTCTGAAGCATGCATTTTGTCAGCTTGTACAATGTTTCAGTATCTATGAAATGGTATGTCAGAGCACTGATTTATCTCTGAATGAAATTTAGTCAGCAAAATACGTTTTACAACATCTTGGAATTCAGCAGCCCAAGGGATCTAAATCATTGTTACTATATTTGAGTATGCCTATATCAGAGGGAATGTTGCTTGTACAGTGATTTTAGTCAGGCAGATTAGAAAATTACAGTCTGGCAAATGGGCAGGAGAGAGTTGTCTTGTGTCTATTAATAGGCTATTAACAGAAACTAGGACATTTACAGGGTGTGGGAATCAATCAGACAAGATGCAGTATTTGCATAATCCACAGGGATATGATCTTTTTCACAAAACTGAAAATTTTCAACATGGATCTCCTAATGGTTCTGTTGGCAAATCCATTGCCTTGTGTGAAACATGTATTCTATTGAAATTTTAAGGATTAAATGTCAACAAGGCATTTGGTATGCCTCCTAGAATGTTTAAGGAATTGGAAGAGGAAATAATGATATTCTGGTTATTTGTAGAATTTTTTTTAACCATATATATATAAATAGTCCTGGAATGTTCAATATATATTCTTAAAAGTTTGATTTACATCTAGTAATTACCGGGAAGTTAGTCTGAATTCCATAGCATTCAGTGTTTGAGGAGTTACAGTAATCATTTAAAGAATACTGATTTCTGGAAAAGTCTGCAAAATTTGGGAAGAGTTATATGTCAAATTAGAGTCCTGAAGTTTAATGGTTAGAGCGTTCGCCTTGTAAACGAGAAGAACCTGGTTTGATTCCCAGGCAGGGTTTCCCTACTCCACACACCTCTATTTACCTAAGCAGTAAGGAGGAAACCAGTTGTTAGTAGATTGGCAGATCATTTTTCTGAGGGTAATCATCCTTAAAAATAAATAAATTAAGAATAATTTGGTCACTGAATTCACTGCTATTTGTGGGACACTGCTGTGTGCAATTGGCTGCCATGTTCTGCTCATAAAATGTAGTCAATTCACTTTACAGTATATTCAGTGAATCACTTTGAGACAGCTGGAAGATGTGATAAGGCCCTCTATTAATTGCATGATTATTATTATGTTTTAACCAAGTGGAACTACCGGGTTGTTAATCAGTTTTTCAGAAGGTTTTGAGAAATTCATCATGTGAGATGTTTCAAGCAAGTTCAATTCATGCAAGAGATGATGGATTGAAAATTTCATTTTTTTAAAAAGGATATGGAGAAAGGGACTCAGCGGGAAAAAGACTGACTTGGAGTTTTGTGTCCTCTAGTTATTCTTTCATTTGACATGTCTTATCGGAAATATACATTTCATAGTTTTCTGAAAATTGTAATGATTATATTTGTAGTCTTGTGGTATTACAGTAAAACCTTTGTTATCCAGCACCCTCGGGACCTGACCATTGGTGATTAATCAAATATACTGGATATTCGAGTGGCAATTTGCCGAAAATCCAACAAAAAAAGAATTAACTTATTTTAAAACATACCATATCAATAAAAGACTAAATAATAACAGAATATTGTATGGATACTTACCAATAAAGCTTTCCAGCACACTCGGTAAAATGATCGGTAAAAAAGCATTCCAGCATTTGGTAATTTTAGTAAGTGCTCTTGCGCACGCATTGCATGCTTACTCAAAGTGAGCATACCTCAAGTGTCCCGGATGGCTACTGTATGAGATCCGGTTGCTGGGATGGTGAATTGTATTAGGAGATAATGAGTATGTCGGTTGGTTGGGTACCGGATAAACAAGGTTTTACTGTATAACATCTCATCTGATGCACAGAGAAACAATCTTATAACAAATGGAAAAGGGATTGGTTGTAGCCAGAGGGAATTGGATCAAGTGGATAAACTGGGAAATATCAACTATCTGAAATGTCAGGTAATAATAATCTTTGCATTAAATATGGCACATTCACATGCGGAGGATGTCTTGCAGTACTTTACAAGATTTATTCAATCGAAGTTCATGTATATAGGAAAGCTTTACATTTATTAATTTATTCATGAGTATAGGACCCTAACTTTGTGTAGAACGAGCAATGTTTTTGCATGTAACAGTAAAAGCCCGTTTATATGGCACCCGCAGGACCTGGTCATTGCTGGTTGAAGCGCCTGCCAGATATTCGAGCGGCCTGTGGTCGAAAACCCATCACAAAAAAATTTAAGTTTTTTTAACACACACCATACACACCAGACTTAATAATAACAGATAATAACGGAATATTGTATCGGTACTTACTGTTAAAACTACTCTCTTGCGCTTCTCACCTTTACTGGTTGAGGTTTACAGTCCAGCAATTCTTTTTGCAATGGAGGATGCCGTGCGGGTGAAAAAAACGGCAGCGCAATTTTTAAATCGCGCGACTTTTCTAGCGGCAAGCCGATAACCCTAAACTCTACTAGCGGCAAACCGAAATACTGTACCTGCACGACAATGTGGGTTATCGGCTAGCGTTATCGGCTTGCCGCTGGTAAGGCTTTAAAGTTGCGCTCCCATTTCTTTCACCAGTTTGGCATGCTCCACTTTAAAAAGAATCGCTGGACTATAAATCTCAACTGCAGAATCATGGCTTCAAGCGTAGCATCTACCAGTAAAGGTGAAAAGCGCAAGAGAGTAATTTTTAACAATACGTACCAATACAATATTCTGTTATCTGTTATTATTTATGCATTTACAAATTCTCCACTGCTATTGTTCCGGATACGTTCCAGTTTATCAAATGGGGACTTTTTTTTTGATGTGCCGGTTATATGGAAGTGCCGGTTCATCGAGTCACGGATAAACGGGCTTCTACTATATATAGAGCCTTTCATGTCAGTAAAATATCTCAAAGCACTTTCTAGAGCTATATGAAGAAAGAATTGGTGGAAAAGGATTTGGGCGTGATCACAGATTATACCTTGGGCAGTTGTCAATGGGTAGGTAAATCAACTACTGGGATATAACTGGAGACATTAGTCTACAAGTCGGAACAAGTTTATAATAATCTATAGAATGTTACTGGTTAGGCTAGATCACAAATGTGATGTGCAGTGATTGCAGCAGAAAACTGGAGATCCCAAATTTCAGCGTTAGCAGCTTTTTCAGTAGAATAATTAATATGTGGAACAGACTCAGAGAAAGTAGTTAATTCTGGGTCAATTGACAACTTTTTAAAACTGAGCTGGAGCATTTAAGAATAAAAGCAATGGTTCTGCATGATTACCATATGATTAATAAGTAAATGCAGCATTCTTAAAACAAAGGGATTGATGGAAGGAAATGGCTAGTGAGCAAAATAGTGTTTCCTGGACTCTGCTATTTGGTATTTATAATTTTCTGTTTTCTGAATCTTACTATCCAATGTTAGCAAACTGTTAGTCCTGATTAATGCAAAGAAATTCACTTTAGTCTCTAGTGTCTAGTAGGGAATGGCGATATGGGAATTTTCCGGATATGGATATATCGGTTGGCTCATATCGAGATATACCGAAATACCGATATTTTTAATTTTTTCGTACTGCGCATGCACTACTCGCGCGCATTCCGGGTGCACGCGCATTCGGGGCCTATCTTCTCAGGAGGTAAATATCTTTCTCTCTCTGTGTCTCTCACTCTCTCCATCTCTGTGTTTTTCTGTCTGTGTCTCTCTATGTCTCTCTCCTCTCTCACATCCCCCCCATCTCTATCTATCTGTATATTATCACATCCACCCCGTCTCTCCCCACCCCCCCCCCCCCCCCCGCCGTCCCTCTCTCGCACCCCCCACCCCCGTCGTCTCCCCCTCTCCTCCCCCCCCCTGCCGTCTCTCTCTCCCTCTCCCCCCAGCCGTCCCTCTCCCCCTCTCCTCCCCCCCCCCCCCCACGCCGTCTCTCTCTCCCTCCCCTCCCCCCCCCCCCAGCCATCTCTCTCCCCCTCTCCTCCACTCCCCCCCCGTCTCTCTCTCCCTCCCCCCCCAGCCGTCTCTCTCCCCCTCTCCTCCCCCCCCCCCCCTGCCGTCTCTCTCTCCCTCCCCCCCCCCCAGCCATCTCTCTCCCCCTCTCCCCCCAGCCATCTCTCCCCCCCAGCCGTCTCTCCCCCCCAGCCGTCTCTCCCCCCCTCTCCCCCCCAGCCGTCTCTCTCCCCCTCTCCTCCCCCCCCGCCCAGCCGTCTCTCTCCCCCTCTCCCCCCAGCCATCTCTCCCCCCCAGCCATCTCTCCCCCTCCCCCCAGCCGTCTCTCCCCCTCCCCCCAGCCGTCTCTCTCCCCCTCTCCTCCCCCCCCCCCCAGCCGTCTCTCTCCCTCTCCTCCCCCCCCAGCCGTCCCTCTCCCCCTCTCTCCCCCCCCCAGCCGTCTCTCTCCCCCTCTCCCCCCCCCCCAGCCGTCTATCTCCCCCTCCCCCCAGCCGTCTCTCTCCCCCTCACCACCCCCCCAGCCGTCTCTCTCCCCCTCACCCCCCCCCCCCCCCCCAGCAGTCTCTCTCCCCCTCACCCCCCCCCCAGCAGTCTCTCACCCCCCCCCACCCACAGCCGTCTCTCTCCCCCCACCCCTTGCATACCTGTATATTGTATTCGAGGACTATGAATACAAGATGGCGGCTTTGCACCTCGGTCTGTGCATTGTGTATAGAGATGAGCATCCTGGGTCTTGTAGTTGATTGTGCTCGCATCCCGATTTTTTACCTCGATATACCGGTTTTCGATATATCGATATTTTTAATATGTCTATATCGGCATATCGATATGAAAATCATATTGGGTTTTAGCGATATACCGATATATCGCCGTTCCCTAGTGTCTAGTATTCAATTTATTACCCTACCCATTTCTGGTTTTATTTACAGAAGATATAGAAAATGTATGTTTGTTATCTATGATCCTGAGAGTTAAGTGTTCTTGAGTTTCATTAAAACCGAATATATCTGTGGTAGGACTTGTGTAAAGCAGTTGAAGTGATCTTATTTCACAATGCCCTATACTATGTTTCTGAACCACAACAGGAAATGACTTGATGTGCCACGTCAAGAATAAGTTGCGTGGATAATCTTTTTATGAACATGCAAATCTAAAAATGGTGAAAGACTACTTCATTAGCCTGAGCTACCTCACTAGGTAATTTTCTATGATTATCTCAACTGTTTTGCACTAGTTATTCTGCCAGTTCAGATTAAGTGCTCTCTCAACAATTAATTCAGATAGCTGCTTCATTTTTTATTTCTCCCCTCTCTACATTTTGTCCTTAATCTTGCCTCCTGTAGGCAAGGTTCCAAGATGCATGGTGACTCAACAGTACCTTGGCCAGGATGGCCATTTTTCATGAGTGCTCAACAGAAACAAACGGAATCATCAGGAAACAAAAACAGAAATCGCTGGGAACACTCAGCAAGTCAGGCAGCATCTATGGAGAAAGGAAAATTAGTCAACGTTTCAGGTCCATGATCCTTTGTCAGAACAGGATCCAAAATGTTGACTCACTTTCGTTTCTCCATTGATGCTGCCTGACCTGTTGAGTGTTCCCAGCGATTTCTGCTTTTGTTTCAGACTTCCAACATCTGCAGTATTTTGCGTTTTTGAATCATCAGAGATCCTGTTACAAATGGCACAGTATTTTTGTGTCTATCCGAGCAGTCTTGATAGGTTGAAGATTCTTTCTTTACGTAGTTCCAGTGAGGACCAACTCGTGGCCCGCTGGACCATCAAGAAGTATCCCACTGAACATTCACACTAGTCTAGTTGAGTCTGTTTTAAATCAATGTTTTGTTTCCCGTTGCTGCGGTGTAGCAATGTTTATGTTGTGGTCATAAATTATGAAGTTCAGGTATCCCTTCCCAACCGCGGGGGATACGTTCCTCTAAACCTTTGTGGTTGGTAAAATCCTAGTTGGAAAATGTAGGGCCCTATGGCAAATGTGGGGTTAGGGGGAGTACGTTTGCTTTTTTGTGGTTGGAAAATGCAGGGCCCTATGGGAAACATAAACACAAAAAAACTAAACACAAAAAAAACATACAGTTATAACATACATGGGGATAGGGGGAGTAAGTTTTGGCACATATGCAGCAATCCGCGAGGCTGTCTGACTGACTGACTGGTCTACAGAGAGAGAGAGAGAGAAATCATGGTGAGTGACACGGAGGGTGGGGGCCGGCGGGGGGGGGGTGGGTGACACGGAAGGTGGAGTGGGGGGGGGGGGGGGGGGGGGTGACACAGAGGGTGGGGGGGAAAAATCAACGGAGATTTACCTTAATTCTAAGAGAGAAACGACGTCTCGCTGGTTGATTACAACATAGCAACTGGGTCCTAGTGCTATACACTATGCTAAAATTGAAAATTTAAACCCGCGGATTTAAATCGCGGATGCGCAAAACTCAGTTTGTGAGGATTGTCCCATTTAGCAAACTGTGGATGCATGAGTTTCGTGTTTGGCGAGGCCGCGGTTGGGTTGGGATACCTGTATTCAACAAAGAAATAATTAAGGACAATTGAAGTTTGAATAATGTTGAAACTCATTCAGTTTGGAAATAGATGGATTAGTCAAAAGTGAAACCACCCATTTGTTATTGGGTGTTGGTACAAGCTGGCAAGTGGGATGAAAATGTTGCTGTCATCTTGTTGCTATTTGCTTTCCTATGCAGTTTTCCACTTATCTGCAGTGTGTTTTTTAGCAACAAAACAATAATCCAAATGAAGCCCCATAAAACAACAACATCAAAAATTACATTGATAGAGTGCCTTTCACATTGGGAGGACATCCGAAAGCACTGAACAGTCAGGACGGGACCCGAGCAAGAGAGAAGGTCGGGGTAGGGGGAAGGGGCGGGAGAGAGTTAGGAGAGGAGGGAGAGAATTGGGAGTGCAGTAGATGGCACGGTCAAAGAGGAGGATCTTGAGACCAGCCTTGAAGGAGGCGAGGGAGCGATGCGATGCGAAGGGACTGTGAGATGGAGTTCCAGAGTGTGGGGCAGAGAGGCTGAAAGCTCGTTCGTCGATGGCAGGATGAGTCGGGTGGGGAACATGGAGCAGGCCGGAGCCCTCTGAATGGAGATTCATAGGCGGACAGCAGATCAGAGAGGTGCGGGGGGCAAGGCCGTGAATGACCTTGAAGGTGAGGACAAGGATCTTGAATTCAATTCTCTGGGGGATAGGGAGCCAATGGAGCCGGGTGAGGGTGGGAGTGATGTGTTTGCAGAGCTTAGTGCTTTTTTTTCTAACATTGGGTAGATGGGTGGAATGTGAATTTTTTAAAAAAAAGTTATATCACTGGCACCTTGTAGTTATTGAAACTCTGAACTTTCTCATTTCTAATTTTCTCTCCCATCTATCTGTGTGTGTGTGTGCGTCTATAACATGAACTTTTTTTAGTGTTACTGATCACAGTATTTACGTCAATGTTGTGTGCAAATAGACTATTGGAGAAAGTGTTTCACTAATGTACTTCACCCCATTTTATTGTAGACTTCTGCAATGATTTGATAGAATCTTACAGACTCTTACTCTAGCCTTGCAATTTATCTGGAAATGAATTGGTAATACCATAAATTGCTGATTTTTAGCACTTCATTATTCTTAGATTTAGTGTGCAAATATTACCTGCCTTATGTTTTTCAATCAACGCAATGTAATGTGGTTTGCAACAATTCTCCCCTGAAATGGCATACTCAATTGGTCAAAGAAAATGTGATATATAGGTGTACCTAAGCTTTTAAAATGTATTTTCGCTGAATGCATTTGGAAGATAACTCTTTCCATTGCTTTTCTATCCCTACTTTCTCCCATAAAACTTATCTTGTGTGCTAAATGTTTTTTTTGTCAAATCAGTAAGTTTGCATGCTGAATTGAGTTTGACTCCACCATCCATCACTCCCTCCTTATCCCGCACCCCCATCCTTCCCCCTCCTCACCTCCTTCCCACTTTTGCCTGTACTGCCTTTTTGGAGGAGCTACTCAGTGCCACTCCTCCACTTTTTCTCCATATCCTTGCAAATTCTTCCTATTCAAGATTGTAAATAAGAGATTGTGATTAAAAGATTTGACACTCCAAATCATGAGCCAGTACAAAATCTCTGCTGTTTGATATTGACCTCTCTCTTAAACCTTCATCCGATCCCTGACCATAGATTTGCACTGTGGAAACATTCGGCCCTGTTAATCCATGCTAGACTAATTCTGCCACTGTGCCTACTGCAACCCTATTGTTGAAATGCACATCAAAGTCTTTGCCACCTCCAGACTTGCCTACCCCAATGCCCTGCTCACTGGCCTTGCCAAGTATATCTTCCTCAAGTTCCAGAATTTACAGATCATCGTATTGTGCATTCTCCCCTATGCAAAGTTCAGAGAGCCCATTAACTCCATTCTCATCTGGCATCGACTTTAAGATGCTCATTTCTGCCTTCAGGTCTTCCTCTTGCCTGCTTTCTGGAACACTCTCTCTAAATTCCTCTGTCACATTGCATCTCTCTTTCAAAACTAGTCTATTTTCCTGTGTCTACAACCGCCTCCTACCTACCTTCCCCCCAGTTTGGGCTCCCACTGTGTCTCTGAAAGGAACTTTAAGATGTTCCATGTGAAATGCCCTGTCTAAGTACAAATTATTAATATCAAACCACAAAAGCATGTTGTTAAATTTGCTAAATTGGTCTCCAAAATTGATGTCCCACATTCTAAAATGCTGCATTTCTTAAACTATTTTTACAATTAACAAAACATTTTTTACAAATCAAAATGGTCAGTGGCTGTCGAGTGATTTTCATTTTGACCAACAACAAGATTGCTCTTATTACTGTTAAAACTTTACTTCCAATGTAGTTTATATTCTTGAATAATAAAATCAATTACTAACTAGTAATTCCATCTTGGCATTCAGATGCAGGTTATAAACTATAGAAGTCAATTATTGTTCTATGATTTGACATCATGGACCCATCTGAAATTATAATCCTTTAATGGCGATCAAACAATTAGTACCATTTTTCTATCAATATTGTTTAGTTTGCATTTTGAAGGTAAAATTAACAGGGCAGATTAAAAATCCAATCTTTTGGGCACCATTTGTAGATGTACATATTTTTCTCTGACTTGTGTTTCTGAAGTTTGTGGAATTGGTACTTGAAGCATGCACAGTTTCAACATCAAAGCTTACTTAGATCGACAATTACAAATTCCAAGATGCAGCACTTAAATAGAAATTAAAATAGTCAATAACTGTAGAGTGGTTTTTGTACTCAGTTTATACTGACAATTGAACCTAGAATTTGATGAAATATGGTCTCGTTGTCAAATTCTGCATTCAGAATTCGTCTAAACTTGTCACTGAATGACTTTCACGTTCATGCCCTATTTTTCATTACGTAGGAAATACAATCAAATTGGAGAGCAAGAAAGGTGAAATATTGCCTCTTCGTTTTTGGGCACTGTGATTTGTATTCAGGCGAGACTGAAAGGATGATTTTCTCATTTCTCTGCTATCTTTCAAGGACTTGAGTGAAAGTAGTCTGAACCTCATGTCTGAGTAAGATTAGGTATGCTTCAGAAAGCTGTTTGAAATTTGAGATGAGATTCACTGAGAAACCATAAGAATAGTGCGGCATGAAAATTCACATTGGTATAGTAAATGGTGTTCTTAAATTGGGATTAAGGCACAATTTTTGATAGAGAGCAGAGGGAGCTTTATTCTCCATGTTACATACTTTTCTTTAATTTGAACTGTAACTGATTGATGCTGTAAACACTTTTTCCACTACATGTGTACTTTGATGAATATAACTCATCCAATATTGGCGGGACAGGCAGAGAGAGAGGAGATGAGAGAAGCATACATGTATATCCATAGTGCTGGTCTGGGGATGTTTGACTTCATCAAACTTTTTATTAAAAATTTTTTCCAAGAAATAATAATTCTTGCATTTGATATACAGTAAAACCTCAATAATCCGACATTCCGAAAGACAGCAACTCCCTGAAACCGGCAAGATTTCAAAATACATATAGTACAGGTAGACCCCACTTAACGTCACTTCGGTCAACATTGGTTCGTTATTATGTTGCTGATACATAGGGAACATATTATCCATTTTACGTCGCAATGTTTGCTATTACGTCATTCCCCAGCGGGTGGAAACAAACTACTATTCTTTTGGTAGCGTGGGCTACCGTCCAGTATTCTTATGCAGCGTCCATCCTCAGTCTTAATAATGTTGCCATTTTAAGTTAGTGCGGTAATTATCAGTAATTTTTTATCGTGGTTTATTTGTGCAATCCTCCTTTAATATGAGTCAAAAACGCCCAGGAAGTGACAGTTGTGAGTCTGGTAGTAATTTGTTTTGAATGTTTTAACCCGTTTTGATGCCAGAGAACGGGCAGTTGATATTGGTAGAATGGTTGGCCTCTATAAGCAACCATCTAGGGTGAGTGTTATGTTAGTTAAATTTTTAAAAATATATTTTACATTTCTGAATGTATTTCAACGTAGAATTTTTTTAGACAATTATGATACAAAACGTCCAAAAGAACCTATCTCCGGTTTATACATTAATTTTTATGGGAAAAATGGGTTCGCTACTCCTACGTTAAGCGAGGACTAAATGTATTACATTTTTTTCCAGTGTCCAGCAAATCTCTGAAACTTTGGAACAGCTGCTTGTAGTTCACGGCATTGTCGCTCTGTCATCCAGTGCAGTGGTTGCCCTCGGGCATTGTTTCACTTGAATGCTTTGTTCGGTTTCTAAATACCAGCAAATGCCGAAATCCAGGAAGTGCATGGTCCCAACCGTGCTGGATTATCAAAGTTGTACTGTAGTGCTTTATCACATCGTTGAGACGTCTCAGTACACTTCACAGGATATATTGTAAAATGGATTGACAATATAAATGGAACCATGCAATAAATGTTTATACTATATAGTGAAATCGCAAAAGTCTTATAATAAATTGTACCATTGCCTAAGTCCTACATTCATCCGAGTCCCATTCAATCTCTTATCAAATCACATAGATTTATTTGTACTACTCATATTATTCACCTCCCAATTTGTAACATCACCCCTCCACTACTCCTGCACTTACCGGCTGCTTTGAATCATGGGAAATAATAATAATCCTTGCATTTGATACAGCGCCTTATCACATCTTTGAGGTCTCTCAAAGTGCTTCACAGAATATATTGCAAAGTGAATTGACTGTATATGTTGTCCTGACACATACGTATGTACCGGTTATCTCCATTGAATTGTGGGAAACTTAGTTTCGATCCGTCTGTGCTCACACAGAAGAAATTAATTTCCTGCAATTCCAGTGCTTGCTGGCAAGTGCATATGCAGCAATGGATCAAGATTCATTGAATTGCGGGAAATGATCCATCATCGTATGTGCATTTACTGACTGCATGTGCAGTATAGATTATTGATTAACTTGGATTTTATATAAATTAAACAGTTTGCCTGTAACTCAGACCTGCCACAAGTTCAATCAAATTTTATGCTCCCGACTGATGTGATCTCTGTGCTTTTAGTGTATTTGAGAGATCACAGCAGTGAATCCTACATTTAATTCTTACTTTTTCATGCTGAGGGGGCATTTCGGAATACTTTACAGGATTTTAGTGGAAAGGGTAGTGACTGTATGTGGTATGGGTGAATCTGAATTTGTATATCTTTTGAAAGGAGTAAGTAATTTGATTGCAACTTGCCATTGTTTCTAACTGGTTACAAACATTTATACGTTTACCTTTATTCTGGTTGAAGGCTGTACCAATCATGTATTGAACGAGTTACTCGAAATCGCATTTTCATCCTTTGGGGTTTGTTCACACCCAGAAGTAATAAAAGCTGACTTGCATTTACCGCTGTTATTCCACGCCGCTATTATACCCTTGGCCATCTTGAATATTTTGGCAACTTTCATAAAGAGGGTTATGCTAAATATTCCTTATCCCCATTGCCACACCTTTTCAACCTTTCATCATCAGGCTTGAAAAGAGTTGTCTCAAAGGGGATGTTATAATAATCCTTGCATTTGATACAGTGTCAGGAAGCTAAGTGTTGTTCGATCCTCAACTCTCTTTCCTCCAAGCCATGATCCGCTCTGCCTTCCCTCACCTCCGCAACATTGCCCGACTCCACCACTACCTCACCCCTCAGGCCGCTGAAACCCTTATTGGTACCTTCATCACAACCAAGCTCAACTACACCAATGCCCTGCTTGTCAGCCTTCCCAATTCTTCCCTTCATAGACTGCAGATCATCCAGAACTCTGCAGCCTGTGTCCTCTACTGCTCCAAACCCTGTGACCCCATTCTCGCCCGACTCCATTGGCTCCCCATCACCCATAGGTTTCACACAGGTCCTGGTCCTCATCTACAAAGCCCTCCGTGGCCTTGCCCCACCCTATGTTTCCTATCTCCGAACCCCCTACCGACCTGCCCGCGCTCTCCGCTCAGTAGTCTCTGGCCTGCTCCATATCCCCCGATCCACCTGTCCCATCATTGGCTTTCAGCCACTCTGCCCCATACCTCTGGAATTCCATCCTGCAGTCCCGCCACCTCGCTCCCTCCCTACCTTCCTTCAAGTCCTGCCTCAAGACAGTTGCATTATCACCCAGATCCCCTCCTTTCCCTCGACCATCCCCAATCCCGACCCTAGCTCGGGTCTGAAACATTGAATGTCCAAGACCTTGGGATGTCCTCCTGATGTGAAAGGCGCTATACAAATGTAATTTTTGTTTCTTTTGAAGGGATTATTACCCCCCAGAAAAGCGATCCACCAATCAACTAACAAGTGTGTGTATGTAGTAAGCAACATTGCCCAATGTTTCACCCCATCTTGGCCAGGAATCAAACCCAGGTCATTTTTGCGAGGCGAGTGCCCTAACCACCACGCTACAAGATTCCACAATCATTTCTTCCAACTAAATTGGCACCTGTTAACCCTATAAGCCAAAGCGCTAACTAAGTTGTAGGGTAGACCTAGCTGGACAAGCAATGGGAAAGCTTTCTAGACAGCACTCAATGGGCAAGCTGTGCTGATTTAGCTGGTTAACCTCCACTAGTTCCTCAACGCACACACTGAGCTTATATTCTCTTTCCTCTCACCCACCCCAAGCCTTGGTTCTTACATGAAAGCTGAGTAAATTGTATCTGTCCTCCAGGGCAACAATCAGAGCATAGTACTGTACAAAGATTTACTGCACAGCTATGCAAATTCTTTCGGTGCCATCTTAAATGATCATAATTTGTGTTTTGAGATTAAATGACTCAGTGAGTTGCCTAACCTAGTGTTTATTATTTGGGAGATAGCTAAGTGATGTTAAGAGACAAATGGTGAAGTTTAGTTTCTGATAAGCTTTGAGACATTTTGAAGATGTGATAAGGTGCTTAAATGCAAGCTGTATTATTATTATTATTATTATATACATGCACATGGTTCCTACAAACTGCCTGTCTGGTTTAATTGTGAGAAAAATTGTTCTTAGTGAATGTAACGCAGTTTTCATGACAGTCTGCTGCTATAGAAACCAGGTATGATTATCCTTGTCAAAACCTAAAATGCTACAGATGCTGGAAATCGAGAAATCGAAATGCTGATTATCCTTGTGGTCCTTTTACTTTGTATTACACCAACCCCAAATCAATTCTTTCTTGTCTTAAGTTTGGAGATGGCCATTAGTGAACTGGATTGATTAGCTGCAGTCAGGATATAGATGTTATGGGTAATTATTGCTGCTGTTTAGCAATGTAGGCTTTGTTGCAGGTGTCTTGTCTAGCTTTTGAACTGTAAAATACTGTACATTCCAGTCTAATTGAAACAGAATTTGTCTCAGTTTACCATCTCCTTAAGGTAATTCCAGCTCTTTCACCGTAGGACTTTAGAGAATGAATGTCTCACAGAAACTACATTATTCTGATCTGGGACTGTCAATTAACCTGAAATCTCAAAACAAAAGCAGTTATATCCAGGTAATGGAGAGACTTCTTAAGGATCACTGAAGTGAATAGAACTGCAGTGAGAAGCTTATCGAACGTATATGTGGAGCCCTGTGCCTTAACAATAAAAATACTAATTCTTGCATTTGATATAACGCCTTATCACGTCTTCTAGATGTCCCAAAGCGTTTCACAGAATAATAATAATCCTTACATTTTATACAGCGCTTCTCACGTATTCTAGATGTTGTGAAACGCTTCACAGAATATGCTGTAAATTGAATTGACTGTATATATGTGGCGAAACACAGCAGCCAGTGCACACAGCGGTGTCACATAAATGGTCTTGGATTGAAATGACCAATTTTTTGTTAGGGATTATTATCAGGTGTGTAGAATAAAGAAATTAGTCCAAGGTTTCGCCCTGATGTGACCAGAACCCAGGGCTCTGGCTTGTAAGGTGAGTGCTCTAACCACTGAGCTACAGGACTCCATGAATATACTGTAAAGTGAATTGACGGTATATTTTGTGGGTGAATTGCGGTAGCCAATTGCGCACAGCAGTGTCCCACAAATAATTCTTTGGGTAAACATTCTGTCAAAAATCCAGCGTGTGTATGGGAAGAGGGATGGGGGATACACAGGCAAAGAGGGGAGAGAGGGAATCAGTGAAGGCATCTCCTTATCGCTCAAACCTACCAAAACTACGTGCTCCCTCATGCTGCTGGCCACCCATGTATGCAATACACTTTTATTGTATACAAGGACATCTCAAATCCAAAATAGAGGAGATCCATTCAGCCACCACTACGTCCCCATTACCTCTCCCCCAGGATCTAACCCCCCTCCCACACCTCACTACAGACATTTGACCCAATCTCCCCCCTCCCACTCTCTGCTCTCATCCAAAAAATGAAACCCACCACCTGTTCCCTCGACCCACCTCTCTCCTCATCTCTCAGCTCCACCTCCTAGCCCTGCTCCTAACTGACAACATCAATCTCTCCCTATCCACCAGCACTGTTCCCACCCCGCTAAAAACAGCTGTTATCACACCCACACTGAAAAAACCTTCACTGGACCTATCCCTATTCTCCAGCTACAACCCTATCTCCAACCTCCCATTCCTCTCTAAAGCCCTGGAACGAGTCGTTGCTTCTCAGCTTCATTCCTTTCTCTCTCGCCATTCCGACTTCAAAACCCTGCAATCCGGCTTCACAGCCCCGGTCAGAGTCTCTAACAACATTCTAAATATCTGTGATCAGGGCTCTCTCTGCCTCTTTGTCCTCCTCGTCCTCTCTGTTGCCTTCGACAATGTTGACCACTCCATCCTACACAGCCTCTACTCCCTGCTCAATCTTCATACATCTCGCCTGGTTCGACTCATTATCCTTCTCACCTTCCATTTTGTCGCCACCAACAGCTTCTCTTCCAGCCCCCGATTGTTGCCTGTGGCATCCCCCAGGGCTCTGTCCTTGGCCCCCTACTTTTTACCATCTATATGCTCCCCTTGATGACATCATCTGCAGACATGAAGTCAACTTCTGATGACACCCAACTATCTTTCTGCCTCTACCCTCAACTCCAGGATCACTACTGTCCTGACAGACTGCCTGTCAGGCATCAAGTCTTGAATGAAAGCTAACTTTCTACAGTTGAATGTCAACAAGACCGAGGTTCTCCTGATTGGCTAGCGCCAGTGCCTTCACTCTTCAGGCACTGGCAGCATCAACCTCCACGGTTGCACACTCAAGCTTACCAAGCCAGTCAGGAACCTGTGTCTTGTTCTATCCTTAACTGTCTTTCCTCCCCCATATCCAAGAAATGAGCCGCTCCGCCTTCCCTCACCTCCGCAATATTGCCCGAATCCAGCACGTCATTACATCACCCTATAGGTAGTTGAAACCCTCATTCACGCCTTCATCACATCCTGGCTCAACTACACCAATGCCCTGCTTGTCGGCCTTCCCAATTTCTCTCTCTATAGGTTACAGATAATCCAGAACTCTGATGCCCAGGTCACAGATAAACTGGCTTTTAATGTATTAAGTTACAAATTACTGATGCTGTCACTGATCTAACTTTCTGGTTTCTCTTCTTTAGTACTGGATTAATGAATACACTTCATCGCTGGGAATCGGGGTCTTCCACACAGGAATTGAGATTTACGGCAGAGGTGAGATGTTTTTAGTTGTCTTAGTTTACTACTTCTAATTGCAGGAAGCATAAGTGGGCTAGGTGCCGCAGACTTTCCCACAATGTTTTAATAATGTGGATACAGGAATGTGGGTAGTACAGTAAAAGCCCATTTATCTGTGACCCGATCAACCGTAACTTCCTTATAACCGGCACCGCAAAAAAAAAGTCCCGATTCAAATAAACACAACACATTTTTTTACTTTTTTCTACAACGGCGGACGGAAGAGATTCTTTTCTCCTTAAAGGGGCACTTTTTTCTTTCTCTTTCTCCTTCCCTCTAGGGTCCGTCGATATGGAAATTTTCCGATTTAGATATATCGATGGGCTCATATCGAGATATACCGAAATATCGATATTTTTGAGTTTTTCGTACTGCGCATGCGCATTCAGGGTGCGCGCGCATTCCGGGTGCGTGCGCATTCGCAGCCTATCTCCTCAGGAGGTAAATATCTTTCTCCGTCTGTGTCTCTCACTCTCTCCATCTCTGTGTTTTTCTGCCTGTGTCTCTCTCCTCTCTCACATCCCCCCCATCTCTATCTATCTGTATATTATCACATCCACTCCGTCTCTCCCCCCACCCACCCCCCCCGCCGCTGTCCCTCTCTCCTCACCCCCCGCTGCCACTGCCGTCGCTCTCTTCCCCCCCCCCCCCCCCTCCCCAACCTGTCGTCTTTCTCCCCCCCCACCACCACCCCCAGCCGTCTCTTTCCCCCTCCCCCCCAGCCGTCTCTCTCCCCCTCCCCCTCCAGCCGTCTCTCTCCTCCTCCGCCCCCCAGCCGTCTCTCTCCCCCTCACCCCTCCCCCAGCCCTCTCTCCCCCCCCCCCACCCCTTGCATACCTGTATATTGTATTCGAGGACTATGAATACAATATGGCGGCTTTGCACCTCGGTCTGTGCATTGTGTATAGAGATGAGCATTCTGGGTCTTGTAGTTCAGTGTGCGCGAATTCCGATTTTTTCCCTCGATATATTGATTTTTTGATATATCGATATTTTTGAAATGCCTATATCGGCATATCGATATGAAAATGATATTGGGTTTTAGCGATATATCGCTGGACCCTACTTCCCTCTCTCTTTCACACAAATACTCAGTCAGTTTGGCATCTCAATGGCTCCAAACCCAACCCCCCTCCACTCCTCTCATTTTCCATCTAAATCAACTCACCCCCCTCTCTCTCCCCTCCTCCCCCGCCTCTCTCTATCTCCTTCCCCGCCTCTCTCTATCTCCTTCTCTCTCTCTCTCTTTCACACACACACTCACACACTCAATCAGTCTGGCATCTCAATGGCTCCAAACCAACCCCCCCTCCACTCCTCTCATTTCCATCTAAATTAATCAACTCAACCCCTCTCTCTTTCCCCCACCTCTCTCTCCCCCTTCCACTCCTCTCTCTTTCTCCCCCTCACCTCCTCTTTTCCCCCCCCCACCCTCTCTCCCCGCCTCTCTCTCGTTCTCCCACCCCCCATCAAAACAGTGTATAAACCCACTATACAGTCGGGCTACACAGGCAATACGTAGTATCCATCAGAGAGAGAGGGAAAGAAAGAATTGTTAAAAAGTTATCTCTAGACGATTCCAGATAGATTTGACATTCACATCACAAGTTTGTTGACTGATTGTCAATATTTATAAATAAACTGGCTGTTTATTGCTGTTACTGGCTGCACACAATGCATTGAACAAGAGGGGAAACGGAAAGATGACCAAAGATGTGGTCAAGGTGATGGACCTTGAGCAAGATTAAGCAGAAGGCGAGTTGAAGGGATGGAATTGAGGGAGCAGGAGCAGAATGTAGTTTAAATATAGCTTGAAAACCAAATCAGCTAACAGGTTTCAGAACCTGACCTTGGGGGTAGAGTTAGAACATGGGTTTGATTTGCAGCAGGGTGAAACCTTAGGCAAGTTTCCTCACTCTACATGCCTAATAATAACCCCTCAAAAAAACCTAATAATTTGGTCATTCATTCCATGAATGTTTGTGGGAGACTGCTGTGTGCAATTGGCTGCCCACAAATACAGTCAATTCACTTTACAGAATGTTCTGTGAGGCGTTTTGAGACATCTAGAAGACGTAAAAAGCGCTATATCAAATGCAAAGATTATTATTATCACCAATCTACCCCATTTCCCTTATTTTTTCCATTCACGTTTAATCTATTTATGATATACATTGTTCAGTAACACTACCAACCGTAAAATGCATCCAACACTCGCCCATTTGGAAAACAATTGGATTTTGTCCCTGGCTATACTGCAAAGACTGACAAACTTGGGTTGTTAATATAGAAATGTACATATGTTAAATTGGAAAGCTTTCTATGTTTATGTTTACATATAATTTAGATTTAATCTGTGCTGGAAGTTGTTACTTTTATGTTTCAACAAAGTAATTGTGGTGAATCCAGCTTCATTAAGTTTAGAATGAAAAAAATGCTGCTAAAACCAAACATTCAACGACAGCCTGTTTGTTAATTTTCTGTAGAGTTTGCCTATGGTGGCCATCCTTACCCATTTTCGGGAATATTTGAGATAATTCCGGGGGAATCAACAGAACTCGGAGAAACATTCAAATTTAAGTAAGTAGTATCCAAGATCATATTCTGATATTTTGCTGAACAGTGCATTATTAGTTTAACAATTGTTGGTCTTGTGTACAATGTATGCAAATGTAATGATTGTGCCTTCAGTATAGCTGCTCCATTATATTTATTTGTGTCCAATGTGAGTCCAATATCTGAGTATTAATCAAACTGTAGGGGGAAAAGGCCAACTTCAAGGTTGTCAGATCACTGCTTATGTTGTTTCCTGCATGTTAAAGATGTGTGCCATAAATTAGTAGTGCTGCTGACAAACTTTATGCATAGTGCACAGAATGTCAGCGGCAACCCTAGAGGTAGTCATTTTATACTACAGTAAAAGCCCGTTTATCCGGCACCCTTGGGACCTAGCCAATGCCGGTTAAATGACATGCGGGATATTCGGGCGGATCCAATGTCAAAAACCCAACACAAAAAAATGTGCTTATTTTAACACATACCATATTAATAATAGACTAAATAATGACAGACTATAACAGACATTTGTTATTCACTTAAAAATCACCTTTGCTGGTAGATAAAGCCATGATACTGGAGTGGAGGTGTACAGTCGATCATCAACAATGGCCGACGTGAGGGAAAAGGCTGAAAGGCTGTACTGGTGGCAAGCCAAAATACCGACACGAGGCAAAAAAAAAGCAATGCTATCTTCAGGCACTAGTAGCAGATTCTGAAATACCGATACGAGGGAAATAAAATGTGCCACTGCGATTGTGCCGGATAAGATCTGGTTGTTCGAATGGGGACCTTTTTTTTGAGGTGCCGGTTATACAGAAGTTACGGTAGATCGGGTTATGGATAAACGGGCTTTCACTGTACATGGTGATGGCACAACATGTTTAGATGCCTTGTGACAGAAAACTAAGGCTTTCTTCAGGCAAGAAATGTTAAATCCCCAAACTGTCACTCTTAAGCCATAGTTCAAGTCCAATCCAATTGTTAAAAAGTTATCTCTAGACGATTCCAGACAGATTTGACATTCACATCATAAGTTATTCGAATGGGGACTTTTTTTTTGAGGTGCTAATTATACGGAAATTACGGTTGATCTGGTCATGGATAATCGGGCTTTTACTCTATTAGAATCTGGTTATTCTGGTTGTTGGAAGTGGGGCGCAATTCCGTTTAATGCATGTTGACATGGCACCAGTGCTATAAGACAAGCTGGAGGTGAGAGGAGAGCTGCTCTAACAGGAACGCCATATAAATGAAGGCTTGTTGGATTTTGTTTTCATTTTATGATTGCTCTGTAACCAAAGCTGACATGTGTTAATTTATGCAGCTTTTAAGTGATTCAAACGAATGCCTGCATAAAAGCACTTGTATTTGTAGGTTTTCTGGCAAAGTACAATTCTTAGTTGTTAACCTGATTTAGTTGGTTTCAAAGCCCTGTAAAGTTTTTATTTGATATGACCCATGTGATATGATACTTGTGCTTTAGCCATAAATGGTTGGGTAAAATTTAGATTTAGCCACAATTAATTTTTCTAATAGTCTGTTGGAACTTTATTGAATTTATTACAGAATATCATAAATGTTATTTCTGGGTTTTTTAAAAAACTGGACTGTTAAATTAATTTTCCTGCTTTTGTCCTCAGGGAAGCAATAGTAATGGGTAGTACAGATTTTACAGAAGATGATGTAGAGCGCATTGTGGAGGAGCTTGGAAAGGAATACAAAGGAAATGCTTATCATCTAATGCACAAAAACTGCAACCACTTTTCTTCAGCGATATCTGAGGCAAGAATATTTTGGTTTATGGGAGGAATTTCTCCAGAGTTTTGTTCTATTACGATATTGTTTTATATTAAATTGCTGTTAAATATGGTGGTGTCATAAAGATAAAAATAATTTAGGATGAATATTTTCAAGCCCTCTTTCTCGTGTATCAATTAGAGGAAGATATTGATTATCTATTTGTATCTATGGTTTTTCTATGCCTATGCTTACCTAGTCAAAACCTGCATACATTCCATTGATTAATATGGGAACAAATCATTTCCCATTTTGGTTGAAGTTTCTAGTGTGACATGAGTACATGTATCACAAAGACAAAGTTAAACCCTTATAGTAATGCCTGTATAGGATCCAGCAATATATCGATATATCGGTTATATCCGATATAATTTTCATATCGCTATGCCGATGTAAACATTTCAAAAATATCGATATATCGAAAAAGTCGGAATGCGCGCGCACTGAACTACAAGACCCAGAATGCTCATCTCTATACACAATGCACAGACCGAGGTGCAAGCCGCCAAATTGTATTCATAGTCCTCGAATACAATATACAGGTATGCAAGGGGTGAGGGGAGAGAGATGGGGAGGGGGTGGGGGGGGGGAGAGACGACAGGGGTGTGGGGCGGGAGAGAGAGGCGGTGTGGGGGGTGAGAAAGAGACGGCGGGGGGGGGGGGGGAGAGAGACGGTGGGGGTGGGAGGGAGAGAGAGATGACGGGGGGGGGGGGGGGGGGGGGGGGGGGGGGGTAGAGAGAGATGGTGGGAGGGAGGGAGAGACGACGGGGGGAGGGGGGAGAAACGGGGGGGATGTGATAATATACAGATGGATGGACGGACGGGCGGGCTGTGGGAGAGGAGAGAGAAACACATACAGAAAAACACAGAGATGGTGAGTGTGAGAGACACAGAGAGAGAGATATCTACCTCCTGAGGAGATAGGCCCCGAATGCGCGCACACCTCCAAATGCGCGTGCGCCACGCTCGCTTGTGCAGTACGAACCCCCCGAAAATATCGATATCTTGGTATATCTCGATATGAGCCCATCGATATATCTAAATCGGAAAATTTCCATATCGACAGACCCTATAGATGATGCATTAAAAATTGTCAAAAAACAGAGTACAGCAGACACTTGGCTGACCAAAAAAAAACTTTAATTCTAACATATATAACACAGCTCTGCATACTTTGTAATACTAAAATTTCTCTTAATAGGTTAATTATATTGCCCAGCAGCCTTCTACAATCTATCAGGGAAGCAAAAACCATTATTTTGTGATTGACGTTTGTCAGCTCAGAGAATGGAACATGAAAAAACTAGATATTTAATGGAGTGAAGTCAATTTTTAATCTAAAGGCAACAATTACAGTTTTAATGGGATTAGTGCTCTGCTGGTTGTGCATTTGTAGTAATGTGGTTTTTCCCCCAAAAAGAGGAAGGTTCACCGAAACCTGTTTGATAGGGAAGGAATAATGCAGTAAATTTCACATTGTGATCTCGATGACATTCACATTACTGATATTCTGCAAAAATTATGATAAATGAGGAGATGTATACTTTTTTGTCACACCATTTAGTCACGTTATTTGTACGACCTTTCCTTCTGGCCAAACCAGATCCTCACTAATTATTTCTTAGTTTATAATAGTGATTAACTTTTTCATTTTTATGATGTGTGAGCAGATTAATCGGAAGCAAACCATAACTTCTGCATTTTTTTAAAAAAATGCCGGAGATGTAGTCACATAGTGCATTTGTGTCCAGTATGATGCAGTATGTGGTTGACGGTCAACAATGAGTTCCCAATTTCATACTAATAAATTGAAGTACAAATGCATTCTGCACAATGAGGACAAATTGCCAGATTGTGAACAAACACCACCCAGTGGCTGGTTGCTTGTAGGCAGTGAGCTGGGTTAACCTGTTGAGTAGGGGAATGGCGGGCTAATAATAATAATAACCCTTGCATTTGATATAGCGCCTTATCATGTCTTCGAGACGACTCAAAGCGCTTCACAGAATATAGTGCAAAATGAATTGACTGTACATTTGTGGGCGAAATGCGACAGCCAATTGCGTACTGCAGTGTGCCACAAACGGTCGTGGATTGAGTGACCAAATTAGTGAGGAATTATTATCAGGCGTGTGTAGTAAGGAAACTTGCCCAAGGTTTCACCCTGCCTGGAATCTAACCCAGGCATCTCACTTGCAAGGCAAATGCTCTACCCACTTATGTACGGGACTCCCAATGCATTAGTTTGCAGTTTTTCTTTGTGGAAATTCCCACTGTTTAAGCTTCCTGCTTCTGCAAAGGCATATAAACATTTAAAAGACAATTAGCTAATTATTTGAAGGGAAAAGTGAAGGCAGTTGAAATTAGAGTAACACCACGATATTGTCAGAAAAACTATTTGTCTGCCCCATAGCGATGAACTGAAAGAAATGTGAATTGGCTTTGCATGCCTTTAATTGTTGCTTGGAGTCCACAGTGATAATACAAGCTTAACAACAAAATTACATTTGTATAGCGTCTTTCATTTAAATCATCATCACTCTATGATTTTTTAAGCTAGCAGCAATACTACTGTGTGTTCAGTGTCTTAGCCTCAAAACAAAAGCAGTATTTCCCTCTTGAATGGATTTTTGTAACATTAAAATCTCTGCTTAATATGGAAACTTTTTTTCTAATATGCCTTTGTATTTCACAATAGATCCTTTGTGGAAAGGAAATACCTCGCTGGGTGAACCGACTCGCCCACTTTAGTTCCTGCATTCCCTTTCTCCAGAGCTGCCTACCGAAGGAATGGCTCACACCAGCCGCCCTGCAGTCCAGCATTAGCCAGGAGTTGCGTGGGGAGCAGGAGGAAGGTGAAGGCATGGCTGCCTCTGCCTCAGCCTCCACATCTGCTTTGCCTAGACCGGGACACCATACCAAACTATGATGATGACGAGCGATCCTGAACTGACTTTCTACTTGTTGGACTGACTTTTTATATAAAATCACGACTGTCACAATCAACCAAACTGCTCTGTGGGCAAGTGCTGAACATTCCTTCTGTTGTTAAATTTTAATTTGTGTTTTTGTAATGAAACCTCACCACCTCTTTCTAATAGCTTGGAGCGATCACTGTAAAGAATTTCAAGATCTAAACAGTATTTCAAATAATTGTTTACAAATCCCATGTTGTTAATTAACTGGGATTAACACTAACAGCATGTAACGAAGATACTGGCTTGTATCAATTGGTCGCTGTTGTAGACTGGTACAGTAGTGATGTTAGACATACACCAGTGAGTATTCTATGCCAAGTAAACACTTTCCTCTAAACTTTTCCTTTTCTCCTCCCCTCTCGTTAAAATGTAACACTGTTTTCACTTTCAAGATTGATGTTCAAAAGAAATATTCCTGTTTTTCAGAGAATGTATCCTCAAATTATGAAATACTGAGGAACAATTCTGAAATATGCTGCCAAAACAGTACCAGTCTATAACTGATGAAGTTACAATACTATTCTGCTATGTAGAGTGAGTACAAAAGTCACAGTGAGCAATAAGCCTTTCACCAGCAGTCTAAGGGAGTCTAAATTTTGTTTCATTCAAATATTTATCATGTGTGCTTTTTGAGGAAGGGAGAAGAGACTGAGATGCATGTCTTCAGCTGGATAGGCAGATATTGAAACAAGCCATTCTAGTTTCATTACTGGTTAGAGTGCCTCATCGTATTAGTGCTAAGTATGGTCCTTTTAAACTTTACAGTATCGAGAGTTACAACCTCAGGAATTGTGAACTCTGTTGGAGCTCCTGCCTTATATTTCTTCCTAAATTAGACTGTAGGTGGGATTAGCACTTTAAAAGTAAAGGTTAGACTACTGTGAATCATGAAATGCTGGGTAAAAAAATCATAATTTTTTAAAAAAGCAACTCCTTTGTGTTGGTACAAAGGTAATTATGATCATTTTTATTTTTCAAAAGTGATTTACAGTATTCTGACAAGAGATAGTGTTTTGATCATGTTTGCTGTACCAGCTGGCCTGGGATGAATGATGTAGCTGTCCCAAATTTGGTGCCGCCCTTCATTTAGTTTGTAAACCCAGTGTTCATTTCAGCAACCCTTAAAGCAGGCAATGCTCTGTACTGCCATGTGCCTTAGAAAGTTTGTAACAGGAAATTACAGGCTATCCTAGACATATATAAGGGGACTTAAAGGGACATTATTGTATTTCTATGCTTTGCAATCATTTGTACAAATTCCCCTTGGCCTTGCTTAATGTGACTGCAAAAATATCTAAGCAAATTATTAATCACTAATTATTTTGCAGAAAGATCAATCTTAACCTTTGAAGTTGAAATGTGCTTGATCTAATTGTATAAAAAAACTAGGGTTGGAAAGATTACTTTCATAAGGGGAGGTCTAAATTAATCCTTGTGTGCTATGCGTAGAAGGCCAAGTAACCTTGTCAGCTCTTTTGTACAGTTCTAACTGAGATTGGTTTGGATTCTGGAAATAATTCCATGTGTAGTTCATCTATTCTGCCACTCATTGTGGTGTTGTGCAACAAATATCTCTGACACTGCCCAACATTTATTGAGAATTGCGACAGGTAACCAGTACCTAGCAGCTTGCTAGTGCACCAGCATATTGCTCTAGATACAGTGCTATATCTAATCCTGTGATTATCCACACTCTGAATTTCCTAATTTAGCCATAGAGCAAGTGCGAAAGAAAATCCGAGGGTAAGTCATCCTCATCAGCCTCTTACTGACTAATCTGCCTCTTATTGACCAGTTCAGAGTGTCATAGGTTTACTATTACCTTCGTGAAGGACCTCAAATGGATGATGTGTGGGGATAAAAAGGATGAGGCTTTTCTTTGGTAACAGAGTTGCAGTTGCACCCGGAAACTCATTAATCCTTGTTAATCATCTTCCCCAAAAAACACTGTCCAAGATCCACAAACTCCTCTGTTGAAATGGTTTAGAAATCTTGGCTGTGAATACTCAAATGCCATAAATAACACATGCCTTATAATTGAATTTGTCTGGTTCTCTAAATTGATAGATTTCAATTGGTGTATGTTGTGAATTATGTATTTTTTTAAATCCCCAGTTGAAGCCCATGTGTTCTATTAGACTCTTAAGTACTAATGTAATGGGAGGCATGTGCATTTAATTGGAAGCAATAATAGACAATAGCATGTACTCATTCCCTTTCATTGTTCTGATGTGGAGGGGTAATTCTCCCTCCACACTGGTTATCATTCCCCACCCCTGCCTTAATTTCCTGATTACTTTAGTGGTCTCCTGCATGCCAGATGTCCTATATTCCTCAGTTTTCTTCCTTTCTTCATCAACGCAAATTTGGTTGCTCAAAATAAAACCTCTGCGTATCTCCCCGCTATGAACTAATCCAGAGAATGCCAATAGAACCTCTCTCCATCCTGTACTCATTCTAAAATTGAGCACTGACACTTCTGGGACAGTCTTGAGTTTAGGTGAGGCTAGTGTATACCAAAATGTTGTGTTCCTTGCATTTGTCTCACTCTGAAAGGAGTAGTTAATATTTTACTGATGTTGGGAAGATAGAAAAAATAGGGGAAGGGAACTGCCTTATTCTTCAGGCAAGTGAGTAAAATATTTCAGCTGTTGGAGCAAGTAACTCATTAATGTAGATCCCAGCTTTACATCAATTGTTGGAGTGGATAAGACATTGGTAAAAGCCACTGGTCCAATTATTGCTTTAGGTTGGGATTATCTGCAGCGGATAAGGAATATTGTGGCAGTATATTATACAGTATAATGGCCTTCAACATGAACTTGGACTAAGGGCTAAATTGCACCTAAACTCTTGCAACAATATAGTGCTCTGTATTCAGATTCTTTCCATTTCATTGTGAGGTCTGTGGGCACTGCATGTAACCTGAGATAAACATTGCCTGTCCACACAAACCTGCCTCTTAATTGATGCAGAAAAAAAAAGTACTCAATTGTCAGCTTGACAATAGGTATTTTTGTGAGGTGCCTTTTAACTGTGACATAGAAGCCTTATGATAACACAGGCCAGTTTATTCTTAAATAACTCTAGTCACATTTTCCACTACTGTAGCTGGACATAGATGAATGCATTTGATATCTATTTAATTAAAAAAGGCGACAGTCCCTTTGTCCAAGATCTTGTGAACTTCAAACTTTGTTCTTGTACTTTATTTTTGAACAAAATTATGTGATGGCAGCATTAAAAACTTGTTTGAAATAAATCTGCTTGGTTTTCATCTTTTATTGCTATTACATCATCCACCAACCAACTGCAGTCTTTCATCATATTTATTAAAACAGCTATCAAGAAAGACTATTCACATTTTGTTAACTTCAGTATAGTCAATATATTGGTGAAGATCAATTGAATATTGGAGGTTAGTTTCTCATTCTAACTTCAATGTTTGGGTTTCTGGTCAGATTTCTCACAATAAACTGCATTGATAATTGGACATTATCATAACCAGTATCAATATCAGGCATTGTATCACCTATGTATTGTAGAGTCCTGTAGCTCAGTGGTTAGATCACTTGCCTTGCTACTGAGATACCTAGGTTTGATTCCGGGCAGGGCAAAACTGTGGGCAAGTTTAATTACTCCACACGCCTGATAATAATCCCTCAGAAAAAAAACAAAAAAGAATTTAAATCTACGTCTGTCTGTGGGATACTGCTGTCGTAATTGGTTTCCACGTTTCGCCCACAAGTATACGGTCAATTCGCTTTATAGTAAATTCTGTGAAGCGCTTTGAGATGTCTAGAAGACAAAAGGACTTGAACCAAGTGAGTGCGGTCCCACTGAGATGGATGATGGAGGACAGGCAGTGGAAGACAATGGCGGGATCGACTGTCGAACACAGCAGAGAGGTCCAGGAGGCAAAGGGAGCCCTGGTCACAGATAGAGAGGACATCGTTTGACTTTCAAGTGAAGGGCATTCTGCTAAATAACATTCTGGTAATCTCTAGTTAACACTTCCAATCGTCATGAACTAAATTGGATTTATATTATCTCCTCAATTCTGAAATCCAGTCTTTGATTGGATATATTTTTATTAATGTAAATTCAACAATGAACAGAAAATGAAAGAATTGACCTTTTATTCCAACCAAAATATTTGAATAAATTTACACAAAAGAAGCTTTCTTTATTAGCAGACCTGCAGTTTTTTTTGTACTATGCAGTCCACCAATGTGTTTATGTAGCTGCAGAATTGTACTGTGATACAATATCCCCTGAAATCTCACCCATGGCTGTTCTCATGTGATCGTTGACCATGGGTGCAGATAAGCAGATTGGTGTCGATTGGCCTGGATTATGTTTGAGTAGCAAAGTTAATTAACATAAATACAAATTGACTTGCATTGTTAATAGAAAAAAATTCAAATATTTTGCTTCCAAATTGTCTGAATAATGACTTGGTCCTAAATTCTGTCAAACAGAATTTAAATCCTAAAACAGCTGTCTGATTCCAAAGTGGTTCCATGGTTCTGGTCTGCAACCCAACTTGTGCTTTGTTTAACTTTAAGCGGTAATTACACTGTACTCCCTGAGGATTCCTAATGTGAATTATACATGTGCAGTCAGGAATTTAGAAATAACTTGGATTTTTATCATGCCTTATGTCTCTAAAAGGCCACAAGTAATTATCAGGTTTAGTGAATGTTTTAGTTGTCGGAAAGCGCAACAATCATTTTCACCAACAATGTACCGTAAACAGCCATGAGATGAGAAATTTCAATTGCTCCCAAGTGTGACAACTTTGACGATATGTAATATTTGGAAGTTAATGAGGACTCTGAGTGAGGATTTCTTCTCATTACTTAAAACATGGCATCCTGAGATATCCCGGTAATATATTGCCGAGCCGAATTACTAAGAGTCAAGTTGAGGTGCTTCCTTATTAAGCAATCCTATTAGAAATCTGCAATTTACATACTTATATGAGCTGATAGTGGGTGTGTGTCATCTACAGGGCAAGGATAATGTGGAATTTATTGTTAAAAAGTGTTGCTGGCAGTTTAGGAATTTAAGAATCTGCAGGAGCAGAAGGACCACTAAAGTCCAATACCTATAGGCCAAGCTCATTCAAAATGTGTTCATATCCCTAATGAGATTCCCCACACTGTGCCTCCACTGCCTCTCTCCGTAAATCATGCATGTTAAATCATGCACAATACTTAGCAAGTGAGAGGTGGCTGGGGGTGGGCAGAGGCATTGAGACTTTATATAGCGATACAGTACTTTATCACACCTCAAATTGCTTCAGAGTATATTTTATAGTGGATTAACAGTATTACCTGAGCATTATATCATTGGGATGAAAACAATTTCTTCCTCCCAAACCCTCCGAGGGTTCCAAACAAAGAGCTTCTGACTAATATTTAAACTGTGACCTAATCCCCCGCCAACCTGCCCGCTCTCTCTGCCCAGAGCACTCCAACCTGTTCTGTGTTCCCTGACCCACCTGCCCCACCATCAGCAGGCAAGCCTACAGCCCCTCTGCTCCTAACCTCTGGTATTCCATCTTCCCACCATACCCCCTCCGTAGCCTCTTTCAAATCCCGCCTCAAAAATCTCCTCTTCGACGGTCCCCTTGGTCACCCCAAATCCCCTCTTTTTGTCTTCACCCTCCCCAATTCCAACCCAGCTCAGGTCTGAAATATTGACTGTCCAGCGCCTTGGGATGTCCTATGACGTGAAAGGCGCTATACAGTACAAGTATAATTTTATTGTTGTAAACGTTATATATTCTATCTGCTTGAAGTTCTATAGACTGCATAGAGTTACATCTTGCAGCATGTTTCCAAAGTCTGTTGATTTCTTCTGAAAAATGCTTGTTGCATTACACAAGCTGTGAAGATGTCTATACTACTACTAATAATAATCCTTACATTAGATGGAGCGCTTTTCACATCTAGATATCTCAAATTGACTGCATATTTGTGGGTGAAACGTGGCAGCCAATTGGGCACAGCAGTGTACACAAGCAGCTGTAGATTGAGTGACCACACTTTTTTTAGGGATTATTAATAATAATCCTTGTATTTGATATAGCGCTTTTCACATATTATCGACATCCCAAAGCGCTTCACAGAATATATTGTAAAGTGAATTGTTTGTATATATTTGTGGGTGAATCACGGCAGCTAATTGCACACAGCAGTGTCCCACAAACAGTCGTAGATTGAAATGACCAATTTTATTATTGTGTTTTTTGATTATTATTAGGTGTGTGGAGTAAGGAAACTTGCCCAAGGTTTTGCCTTACCGGGAATCTAAGCCAGGTCTCTCGCTTGTGAGGAGAGTGCTCTAACCACTGTTGTCATTGTATGACGCAACATTCTGTATTCTAGTTTTCCTCCATCTTCTAAAAGCGTTGACATATGCTGGAATACGGTAGCACTGGAGCTCTCTCAAGTGGCTGTTTGTTATGTGTGAGCCCAGACATAACAGTTGGACATATTTAAGATGTTTAGACTGCCAATCAATATTATGACGCAGGAATATTCACTTGTTTTAATTCCTTTCTCTGATTCACTATTAGTGGATTGGATTTTTTTTAAACTGTACTTAATGAATATTCATATAATGATTTTTTTAAAAAAAGCTTAACTTCATCGTTACATAGGAAAATGTCTTGCTTCTTCCCTTACATAGAAAGCAGCAAGATTGAGTGGTCGAGGCAAGAGGCAGTGTAACCTCCAAAAGTGATTTTGCACAAATGGTTTGTCTGAACCATTTCAATGCATCTCCCATGCGCTGTAGAACTACAGTATTTTCGAAATGCCACGAATGGTTTGAACTCAACTGCCTAATGCTGAAAAAGTTGCCTTTCCATAATCGTCTAGACAAGTGGTTCTTAACCTTTTTCAGTAAGGTACCCCTCCCTTGTTAATTTTCAAAATTATCGTGTACCCCCACCCAACCACTTACACATACACACACACCACCCACCTCATTCCACTTG